>CM076579.1:1336224258-1336406448 GCA_034641835.2 Pinus albicaulis | reverse complement strand
TAAAAAGGCCCTTGAGCCTCATTTAAACATAGTTCAGAGGCATGTAGTCGCAACATGTATTCTTAGGGATAAGCTACCATCGCCTGAGCTAGTTTATTTTCTATTATGTCTGTAAGAATTTTTCAGTATTTGATATTAATGAAGTGTTATTCATGTTGCATCTCTGTTTTTATGTTTATATATGTATTTTTATTGTGTTCCTATATAAGTCTGTATCAATGGTATCAGAGCAGCCTGCTCTTTATCGATATTCTTTGCATGTCCCCAATGACGTCGAGGTATAAGGAATTAGGGCTCAATCTAGTTGAACCTTTGTAAGCTCAACCTTGCAAACCCCAACGGGCTCCCATGGCGAAAGAAAAGAAAGATGTGGGAGTAGAAGATCCTATAAAAATATTTTGCGAGGAGGCCCTCGAGAAAAAAAGGAACACGATGATGGATAAATTTTCCCAGATCCTTCAATGGCTACCCACCAACGATGCATCTTCATCTAGTAGCCACTCTAAAGGTGCCACTCCTTTTAAGGTACAAGTAAAATTTGACATTTCCATATTTGAGGGCCAAATCGATGTAGACGCCATAGATATATGGATGAATATATTAGAAGCATATTTCTCAGTTCATGACTTTTCCAACCAGGAAAATATTACTTTTTCACTCCTCAAAGACGCCCCCCATATCAAGAACTGGTGGGAAACCTATTATGAGAAAAAGGATGAGAGGGAAACCTCCCTGTTCTTGGTAGCACCCACTTGGAATTATTTTCGAGATTCCATCAAGGAACAATATTATCCCGTGGGGAGTTATGAGGACAAGTGCATACAATGGACTACGTTGCGACAACAAAGGGATCAAGATGTGCATGAACTGACGAATTTGTTCCATACCCTGCGCACAAAGTTGGTTATCAAAGATTCGGAGAAACATTTGGTGCTGAATCATTGCAGTTTTCTGCACGGATACAGTCAGGAGGAAATGGAGTTCCCTGAAATATCCTTGCTTGGTGCAGCATACTGGTATGTTGTTAAGATTGAGCATAAATTCAACTAGAAGAAGAGAGACTTTGGATCTGGGAATCAGAATCAAGGGAAAGGCACCCCCAAACCATAGAACAAAGGGGAAAGCCAAGGCAAGGTGGCCCAAGACAACCCGCCAAAGCCACAAGTGAAGAACAACACTGTAAATCCAAAGAAGGACATGGGAAAGTGGTGTGATTTCCATAAGAGCTCCACTCACAAAAAAAGTGAGTGTCGGGCCAAGTAGTCACTGGTGGTCGAGTTGAAGGCTTCTAAATCAGATGCATGTTATGACTCTGAGTTAGAACCAAACAAGGGGAATGAAAAATGGAAGCAGATTATAGATGTGGAGCCCAACACCAATATTTCAACCACAAAGATCCAAAAGGAGGAACTCGAAGATCCAAATGATGGGGAGCACCTCTTCCATTCCCATATGTGGGTGAAGGGTACCTCGATGTAGTTCATTCTCAACAGCAAGAGACAAAGGACCTCATTTCCGTGGAGTTCATGAAGCGGCTAGGCCTACCAACCATAACACACCCACATCCATACACCATCAATTGGCTTCAGTAAGGACGAGATCTTTACGTCATCCAATAATGTCGCTTCCCCTACAATATCAAGTTCTTCACAAATGAGGTATTATGTGATATTGCTCCTCTTCATGTTTTTGATGTATTATTAGGCAAAACATACTTGTGGAAGCGGCATGATGTGTATGATTCTATGCCTCACATTGTTATTGTTACTTTGGGAAATAATTTGTACATGATACCTGAGGTAGCACTGTGTATTGCCTTCTCTTTGATCACTTCAAAACAATGCAGTAAGCTCATTTCCAAAACCAGGAAATTTTTTTTCCTAATGATCTGCCCTCAAGGCAAGAATAAGAGTATGGCCATGACCTCTGAACATGGCTCCTCTGCACAACAATAACAGATGGACAAGGTTGTGTAGGAGTACGGGGACATCTTCACCTCACCCGCATGGGTACCTCTGAATTGTCAGGTCAAGCGCTCCATTGATCTGACCCCAAGTGTGCTGCTACGAAATGGAACGATCTATTAGAACTCTCTTCTGGAGAATGACGAAATCAAGAGGCATATTCAGGAACTCGTACATAAAGGTCACATCCTACCGAGTTCATCGCCTTGTGTGAGCCCAATAATGTTGGTGCAAAAGAAGTATGGGACTTGGAGACTTTGTATTGAATATCAGGCGCTAAACAAGATCACTCTTTGGAACAGGTATCCAATCCCGCAGATTGATGACCTTTTGGACCAACTCAAGGGGGCCAAATATTTCAGGAAGATTGACTTTAAGTCCAGGTATGACTAGGTACCAATCGAACCCTCTGATGTGTGGAACACTTCCTTCAAATCTAAGGAGGGCCTTTTTGAATGGTTTGTCATTCCTTTCGGGTTGACAAATGATCCTGCAACCTTCATGAGGCTGATGGATGACATCTTGAGACCATTCACCAACTCATTCATGGTGGTGTATTTGGATGACATCCTGATATTCAACCAGAGTTGGGAAGAGCACCTCCACCACGTTCAACAGGTTTTCTAAACACTTCGACAACACAAGTTATGTGCCAATTTGGATAAATGCACTTTTTGCATGACCCAGGTTCAATATCTGGGATACATTATTGATGAACGGGGGTGCATGTGGACCCAACCAAGATCCAGGTCATTCGGGATTGGCCATCCCCAACCACTCTAACAGATATCTACAGCTTTTTGGGTCTTGCCAATTTCTAGTGCAGGTTCGTGTTGGGGTTCTCTCATATCACTTGGCCTTTGATTTAAGTTACCAAGGGAAAAAAAAAAAATATATATATATATATATATGTTCTTTGAATCTCAACAGAATGCATTCGTAGAGTTGAAGCATTGCCTTTTCTCTACACCAGTGCTCACATTACCAGAATTGTGGCAACAATTTGAGATCGAGACATATGCCTCTGACTATGCTATTGGGGTAGTACTTACTCAACACGAGCATATAGTGGAATATCACAGTGAGACACTTTCAGACATAGTCCAAAAGTATTCCACCCATGACAAAGAAATGCATTCCATTGTGCAGGACTGCCGAAAATGGGAGAATTACATTTTGGGGAAGGAAACGATCATCCACATATATCATCAACCCCTTCAATTCATACAGACACAAGGGAAGTTGTAGAACGATCGCGATCAGAAATGGTCCACATACCTGCAACAGTTCCATTTGAACATCAATTACAAGAAGGACAGCACCAATAATGTCGTAGATTTCCTTAGCCAACTGATTATCAAGGCGCTAGCCACTTTTCTAGTCTCTTATGGGCACACGGCTTGAGGTTGGCTACATCTCTACAAAACTAATCCATAATTCAGAAACACATACCACACGCTCTTGGAGGGTAAGAAAGTTCCACATTTTCACCTCTTGGATGCATTATTATGCCACCTGGGACACCTCTGTGTTCCTTCAAGGGAGAGTTCCATGATTATTTGGGAATCACACTACAGTCGTGTCGTTGGACATTTTGGGGTCGAGAAAATAGTGACAGTACTGCAGAATTATTTCTATCGGCCGTACCTTCGACATGATATTGGGATGTACATCGGATCATGCCCTGCACCATTTCCAAATCGACCATCAAGAAGCAAGGCCTATATACTCCTCTTCCTACCTCGAGTTGACCTTGGGAATCCATCTCCATGGATTACATGTCATGTTGTCCTTCTACCAAGCATGGCAATGACTGTGTTTTTGTGATCCTCGACAGATTCTCTAAAATATCCATTATGGTAGCCTGCAAGAAGAATATCGCTGCAGAAGCCATTGTTAAAATATTATTTGAACAAGTGTGGGTATACTTTGGGATCCCATAGTCCATTATCTCAGATCAAGATAGCAAGTTTCTCATTACATTTTGGTTGAGTCTCTGGTTGATGTTGGACACCAAGCTCACTAAGTCCACAACTTTCCACCCCAAAACTAATGGCCAAATAGAGGTCGTCAACAGGATGATCGTACACATTCTGCACATGTAAAACTCAAAACATCCATGCACATGGGATGAAAGCCTCCCCTATGTCCAACAAAGCTACAACCATACTCTCCATAGCTCAACTAGCCACAACCCCTTTCAGGTGGGCTTGGGATTCCAGCCACTGTGTCCCATTGATGTGGCCATACCATTTGCAACTACTCAGAAATATTCAACGCATGTCCAGTATGAGGCCAATAAGGCAAAAAAAATCATTGAGTACATTCAACACATATGCCAACAGGTCCCTGACATATTTGAAAGAGCTAATGCTAAGTACAAGCAGCGACATGATCAACATCATGTGCCGCACAAGTTTGAGGTGGGCAGCAAATTTTTTCTACATTTGCAGAAGGAGCGCCTCGTTGGGCCCCACTGTAACCTTTGCCCACTCTGATATTATCTATACACCATCACCAAGGAGGTAGCGGAAATTTCCTTCGAGCTCAGTATTCCACCACCTAGTGTTAAACATGGAGTGCCTTTAGCCCTACTTTCCACCATTGCTCGACACATCCAAAATTTCAGAAAAACTCACACTAACAGAGTTAAACCCAGACTGCATGCAATAAGCCACAACTTATTGGATCGTGGACACAGAGGAACACCCGTTAGCAAGGGATGTAGCTATATTGAGTTGTCAAAGAAGGCCAACTCCTTCACTAGGGAACAAATTCATCATAAATTTTCTCACCTCGTGGAGGCTCTGCATGCAATGGGGACCATTGATTCCTAAGGGGGGAGGAATGATCCAGGTCGATATTGGTGGCCACCCACCTATTCCGCCTAGACCTCCAAGCAGTTTCATCAGTTTCCTTATTTATAGCAACATTTAATATTTTTAGTAATTTTTAAGGTCCTAAGCTTCTCGAGCAGTTTTGACCCCCTAAACAATGTTTTTTTGAGTTACGCATCAGGCCCATAACCGTAGGTAAGGGCCTACGGTGAAACCTGTAGTGCTAGAAGAGATATGTTTGATGATATATCGTATGCATAAAATATATATATATATATATATATATATATATATATATATATATATGAACAAGTTACAACCCTGGGAAGTTGGTTGCCCAAATAACCCCAACAAGACCCACACTCTTGGCATTCCATCTACTACGGTTAGGGTTTTGGTTGTTTAGGATTTTCCCATGTTTTTCAATAATAACAAGGCCCTTGAGCCTCATTGTAACACAATTTAGAGGCATGTAGCCACCACATCTCTTCTTAAAGATAAGCTACCATTGTCTTAGCTACTTTATTTTCCATTTAGTTTGTAAGCATTTTTCAATATTTCATATTAATGAAATGAAGTGTTATTCATGTTGTATCTCAACGTTTATGCTTATTTATGTATTTTATTGTGTTCCTGCATAGCTCTGGATCATTTTGGAGGACACGTCGAATATGGTGGAGGTTCTCTTTCTAACTCTGGCTCAAGATCAAGATGTCATCTAAATACACCACCACGAATGAGTTGATGAAGTGTCACAATATGTCTTCCATCAGCCTCATGAAGGTTTCCGGGGAATTCATCAACCCAAAAGGCATGAAAAACAATTCTAAAAGGCCCTCCTTGGATTTGAATGTAGTGTTCCACACATTGGAGGGCTCAATTAGTGCCTGGTGATAACCAGATCAATTCAATCTAGATGAAATATTTAGCCTCCTTGAGTTGGACCTCCAGGTCACCATTCTGTGGGATCAGATACCTATTTCGAACAATCCTCTTTTTTAGTACCCTATAATCAATATAGAGTCTCCAAGTGTCGTCCTTATTTTATACCAACATAATCGGGCTCCCACAGGGCAATGAACTTGGCCTAATGTGCTCTTTCTGCAATAACTCTTAATTTTTCCTCTTGATCTCATCATTCTCCAAAATAGAGCATCAATAGATTGGTCCATTGGGTAGCGACATGCTCGACGTTAGATCAATGGAGTGATTGACCTGATAGTGTACATGTACCCCTGCGGGTGAGGTGAATATGTCTCTGTACTCCTCCATGACCTTTTCTAACTATTTTTTTCATGTAGAGGAGCCATGTATTGAGGCCATGGCCACAATATTCTTCTCGCCTTGAGGGAGAATCATAAGGAGAAAAAATTCTCGGTATGGGACATGATATTACTGCATTCATTTGCAATGATCAGAGATATTGTAGTAGGCGGTGCTACCTCTGGTATCCTGTAAAACTTAGCTCCCAAATAAATAATAGCAATGCAAGGCCTAGATTCACATAGAGCATGTCTCTTCTACAAGCATGGTTGGGCTAATAATATATAAAAAACTTTGAGAGGCGAAACATCACATAGTACCTCATCTGTGAAGGGCTTAATGTTGTAGGGGAGGCAACACTGCTGGCTGACGCGGAGATCTTGTCCTTGGTGAAGCCACCTGATGGTGTAAGGTTGTAGGTGTGTTGTGGTCAGTAGACCTATATGCTTCACAACATCTGTTGAAACGAGGTTCTTTGGCTCCCACTGTTGACAATGAACTTCATCGGAGAACCCTTCACTGACATTTGTGACTAGAAGAGATAATCCCCCTCCCCTGGATCTTTTGTCTCATTTTTCTTTGTGGTGGAAATGGTGGCACTGGGCTCTACATAAATAATATGATTCCCTTTATCATTCCCCTTATCGGGTTCTAAATCATAGTCGAAGCATGCATCTTATTCGGAAGCCTTCAGCTCAGCCACCAGTGACTGCTTGGCTCGGCACTCACTCATGTTGTGAGTGGATCTCTTATGGAACTCACACCACTTTCCCATGTCCTTCTTTATCTTCATGGAGATTTTATTTACTTATGGATTCAATGATTTTTCCTCGGTCACCTCGCCTTGGCTTTGTCCTTTGTTCTGCAGTTTGGGGGTGGCTTTCCCTTGCTTCTGATTCGCCGATCTGAAGTATAACTTCATATGTTTAAAATTATGCTCCATCTTGATATCATATTGATAGGTGGAACCGAACGAGGAGATGTCCAATAACTCCATTTCTGTTCTAGGTGGATATTGGTGGCCACATGCCTATTCCACTTAGGGCCCCACCATTGTTTCTTTTAGTTTTTCAGTTTCCTTTATTGTAGCACAATTTACTATTTTTAGCATTTTTTCAGGTCCTAAACTTCCGAAGCTATTATGAGGCCCTAAACAACATTTTTTTGGAAAACCAAGAGGCCCCAGGATAGATCTTTCCAACAAGGTATTGCGCACGTCAAATAGAAATCGTATGCCAAAGTTATGTCCTCGGGAAGTTGATGTACCAATTTACCTAAACGAAGCCCATAGATTTGGCGTTTCATCTCTTAGGGTTAGTTTTTTGGATGTTTAGGGTTTTCCATGGCTTATCAATAATAAATAGGTCTTCAAGCCTCATCGTAACATAGTTCAGAGGCCTATAGCCACCACATCTCTTCTTAGAGATAAGCTACTAGCGCCCTAGCTAGTTTATTTCCATTATGTGTGTAAGCATATTTCAGTTATGTGATATTAATTAAATGAAGTCGTATTTCTACTGCATCTATGTGTTTATGTGTATTTATGTATTTTATTACATTCATGCATAAGTCTAGATCAATATTATCATAGCAGTATTTTCTTTCTCAATCCTTCTTTACATGTCCAAAACGAGGTCGGGGTATAAGGAGTTAGGGCTCAACCTAGTTGAACCTTTGCAAGATCAGCCTCACAAACCCCGATGACTGCCCATGGGGAACGAAAAGAAAGATGAGGGAGCAGGAGACCCTATCAAAATATTTCTCGACAAGGCCCTCAAGAAACAAAGGAATGCGATGATGGATAACTTTTCCCAGATCCTTCAACGACTTTCCACCGGTGGCGCATCTGCATCCAACAGCCAGTCTGGAGGCGCAATGCCTTTTAAGTTACAAGTAAACTTTGACATTCCCATTTTTTAGGGAAAAATAGATGCAAACGTCATAGATATATGAATCTATTAGAAGGTTATTTCTCAGTTCATGACTTTTCCAACCAGAAAAATATTACTTTTTCACTCCACAAAGTCGCCCCCCATGTGAAGGACTCATGGGAAACCTACTGTGAGAAAAAGGACGAGAGGGAACCCTCTCTGATTTTGGTCGCACCCACTTGGAATAATTTTCAAGATGCCATCAAAGAACTATATTATCCCGTGGGGAGATATGAGGAGAAGTACATGCAATGGAATCTGTTGTGGCAACAAAGGGATCAAGATGTGCATGAGCTGACGAATATGTTCCATACCCTGCACACAAAATTTGGTATCAAAGATTCAGAGAAAAATTTGGTGTTGAAGTATTGCAATTGTCTCATAAATAAATTCAGGAGGAAATGGAGTTCCTTGACATCTATGCAATACCAGTATGCTACCAAGATTGAGCATAAGTTCAAACAAAAGAAGCGAGAATTTTGATATGTTAATCAGAGGCAAGGGAAAGGTACCCCCAAACCACAGAATAAAGTAAAAATCCAAGGTAGGACAGCCTAGGATAACCCACCAAATATGCAAGAAAAGAAAAAAATTTCAAAGCCAAAGAAGGACGTGGGAAAGTGGTGTGAACTCCATAAGAGCTCCACTCACAACACGAGTGTCGGGCCAAGCAGTTACTAGTGGCTGAGGTGAAGGCTTCTGAATCAGATGCATGCTTTGACACTGAATCAGAACCAGACAAGGGGAATGATAAATGGAAGCATATTATCGATGCAGAGCCCAACACCATTGTTGCCACCACGAAGATCCATAAGGAGGAACCAGAAGATCCAGAGGAGAGGGAGAGCCTCTTCCATTACCATATGTGGGTAAATGGTTCCCCGTTGCAGTTAATTTTCGACAACAGGAGCCAAAAAGAACCTCATTTCAGCAGAGGTCGTGAAGTAGTTGGGCTTGCCGACCACATCACATCCACAGCTGTACAACATCAGGCGGCTTCACCAAGGACAGGATCTCAGCCAGCAGTGTCACCTTCCCTACAACATCAATCCCTTAGCGGATGAGGTATTATGTTTCATTGCTCCTCTTGATGTTTTTGACGTATTATTATGCCAACCATACTTGTGGAAGAAATATGTTGTGTATGAGTCTCAACCTCACATTTTTATTATTACTTTGGGAAATAAGTTGTGCAGGATACCATAGGTAGCATCGCATGCCACCATCTCTTTGGTTACTTTAAAACATAGTAGGCTCATTTCCAAAACTGGGAAAGTTGTTTTCCTGATAATCTTCCCTCGGGGAAAGAATAATATTGTGGGCATGACCTCTAGAAATATCTCCTCCGTAGGACAACAATAGATGGACAAGGTCATGGAGGGGTATGGGGACATATTCACCTCACTTGCAAGGATACCTCTACACTGTCAGGTCAAGCACCCCATCGATCTAACCCCAGGTGCATCGGTACCCAATGGACCAATATATCAGTGCTCTGTTCTGGCGAACAGCGAAATCAAGAGGAAGATTCAGGAGCTACTACAGAAAGGTCACATCTAGCCAAATTCAACACCTTGTGGGAACTCGATCGTGTTGGTGCAGAAGAAGGATGGGACTTGGAGACTCTGTATTGACTATTGGGTATTGAAAAATATCACTGTTCGGAATAGTTACTCGATCCCACATATTGATGACCTCATGTACCAACTCAAGAGGCGGAATATTTCATCAAGATTGACTTGAATTATGGGTATCACTAGGCACCATTCGAACCCTCCAATGTGTGGAAGACTACCTTCAAATCCAACGAGGCCTTTTCAAATGGTTGGTCATGCCTTTCGGATTGACGAATGCTCCCGCAACCTTCATGAGGTTGATGGACGACACCTTGCGGCCATTCACCAACTCATTTGTAGTAATGTACTTGGATGACATCCTGATATTCAGCTAGAATTTGGAAGAGCACCTCCACCACATCCGACAAGTCCTCCAAACACTATGACAACACAAGTTGTATGCCAATTTGGAGAAGTGCACTTTTGGCATGACCCAGGTTCAGTATCTAGGATACATTATTGATGAGTGGGGGGTGCATATGGAAATATCCAAGATCCAAGTCATTAGGGATTGGCCAGGCCCAACCACTCTAATAGAGCTCCACAGCTTTCTAGGTCTTGCAACTTTCTACCACACATTTGTGTTGGGATTCTCTCATATCACTTGGCCCTTGAACCAAGTCACCAAGGGAGGAGCAAAAGAAAAATTCTTTTGGTTTGAATCTCAAAATAAGGCGTTCGTCGAGTTGAAACATCGCCTCTGCTCTGCCCCAATGCTCACATTACCATACTTGCAACAACCATTTGAGATCGAGACATATGCCTCAGACTATGCTATTGGGACAATTCTTACTCAACAGGGGCATCCAATGGAATATCACAGTGAGACATTGTCCAACATACTCTGAAAGTATCCCACTTATGAGAAAGAGAGGCATTCCATTGTGCAGGCTTGTCGACAATGGAAACATTACATTTTGGGGAAGGAAACATTCATCCACACAAACCATTGACCCTTGTAGTTCATACATACATAAGGGAAGTTGCAGAATGATCGCCATTAGAAGTGGTCCACATATCTGCAACAGTTTCATTTGAACATCAAGTACAAGAAGGGAAGCACCAATAATGTTGCAAACTGCCTCAGCCGAGTGCTGATCATGACGCTAACCACCATGCTCAACTCTTGTGGGCACGAGACTTCTGATTGGTTGCTTCTCTACAAGAGCGATCCATAATTCAGCAACACATAGAAGGCGCTCTTGGAGGGTAAGCAAGTTCCAAAATTTCACCTCCAGGATGCACTGTTATGTCACCTGGGACACCTTTGTGTTCCTTCAAGCGAGCATGCCAAGATGATTTTGGAAGCGCACTGCAATCGAGTTGATGGCCATTTCGGGGTCGAGAAAACAGTGGTAGTACAACATAAGTATTTCTACTGGTTGAACCTTCAACTGTATGTCGGGAAGTAAATCAGATCCTGCACTTCCTGCGTCATTTCCAAACCAGCCATCAAGAATCAAGGCCTCTATAATCCGCTTCCTACCCCTAGTTGACCTTGGGAATCCATCTCCATGGATTACATGTCGGGCCTTCCTTCTAATAAGCATGGAAACAACTGTGTTTTCGTGTTCGTCAACAGATTCTCAAAGATGGCCATTATGGTGGCCTGCAAGAAGAATATGACAGCAAAAACCACTGCTAAAATATTCTCTAAAAGAGTGTGGGTACACTTTCGGATCCCACATTCTAGCATCTCAAATCGAGACAGCAAGTTCCTCGATACATTTTGGTCCAGCCTCTGGTCAATGTTGGACACAAGATCACCAAGTCCACAGCTTTCCATCCCCAAAGTAATGACCAAACAGAGGTCGTCAGTAGGATGATCGTACACATTCTACTGATGTAAAACTCAAAGAATCCACACACATGGGATGAGAGCCTCCCTTATGTACAACACATCTATAATCAGGCTTTCCACACCTCAAATGGACACATCCCCTTTCAGGTGGGCTTTGGATTCCAGCCATTATGTCCCATTGATGTAGCCATGCCATTTGCGGCTACTCAGGATAATTCAGCTAATGTCCAGTTTAAAGTTGAAAAGGTGAAAAACTTCATTGAGCGCATTCAACACATCCACCAACAGGTTCATGACATATTGGTCAGAGCCAAGGCCAAGTACAAGCAGCGAAATGATCAGCATCAGGTGCCACACAATTTCCAAGTGGACGACAAAGTGTGGCCACATTTGCAAAAGGAGTGCCTCGTTGGACCCCACTGTAAGCTTCACCCACTCTAATATGGGTCTTACACCATCACTAAGGCTATAGGGGAAAACTCCTCTGAGCTCAATATTCCACCATTCCTTTGTCTACACCCAATGTTAAATGTGGACCGCCTTTGGCCCTGTAAAAATTTGAATAATAGATGATTTATTCACCGATATTATCCTGATTACACAATATTTGAGCTTCATGCATAATACATAACCTCTTCTACCATTGATCATCAATTTGTGGAATTAGAAGCAGTCGCATGCGCACATTAAAACATAATCAAGCACACATATAACACAGTATGTAATGGGGAAAGCTTACAGCTGAAAAACCCCAACTATCTGTATATTATAATGATAGAGAACATGTAACAATACATAGCACAAATTCTCCTCACAGCTCTCAGCACTATCTCACATGCTACACACAAACTAGCTCAGATATGAACAAGTCACAAGTTCAAATCTCTTCCACCTGTCTGCCTGCCTCTACTGCACAATCCAAGATGAATAATGATGAGATCCAAGTTCGAATCCCACTGGCTTGTACTGCGCAATCCTCATTGGAAATCTCAATCAATGTGTGTGCAAATCTCATGCACAGCTATAGTCACAACTGATAGTAGACTCACCATTTCACCCACCTCTAACACTGGTCTCCACTGAACTGTCCATGCATTGCAGTTAACTGATGTGTTCTTTAGTTGATTTATGAGTTAATAATTAGTGAATTAATTAATAATTAATTCACACCACTCATCACTAGTGTATTTGTCAGTTAGACTAAATACAACTAGTTCAACCAAGTTAAACCGAACACAACTCCACCAACTGTCTCATCAACTCCACCAAACTCTGCCACATGAGTTCTAACTGAAGTCAACCATGCAATAGCTCAACTAACCCTTAGGAAAAGCGTATTTCCTTCTGTCAGCTGCATGTGCCACATCCAAGCATCAAACTGAAGTGCTCCAAGAGGATAAGATACTGTTTATAGTCTAAATATTATTAAGGGTTAATAATATTTGACTGTTCTATTTTTAGCCCGGCAGTCTAAAAATAGAAACCGCCCAATGTCTAAAAATAGAGGTCCATCTATTTTTACCAACTTGACCAATCATCCACAAATAGCATCCTGCAACTCATAGACCATGATCCATATGTCTAAAAATAGACATAGTCTAAAAATATACTTTGCGCCAAAAATAGCCTGCGGGCCCACTTAGTGAAGGCGACTTCTTTTCACTAAGCTCCATCATCTTGTTGCATTCTCAACAGGCCCTACTTTCCACCTCTACTAGACACCTCTGACATTGCAGAACAACTCACACCAATAGAGTTAAACCTAGACTACATGGAAAAGGCCACCACGGATCATATCATGGACACAAAAATAAATAAAACTCACTAGCAGAAGATCAAACTATATCGGGCTGTCAAAGCTGGCCAAATCCTACACCAATGCAAGTGGCTCACCAAGGACCAAGTTCAGCAGAAGTTTCCTCATCTCATGGAGGAAATCAATGCAATGAGGACCATTTCTTAATAAGGGGTGAGGAATGATCCAGGTGTATATTGGTTTCCACCCACCTATTCCACTTGGGGCCCCACCATTGTTTCTTTCAGTTTTTCAGTTTCCTTAATTGTAGCACAGTTTACTATTTTTAGCATTTTTTCGGGTCCTGAACTTCAAAGTCGTTTAGAGGCCCTAAACGATGTTTTTTTGGGAAATCTAGGAGAAACATGGGTCTTTGAATTTATTTCTCACTCAAAAATTATATTCCTCATATAGATCTTTCTAACGAGGTATTGTGCACATCAAACGGAGATCGTATGCCAAAGTTACGTCCCCAGGAAGTTGATGTACCAATTTACCAAAATGGGGCCCATAGTTTTGCCGCTTCATCTCCTAGGGTTATATTTTTGGATATTTAGTGTTTTCCATTATTTCTCAATAATAAACAGGCCTTTGAGCCTCATTGAAACATAGTTCAGAGGCCTGTAGCCACCACATCTCTTCTCAAAGATAAGCTACCAGCGCCCTAGCTAGTTTATTTCCATTCTGTCTGTAACCATATTTCAGATATGTGATATTAGTGAAATGAAGTCTTATTTATGTTGCATCTCTGCGTTATTGTGTATTTATGTATTTTATTGAATTCTTGCATAAGTCCAGATCAATTTCTTCCTAGATGTATTTATGCAAACAGTTGTGCTACTTGAGTACCAAATGTCACTCAGAATCCTTGATACCCAGCTTTGTGCGAAGGGCATGAAAACCATTTGTGAACTCCGACACATCTTGTTCAATTCCCTATTGCAGTGTGGTCCACTTTATGTATTTATCTTCATAGTTATCAACAGGGTAATATTGTTCCTTGATGGAATCTCATAAAGAATTCCAAGTGGCTGCGACTGAAAATAGTTAGGGTTCCCTCTCATCCTTTTGCTAATAGTAGCTTTCCCACTAGTCCTTTACATGGGAGGTGACTTTCAGAAGTGAAAATGTAACGTTTTCCTGGTTGGAAAAGTCATGAATTGAAAAATATCCTTCCAAAAAATTTAACCATTTATCTTTAGCGTCTCCATCTATCTAGCATTCAAATATGGGAATGTCAAAGTTAACTTCTACCTTAAAAGGAGTGGCACCTCCAGAGTGGTTTTTGGATGAAGATGTGTCGCCTATGGCAGTCGTCAAAAGATCTGGGACAATTTATCCATCATCGAGTTCCTTTGTTTCTCGAGGGCCTCCTCGAGCGATATTTTGAAAGGATCTTGTGCTCTCTCTTCTTTATTTTCTTCCTCCATTGGAGGCCATCAGGGTTTGCGAGGCTTATCTTGCAAAGGTTCAACCAGATCGAGTCCTAACTTCTTATACCCTGACCTCATTGGGGGCATGCAAAGAAAAACTGAGAAAGAGTAGACCACTCTAATACAACTGATCTGAAATTTTGCGGGAACACAACAAAATACAAATATAAACATAAACACATAATTGTAGTAGAAATAAAACTTCATTTCATTAATATCAAAGCACTGAAATATGTTTACATATAGAAAGGAAATAAACTAGCTCAGGTGATGGTAGCTTATCTCTGAGAAGATATGTGGCGGCTACAACCTTTGAGCTATGTTACAATGAGGCTCAAGGGCCTTTTTATTATTGAACAACAAGTTAAATCCATAAACAACCAAACCCTAACCACAGGAGATGGAACACTAAGAGTTTGTGGGCCTCGTTGGGGTTAGTTGGGTAACCAACTTCCCAGGGTCATAGCTTGGTCATATTATCTCCATTTGGTGCGTACGATACCTTGTCAAAAATATCTCTCTAAGTACCACAAGATTTTTCGTAGGTGCAGAACCTTGCTTATGGATATGAGCCTGTTGTAGACCTAAAAAAAAATGCCATTTAGGGGTTCAAATCTACTTCGGAAGTTCAGGACCCGAAAAAACTGCTAAAAATAGTAAATACTGCTATAAACAAGGAAAATTAATGAAATTGACTAGGGGTCTAGGTGGAATAGGTGATTGGACACCAATATACACTTAGATTAGTCCTCCCCCATTAGGAAGCAATGGTCACCATTATGTGCAGAGCCTTCATGAGGTGAAGAAATTTATGTTGAATTTGGTCCCTGGTGAACCACTTACCCTCGTGAAGGAGTTGGCTTGCTTTCACAACTTGATAGATTTGGATTCTCTGCTGCCAAATGTTTTTGATTAGTGTGTTCATGATCCAATTTTTTGTGTCCTACTCCAGGCAGTCTGGGTTTAACTCCGTGGGTGTGAGTTGTTCTGCAATATCATATGTCTCCAGTAATGGTGGAAATTATGGTCGGAGGTGGTCCATAATGGACACTGGGTACATACCAAAGAATGGTAGAATGTTGATATCAAAGGCATTGTCCCCTAAAACCTTGGTGATGGTGTATGGCGCATATCAGAGCAGGCGAAGCTTGCGGTGGGGTCCAAAAATGCACTCCTCCTGCAAATGTAGCCAAACTTTGTCGCCCACCTGCAACTTGTGTGGAACCCGATGTTGATCATGTCGCTACTTGTACTTAGAATTGTTTTGGCTTGATGGGGCCTAGACCCACGTTCATATATGGTTGCGCAAACCCAAAAAACTCACTATTACCGGCCCTTTCAGAAACGATCTCTTACGCATACCAAAGTCCCACCCAAGGCAAGATACAGGGATGCTAAAACTAGGTTTATGCATCCAGAGGGACAATGGAGTGTGGCTTTAGGGATTATCTTCTTAATATATATTCGCAGAGTATAGATATGAAATATACAGCCGCGGTTCAACACTTCTATTGAACTAACTTTCATATTGTGCGATCTTACTCTAAAAAGCATAAAACATCATAAATAATCATGAACGGGACTTCATGATGCAATTTTATATTAAAACCCTTACTTAGCACAGATAACAAAAAATATAAGTAAATAAAACAAACTCAAAACACACATCTGTCATCAAAAGTCTTTCGTTAATGTGCAGATCTTCCCAATACAATCAGTTCTACCCTACACGCTTAGTTGCAGGGGTCTGCACACTCAGCTACAAACTTCCTAAGATCTTCGTGCACTCAAATACAAGAGTTTTTCCTCTAACCCAAACCATAGAACACTAACTAAAAATAATGTTACATCTAAGTGCATTCTATCCCTTAATTTATCCGATATCTTCAAGATCTATCCTAGACTCCTTATATAGTCTCTACATTTAAAAAACCATGGTCTGAAAACCATGGGAAGTTCTCAATGTACATAAAACATTCCCATTATTATACAAAACAATGGGTTTTGACCCACCCCAAAGCCCCTAAGACTCAAACATAACTTTGTGTCGTGCGCTCCTCTCCTCGATCTGTAGATTCTTTCTCAAAATATTTACTCAAGGGGTACCTTGTCCAACAAGCCCCCAACACAAAAATTTCACTTCTCCTGAGTCACACTGCTAGTGCGCCTTCGATCTTTGCTTTGATTCCGCTCAAGGCATCCTTTAGAGGTGGAACTGCTTCAGTGCACTGATTTTCAATTTCTCGAACTTCAATTAGTAGCGTCTCAGTGACTGCCCTGACTATCTTCTGCACAATTCCTTTTTGTTCCTAACGTAGTGCTTTCAACTGCTTCTCCACGTTCTGTGAGATCTGACTAGCCTCGTCTACCCACGGCTTCATTTTGGCTGTGATAAGCTTCTCTTTTTTGTGCATCTCATTGATATATTACTGCAAAAATTCACCTCTTATACGTGGTTATACCACTGTATCGGTGCTAAGGTCTTTGCTGTGACCTTAATCTGGTCCATCTGTTCTAAGTTCTCATAAAATTCCACTTCAATCCTCTACATTTTAGGGTCATCCTGCAGTGAGGCCCATACATCCATGATATATTCAAATATGTGTGTGCACTCCTGGATGGTGGATTCAATTTGTTAGTGGCAGCCTTGAGCTCTGTTGCACGTTGCTACTGGACCTCTAGTGGAGTGTCAGGCTGCAATTGTATCTGCAACTCGATGATCTTCATTTTCATCTCGAGTCACACTTTATAGAATTAGGTTTTGGAATCCTTAATTGTTGTCATGATTTTGGTCACTTTTTCTTTTGGTGTGGTTGCAGTCTAAATCTGGAGATTAGGTAGGTCGCTGCAAGCCTTGGAGATGGTTTCCTCCAACTTCTGTCTGTGCGCAATCTCTGCATCGCGCTCCCTTACAGCCAACTCATTTTCCTCATCCATTGTTTATATTTCCCACTTAACATCTTGGATAACCAATAGGGTGTGTTTCTCTCTAATATGAAATTCATCAATAATTCGTTGGTGGAACTTGTAGAATGTTTGCATAGGAAGCAAAAAAACGTTAAGCCTTGTGTTTTTCCAGTGCACCGCCTGCTCCAGCTACTTCGCAGTATCAAAACATAATGTTCATGTAGGGATTGGCACCGCGCGAGTATTAATTTTAATGGCCAATTCATGCTCTGTCATTCTTGCAACTTCTGGTGCCTCTCTTGCTTGAGTCGTGCTCTTTTGAAGTTCGCTCGCTTGACTCGCGCTTTCTTGTATTGTGTTGTTCTAAACCTGCAAATGTTTTAGGACCTTATGGACCTGTACCAATACCTTATTGTATTGGTCTTCAATGTTACCCCATAGGTGCTTAGTGACTTGCTGAAAATTGTCTCCTATCTCATTGAGGTCCCTCTCAATGAGGACCATTGCTTCTGGGCCGACGACCCTACTGGACTTCATTTTCTTCTGTGTGCCTCCACTTTGTGCTTGTCATATTTTAGTAATAAAAGGGAAGGGGGGGTCGGATGGATCCATAATTGTATCATCTCCATGAGGATCACCCCCTCCTATTTCTAGAACTTTTGTCTCTATCTCAACATTCGCTTCGGCCTCTAATCAGTCATGAATGTTACTTTCTTTTGTAGCTTCTCGATGTCCTTATTTCCTGTCTACGCAGTGGACTTCGTTCCACTCATCCATGCCTGCTCAGTTTCCGTGCCTTCAATGGGAGGATTTAGCCAATCACTTGGCCATTCACTGACAATGGCTGCAATATATTCCTCTTACACCAGGTACGGAAGCTCGTACCAAACCCCAGTAAGGTCCTTCTTCGCCTAGATGTGTACATGGTGGAAATATTCTTTAAATTCGTGACCTACTGATATTATTTCAAAATACTTGGTGAAATCTGGGGCTTTTGGCTGATCACTATGTGCAAAATCATCTAGAACCCGACCCAAAATATTTTTTCACCATTACCCTGGCCGGCTCTTTTGAATGCCACAGTGAGGCATACCATGCAACCTCCCAGAGATCTCGGTCAGCAAAGGAGAACTACGACTCATTGGGCTCCTTCCAGGCCATCAACGCTATTAAGAGCAAGAGCCATGCATAGTGGAATTTCTTTCCCTCCTTTTGAGATTTGCGATAGTCAACTAAGAATTCATTGCATAGGTATCCTTTCCAATTATATATGATGCCTTTCTTGCACTCTACATTCAAAGACACCATCGGCGTAGAAACGTCCTCTGTGCGACACTTCTGCATGATTATTCCTGCAAAAATAAGTGCCAAAAATCACACTGACCTATCCATGATGGAGTTAATCGAGTAACCCCTACTCCCTTTCATCATGCCATAATATTGCTTCATCTGGTCTGCTAGCTTCTTGTCCTAATCCTTGCCCACAAATTCGTTTACGGGGTCCAAGCCGAGGCAAGGAAGTGATGTGATATTCCTTATCATCATTGCATCAATAGGATCCTTTTCCCCAACCATAAGCAGTCATCGTGCACCAGGGCCAGTAGTTGGCGCACACAAATTGTATTGATGATGCTTCGCCCAAAGTGTGGAATATATAACATGTTTAGCATCCCTGCATCCTGGATACCAACCATCCATTTCATTGGTTACAATTTGGTTACCCTGGTAGCTTCATAGCAGGTGGAGCGCAGATACCAACTTAGCTCGATCTGCGAGTATTAGCTGCAGTTGTTAAAATCCCAATCCTCCATGCGCAGCTAAGGCACTTTTCCCCAAAAATCCCCCTCACCCGACACTTCATCTAGTAGCAATGGTGTGAAAATATTGTATTTGACTGCATCTGGATCCTTTGTATGCTTCGCAATTGTCAGCGTCCATGGCGGAATATATGGGGGCAACCTAGAGATAGGTTCCACCTCCTCTACATCAATTTCTTCTGGTGTGATTTATTTTTCGTTCAACTATTTTACCTCGATAACCTGATTCTGCTAATCTTGGGTCACCATACTCCTCTGCTCCTTAGGAATTTTCTTCCAGGGAAATGTTCTTATCACCGGCATATTTGGATTTTTGGATAGAACCCTGCCCGCAATGGTCTGCTTTCTGGGAGACCTCGGCCCTGTGATAGTTTCTGGGGATGTAGACGTCATTGTGTTTTCTGTTAGCCCCAAAAATCTCCCAAGATGAGGAGGAAATCGAATGAGGTAACCTCATACCTCTTTTGGCTTGCTATCTATCCCTACCAAGCTCAGAGAGGGGTCTCTCCAGTGAAAAAAATCAATCAAAGGAGATGAATGGAGTATCAAATGTATCTTAGGCTAGGTATGATAGGCTTAAGGGTTTTGATATAGGGTTTATGGGTCGAAACAGCAAGAGAGAAAGTACCATTTGGAAATGGAGTCAAAGTTAGTTTCTTTCTACATATTTGAGGAAAATTAGGTGCTATGTTCAGCCAGATAAATGATATGAAGTGAGAGATGGAAAGGAGATGAAATCCCACTACACTATAGGAATATATCAATGGATGAATCTCCAGTGCAGATTTAGAATAAATAACACAAAGATAGGCTACAAAACATAGCATTAAACATGAATGAATTCTGTAAATATAACCATTAACACATAACAAGCATCATCAGTGTGAAAGGAGCATCTAACATGGATGAATTCCTATCATTTCTTTTCAGACAATACCGGCATAAAAACATAATCATGGAAATGATATATAGGAACACATACTTAACATAAACACCGTGATGAATCTCAAAACTTAGAAGAAAGAAACTTCTACATTAATTTCAGGAAAGTACTCACAGTCCAACAGTCTCCCTATGCTGAAAAACCAACCAATCTTCCTTACAAAGTATTGCTTAAAATAAACAAATACCTCTTTGTTACAATCTTCTAAGAAGAGAAAACTAACTTCTAAAAATTAAAACTAATTAATATCTATAAAAAAAAAAACAAATTGCATTATTCTTGAATTGTGAAATTCATTGATCAATTTTGCTTGGATTTGATTCCTTGAAATCTCGAATGTTGCCTGGTCAAATCTTATCAGATCTGCCAATTTGAGAATCAAATATTGTCTTATGTTGATTCTGACTTTGGGGAGCTACGAGCAGTGATATATAATGAGATTCAATCATTGGGAGACACCATGAGACCACTTTATGAAGATATGATAACCCTGCATAAGGTGTTTCCCTTGCATAACATGCAAAAGAGATCGCGGGATAATATTAAAGTTCTAAAATTGAATCATTCAACCATCAACGTGATCCAGGAATGGGGCACTAAGTACAGGAATTCCCCATCAGAGTTGGCCAAAAAGACAAGACAGGAAGCAGAATTGGAAAAGGTTGAAATCATAATGCTTCTACAAAGTAACAAGCAGCTTGGTACATATGTGTCCAACATCATAACTTCTTGTGCAAGGCTTTATCACAATTTGGATTTCTTGGTTAGAGCCCACAATATTCCTTTTGTTAGCACATTTTCATATACAATGGGTAGAAATGTAATCAGGCAGGAAGTCCAAGAATACTTGGATAATTTGAAGCAGTTGATTACTAAAGAGGATTTGGAAATCACAAGGCATAACATGCATCTATATGTAGTCGGACCTTCCAAGGTAAACATGATTTTTTTTCTTATTATGAAATGAAGCTCAATATAGTTCCAAAACTATCTACCTAGATGCTATGGAGGCAAGAGTCTGATATAATCCAAATATTCCATCCAAGTTTGAGGACATAGCAGCACAATATAAAGCTTGGTACCAATACATTACAACATTTAAGCTAAAAGTGGAATTTTTCGAGCTATAGTTTCCTCAAACTCAAGAATAATATATAATTTTTTGTATTATTAGGCTCTATCCACATTTTTGTCCTATTGAGAAAATAATAAAAGTGTAAATGTAAGTGGAATTCCAAGAGTCAAATGTGGAATATGAAGATTCGTTAGTTAGAATAAAGATAAAAGAAGTCCAAGAGTCATGAAGGAAATTCAAAAGTCACAAGGGGAGATGAAAGGTCACCCTATTTGTTATAAATAGGCCCTCATAACTCAAAAAAGAGCTTGGCACTTGATATTGGTAGCCTTGGCTTCTCTAGTCTAACATAGGAGTGAGTATCTTTTTTTGGAGAAGCAAGTAGTGACTTCATGTTCCACTATTGGGGCTAGTGTCATATCATTATATTTTATACTTCGAACTTTCACTTAATGATCAGAAGCTCTCAGATCTAACACACCTTCATGCATGTATTGTGGATATTTTAAGACTATTCTTTAAATGTTTACGATATATGTCATTGTATTCATGCTATGTCAATGAACTGTTTTGTTAACTTAGTATGTTTCTTGTTGGATGTTTTTAGTATTTTCTTTCATGATCGTTGTTATCTTGTGAGCTATTTTGCATGCTAACAAACGATTATTTATTTTTTCATGCGTCTCTTTTAGGATAGTAATATTACTTTTCTTCTAGAGGCTCGCCCTTTTCCCTTCACGTGAAAGACCCTCTTATGCATTACAACTAATATTACACATTTTTTCTTACGTGTTATTACCAAAGATATGTGTATGACTTCCTATGTGTTAATTTTATCAAAGGCACATCTTTGAGATCATATTTATGGAAAATGATTCTATTTCCATTTGATGCTCCTGTTCAAAACGGTGTGAGTTCTAATTAAGAATTCATATTGGGGAGATCCCCCTAGTTGATAGATTTCCATCATTGTCAACAACTTCTATATATACCAAGGAGGTAATTTCATTTGAATCATCCAATAATTGTTCATTTATGTGATGTAAGGGGATTTTTTCCCTTCAAAGCGTCTTATTATCAAGTCGTTGATCTATCTTTTCTTATGTTTCTACATTATTTTGAGTTGGATAACATTAGAGAAATTTTAAGGTCTAAAATTGGCCTCCTAAGGAATATTATAAAATAATAGTGGAAATAATAAAATAATATTAGATTACGTCATCAAATTTAAGAGGGAAAAAAAGAAAAACTACTTTTTCAACTCGTATTTTCAACTTATCTCCCTACGGTTTTACTCAAATTTCGAGAAGGATCACTCGTCGAATGAAGAATTTTATTATTCATCCGAGTACCCATGTTGCATACTTTCTATGGACCATGTTACACAAAAAGCGAGAAATACATGAAAAAACGTTCTTGCAATCATGCTTTTCATATATTTCTTGTTTTCCATGTAGTAGGGTACATCAAAAGTATGTAACATGGGTACTCCTTGTATGATGAATTAAAGTATGCATCCAATGAGTGCTCCCACTCGGAATTTTAGTAAAACCGTAGGGAGATAAGTTGAAAATAGGAGTTGATAAAGTAGTTTTTTCATTTTTTTCATTTTTTTATCTTTTTACTTTTTTACTCCAAAAATCGTGAATCATCCCCCATGGTTGACATCATCATCCTAAATCCTATTGGTTCTTATAAATTTGATTTTGGTTGTACATTTTTGTTTTGACGCCCATTTTAGACCTCAAAATTTCTTGAATGATAACATTTGGTATCAGAGCTCTTGATCTTAGGGTTTTGTAGCATCAAACAGGTCATAGTGTAATTTTCTCTCTATTTTTTTTCTGTGAAGCTTCAGACCATGAAATTTCTACCACTTGGAGGAAAAATATCGATGAACATATAGTGGAAATTTAATATCTTGGTTTGCTATAGTTTCGGATATATGGTCCAAGAAATTTACAGTTTTTACATGCTCCAGAATTTAGTCTCAAACATGTGTCCCAGGGAAAATCGTCATAACTTTCTCTTAGAGCATCGGATTTTAATTCTATAAGAAGTGACTGAAATTTCACAGACTTTTTTTTTTTCTAGTATGATTTTCAGGACCAAAGATTAAAAAAGTGACACATGTAATCTTGTACAAGTTCGCTCTACTAAACCAGTCCATAATCACGTCATCATGGGATATTTAGCATAATTTTACCTTGAAGAATTCAATATTGTTCTAACTTATGGGGTTGGAAAGAAGAAACAAAGAGACACCTCATGACAAAACTTCAAACCTTGGGATGTCGAAATCACAGAGATACATTAGTTTCAAGGTCAACCATATCGACAAGCTCAAAATCAAGCTCTTAAAAGGTGTGTCTTTTTAAATATGTGTAACCATATTTTTTTTAAATAAGTTTTAAATGATTCAAATGGAATAGTGAAGCATAGATATCATTAATTGGTTCCATAATTTACCCAAAAAAAAAATGTTTCATAGTTTAAGTCTTCATAAATCTCTACTATGACGCATGAAGAAGAGGAAGAAATGAAACATGATATATCAAAATTAAGGGACCAAGAGCAAAAACTTATGCTCTCACAAAGAGAAACCAAAAATTAACTGGAAGAAATTCTGAATGTTAATATGGATGATTTAAAAATAGACATAAAAGGGGACATGGAAGGTTTGAAGGAAGGTTTGAAAAAATTGCTACAAGAAAGGCTTCCTAATGGTGACAAGGTATTTCATGAAACTCGTGATAATAAAAAAAAGGAATGTGAATCATTATTTTAGAGACTCCAAATTTGACTTGAAGACCAACCATATTCCAAATATCAATATGAGGAATTTTGATGGTAAGGATATGGTAACATGGATACTACAAATGGAGCAGTTATTTAATATATATGATGTGCAACACATACAAAAGGTATGCATTACATCTTTATATTTAGAACCCAATCATTTTGTATGGTATTAATGGCTTTGTTCTCATCAATCACTTTGCACTTGGAAAATTTTTATGGAGGAATTGATAGCACATTATGAGGATACAAAGAAAAAATAATGTATTTGGCCAATTGATTAATCTCAGACAAAAGGGTTTAGTTTTGGAGAACAATGAGGACTTACAAAGATTTAACATCAAGGAAACTGATATTCTATAATATCATATGATTGATGTCTTCATAGCGGCCTTAAAGGATAACATCCAACATGAGACTCGCCTTTAGGAATCTAAGTCATTATACAATTCATTCAAGGTGTCAAGAAAATTTGAAAGAAAAAGTATGGAATCAAGGAGGTATAACACTAACAAATATAAAGATATAAGTGTTTCCACTCCTAGCCTCCCACAACCTACAAGGTTGACAACACAACAACTAGAAAAAAAAAAAGAGAAAAAGGGATTTATTAAAATTGTGATAGAAAATACACTAAATGTCATAAGTGTGATGAGAAGAATTTATTTTACATATATTTTGAAGAGGAGGAATAAAAGGAACAAGAAACATCAAAATAAGAAGATATACACCAGGAACCAACACCAAGGTTTGAAAAAGAAGAAGTGGATCTGACCATATCTTGTAATGCATTGGCGGGAATTACCGCTCCTCAAACTCTCAATATATAAGGACATATCAAGAATAAAAAGGTAATAGTGCTGAGTGATTCAGGTAGTACCCATAATTTTACTCATTATAAGATAACCAAGGATTTGAATTGATTTCTATATCCAAAGCCAGAGCGTCAAGTGATGGTTGTAGATGGAGAAACTATAAAATTATCAAGGAAGTTTCATAATATCAATCTAAGCATGGTGGAATATGTATTAAATATTCCAGTGGGTGGTGTTGATGTTGTATTAGGAGTCTAATGGCTACAATATCTGGGGATGATAGCTTTTAATTTTCAATAACTTTTCTTGAAATTTTTCTAGGAAGGAAAGGAAGTTGAATTAAGAGGTGTCATAGAGAAACCTAGGAAGATAATCAAATTTAATGGTGTGACAAAGCTTTTGAAGAAGGAACAACAATGGGTAATTGCACAATTATTCTCACTAGATGTTCAAACATCTAATTCATCCATTTCTCCATATCTCGAAAGAGTCCTTGACAATCATTCAAAATTATTTGAAACTCCCAAACTTCTCCCACCTATTTTAAATCATGATCATGCTATTCACTTTTTTCCAGGAAGTTCTCCTCCAAACATCAGACCTCAAAAATATATATATGTCTAGAAGAGTGAAATTTAATGTAGGGTTGGAAAAATGCTAAAGGAAGGTATAATTCAACCTATCCAAATTTCTTTCTCTTCTCGAGTAGTATTGGTGCACAATAAGGATGGATCATGGTGTATGTGTCCATATTATAGAGAGCTCAACAAGCTCACTATTAAATATAAATATCCCATTCATGTCATGAATGAATTGTTGGATGAACTACATGGAGCAATTCACTTCACCAAGATGGATCTTCATTCAGGATATTATCAAAATAAAATGAAGACAAAAAACATTCTGAAAAGAGAATTTATAAATCATGAAGGTCATTATGAATTTTTGGTCATGCATTTTGGCCTTACTAATGCACCTTCCACATTTCAAGGTTTGATGTATTCCACTTTCAAACCATTCCTTATAAAATTTGTGCTAGTTCTTTTTTATGATATATTAATCTACAACAAGTCTTGGAAATATCATGTTCAACATGTTGATAGGGTGATAAAACAATTGGAGGAGGAGAAATTGTATGCAAAACCCTCCAAATATTTCTTTGGGGTATAGGAAGTGGAATATTTTGGTCATGTTGTATCTCATGAAAATGTTAAGGTAGACACTAACAAAATTAAACCAATCAAGGAATGGAAAATACCCACAATCTGAAGGCATCTTTAAGGATTTATCGAGTTGAAATGGTATTATCGCAAGTTTTCTAAGAGTTATTTGGAAATAGAAGCACCTCTAACAACATTATTGAAGACATGTGCATTTTTTTTACTCCATAAGCAATTAAATCATTTTAACATCTTAAAGAGGCAATGTGTCAAGCTCTGGTCTTAGTTATACTAGACTTCACAAAAACCTTTATTTTGGAATGTGATGCCTTAGGAAATGGCATTGGTGTTGTTTTAATGCAAGAAGGGAGACCCATTGATTTTGAAATTCATCCAATCGAGGGAAAATATTTACACATACCTATTTATTAGAAGGAAAATTTGGCAATACTACATGCCATGAAGAAATGGTGCCCTTACCTAATGCGAAGACGCTTCAAGGTAAAAGTATATCATGATAATCTTAATTACTACTTGGAACAATTATTATCTTCAGAAGAGAAGTAAAAATGAGTCACAAAGATGTTGGGTTATGACTTTTAAATCATCTACAAAAAGGGAAGAAAAATTTTGTTGTAGATGCACTCTTAAGAAGGGATGAGGATGTGAAGGCATTGCTTTGTGTCATTTCTATTATCCAACCCGATTAGATAACTGAAGCAAGGGATGAATGGAAGAATGATGGAGAGGTGTGGATATTTATTCAAAAGTTGTAGCAAGATCTCAATGCATCTAATGCATTTATCTAGAAGTATGATTTACTGTGGTACAAAGGTCGCTTATATAAATGTAAGAACTATCAATTCAAAAAAAAAATTATTTTGGAATTGCACACCTCTTCTATAGGAGGGTACTTAGGATTTTTAAAAACTTACCATAGGTTCAAGAATGAATTTTTTTAGGATGGCCTTAAATCTGATATTCATAAGTTTGTGGAAGAATTTTTTGTTTTCCAACAAAATGAAGTTGTAACAATTAAGACCTCGGGTCTTTTACAACCATTAGCCATTCCAAGTCAGCATTGGGAGGATGTATCAATGGATTTTATTATAGGTTTACCCGATTCTGAAGGAAAGAGTGTCATCATGGTGATTGTTGATAGACTTACCAAGTATGCACACTTTTGTTCATTATCTCAACCTTTCAAAGCCAGTATAGTTGCTACTTCATTTTTGGAAATAATTCAAAAGCTACATGGAAACCCAAAGATTATTGTAAGTGACAAAGATCCCATTTTCACTAGAAAGTTTTGGACATAATTATTTTCTTGTCTTGGTACTCAATTAGCTCATAGCTCATATTATCATCCTTAATTTGATGGGAAAACTGAGATAGTCGACAAATGTTTGAAAATATGTTTTCATTGATTTGTATATGATAAAAAAACATAGTGGGTCAAGTGGTTACCTCTGGCATAATGGTGGTATAACACTTCCTTCCATACCACAGCAAAAATGACCCCATTTATGGCACTTTATGGATATCATCCATCGTCCATCACATCGTCTTTAAGATGCAATTCTAAGGTTCAGGCGGTGGAATATCACATCGAGCATCAACAACAAGTTATCCAACTCTTAAAGGATAACCTAACTCTGGCATAGAATTGAATGAAACAACAGGCAGATCATTATCGCAGTGAAATAAGTTTTGATGTGGGTGATTGCGTATTTCTATGGCTAAAACCATACAAACAAATGTCCCTCAAGCAATATAAGAAGGATAATAAATTATCACCCATGTACTATGTCCCTTACAAGGTGTTGAAAAATATTGGTACTATGGCATACAATTTGGAGATGTGCACATCTTCGCAAGTACGCCAAGTTTTCCATGTTTCATGCTTAATAAATGTTATAGGTGAAAAGCTCCAAATTGAAACTATATTTCCAGGACTTGATGACAAAGTAAAAATTATATTGGAGCCTGAAGCAATCATGGAAACAAGAATCTATCAGCTACAAAATAGATCAATTCTAGAGTACCTCAGTGAGTGGAAGAACTTACCTGCTGAAGATTCCACATGGGAGGATAAGTGTTTTATACTATAGAATCATACAGAAATACTCAAGCATCGAGGACAAGAATTTTTTGAATGATAGGGACATGTTAGGTCCATATAATACTAGTGTAGCCCCAATATTGTTATTGGTGTGCTTCATAGAAGCCCACTATTGTTATTGTTGTGCCCTTACATTATTATTGTTATGTCAACCATAATTATATTTTGACCCTTTAAACTCCTATATATACCAAGGTGGTATTGTCATTTGAATCATCTAAGAATTTTTTATTTATTTGATGTAAAGGGAGGTTGCAACTTCGAAGTGGCTATTTAGAAATTTGTTGATCTACATTTTCTTATGTTTATACATTATTTTGATATCGATACATAACACCACCTTTGTATTTCATATATCTTCTTGGACTCATATACACCCCTTCATATTAAGTGGGGGGATGTTGGAAAAATAATCCTTTGGAGTAATGTGAATATTGCACATTCAGTTGAGTGGAAGGAAAAAATCCTCAAGTGAAGGAAAACAGACATGTTGAGTCCAAGAGACTTTGGAAGTGAATGCAATGGTTATACAAAACGTATTTATTTGTATATTTTTCGAGTAATATGTATGCACAATTTATCTAAAATGGTCTATTATTTTTATGTGTCCAACAGAAAGGTTCACCACAAAACTAGCATACACATGATTTACTTGTGTTGTACATTATAATTATTATTGTCTGAACTTTTTTATTTCCGTTCATCATGTCTAGGTGTTTTTATATCTAAAGAATCCATAAATACAATATAACATATTAAACCAAAAAAAATCCTTTATTAATATGTGAATCATAAAAGTGACTTCCTCCAAAAAAAAATTAATTCATAAAAATGCCACGACATACACCAATTTGAAGAGAATGAAATAATTAGACCTATACAAACAATATCAATGTGGATGATGGAGAGGAACTTAAGGAATTGCAAGAATTTGTTAGACAAAGATCATGTCCTAAGAGCCTTATTATTGAGAGATAAGTGATATATCAATTTTTTGTGTATATTAATCAATACATTCATGAAATAGTAGTATATATTATTGTTTTTCACATTTGGAAGACCAACTCTGTCAAAAAATATGAAAAAAAAAGGTTTTGATGAAAAAATTTAGAATGAGAAAATAGAAAGATGTTTAAAGAGTGGAAAATTGTAATAGTTCAAATTACATTATAGTTCATGTTATTTTTTACCAATATCATACTTAGCTAATTTTTATTCATCCATCATTATTAAGATTTATTTGCATCTAATTATTCAACTATTATTTCCTTGTATAGAGGTCAAAAATGGAATGTGCACTACATTTATATATTGGAAATAATCTCAATCAAATGAAAGTATGATCAGAGTGATGTATAAAAGTTTTAAGGTAAATTATCATGAGATGGAATGGAAAAGTTGGTTAGAATAGATTATTATTTCAAAAATACCAATATTGAATAGAGGTAATTTGTTTTAACATATGATGCAAAAAAACATATCGATAAGCATCGTCGACATTTTTTTATGTGCTAGTATTCTTTTGTCCTTGAAGTACTAACCAAGTCTAAATATATTTATTAATTGGGAATGAATTTCTAACATATCAAGCATATTGATGCAAGAAAAACACAATAAGTCCTTGCAATGCAATGATTGAAATTTTAATATCAAACAATTAGATCACAAGAAGAAAACTTATAATGATTCTATGATTACTAAACTTTTCCAACATACTAATTATATTTCCTCTTGTGGTGATCCAACTTTGAACATTATATTATTTTTCATCTATATAATGCTTTTAGAGTGTAAAAATTGGAATAATCATATTGGAAATTCATGTTTATTGATGGGTCCCAATTTGGTGAAATGAGGTATGAAATCTTCCACAACAATTTTGAAGTATTCATCAAAAATTTTGGGGTACAAAAACTTTCAGTTGCACCAAGTCACCTAGTGTTTTTCTAAATGTAAGAGACATTTCCAATGGTGAAATAAAGACGCCAATCAAAGTTAAAATGTAGAAGTTGTGCCTTAAATAAATTGTTCTTTTGGTTTGACCCCCATGGTTTGAGAGGATGCCATGTTAGCCCCTATTACTCATGCAAAACGGGCTAACCACATATGAACTATGAACAAGATTCTAAAAGGGTCAAATTTCTAACTCTCGTTGAGAGTTGGAGTCAAATATAACCCCTAATTAAGTATCAAGCTATGTTAAAAACCAAGCCATTAGGAGTAGGGTTTCCATTCTATGTTATTGTATATTTGTTCCATAGTATAGTGATATCTAGGAGTGGGAGTTAGAGAGCATAAAAAAGAGGGTTAATGTTTTGTAGCAACCTAAGAGGCCACAAGTCTTGATTAACTTCATAGAGAGTACCTTCTCCTTTGTACTTTTGTTATTTCCATACCATTAAAAAAAGGTAGAGCAACCTCACCTTCTAGTTGAGTTTTCTCCCATAAGAGATTTTCAAATTTTGTGATCATTGTGAATGGTGCGTGATTGTAAATAGTTTTTCTATCCACATTTTATCTATTTCATATATAATAACAATAAAATTAGTAATTAACAAATATAGAATTTAAAAAATATATATATTATCATCCATAATATAGATTTTAGTCTATTCTATTATATCCATATTAACAAATTATCAAGTGGAACATTCGCAACAATTTACAGATCTAGTAACATGTATCTAAAAGTATCTAAAAAAATAATTCAAAATAATTATCTTCGAAAATTATTCGTACAGATGCACATAATCCTAATAAAATTGTTATTAAACATGTAAATATTTTTTTATCATTAATTCCCCAATGGGGGTGGTGGACCATAGCAACATTAGGATTCGTGGGAGGCCTGCCACCCCAACCCCCTCCCAACTGATGATTAAATGTTTAAGTGTGGCACTTTTCATGCATGCTGGAATGTGGAGAACGCTTTAGAAGGAGGGAATAAGGAGGTATATTATTTGGCATTTCCACTGAGACTAGTTATCTGTGTTCTGGAATGGAAGAGCATTGTGTGAAGGATTGGTTATCCCTGTGTGGGTTGGTGCATTGTTGGAGCTGGCTTGGAGATGGCATTACAACAAGGAGGTATGAAAATTCTTAGAGGGAGGACAGCAAATTGGTAAACTTTGCAAGAAGTCTCAGGGCAAGAAAATATGGGACCCTGGTATACGAGGGTCTAGTCATAGCACAATTTGAAATTTTGTGGATATTTCGGCATTTTTGGGATTCTTCATGGTCAATTGTAGGGTGAAATCAGATACTCGACCTTCGCCCTAGCTCTTGGTAAGCCTATTTTGCTTCAATGCTCGTTCTTGTTGTGAATTTTAAAGTGTTAGTAGTAGGAATTTCCTTTTGGGGGGATTTTGGATTTGTTTTGTGTATTATATCATGTTCTAGGGTTTTAGGAGGACCTCTTGTGGGTTGGGAAGCCCTGTTAGAGGTTGTAGGTGGTTTTTCAAAGGCGGGGATGGAAATGTATGTGTGCTACTCCTGACTGGGATGATAGTGTCTGACATATTTTGGCATGATCCATGTCGATATTGGTGGCCACTCGCCTATTCCACTTGGGGACCCACCATTGTTTCTTTCACTTTTTCAGTTTCCTTAATTGTATCACAGTTTACTATTTTTAGTAGTTTTTTTGGGTCTTGAACTTCCGGAACCGTTTTGAGGCCCTGAACAACGTTTTTTGGGAAAACCGGGAGTAACATGGGTCTTTATCCAATCTTTCTCACATCAAAATTTTTATTCCTCGAATAGATATTTCTAACGAGGTATTTTTGCATCAAACGGAGATTGTATGCCAAATTTACGTCCCCGGGAAGTTGATGTACCAATTTAGCCAAACAGGGCCCATATTTTTTGTGCTTCATCTCATAGGGTTAGGTTTATGGATGTTTGGGGTTTTCCATTCTTTCTCAATAATAAATAGGCCTTTGAGCCTCATTGTAACACAGTTTAGAGGCTTGTAGCTGCCACATCTCTTCTCAAAGATAAGCTACCAATGCCCTAGCTAGTTTTTTTCCATTTTTTCTGTAAGCATATTTCAGTTATGTGATGGATCATGGCATTATGGAGGAATTTCCAATGCCTGGGTTGGAAACCAATGGTATTTTATACTTGGGTTGTTGTTGAAGGGGTGGCTCTTCGAGGTGTATAGATTTATTTCTTTCTACCCGATAAACACCTCAACAAACACCTGACAGAGGGTTTAAGGTGGAGGTCATGGGCGTGGCTTTGGTATTGGGTGCCTTCAGTTGAACTGGGGGAGCCTATGCGAATGTGTTTATCTGGATACCCAGTACTGTAGACCTGCCATGACGTGGTCGTGTTGTGGCTTGTGTGGCTCTCCAAAGGTGTGGTGTTGTAGGGCTCAGAAACAGAAATTGGGACAAAGGAATTGTGACAAGTTTGGAAAGTGGATTATGCACTGTCAACATGGCAGTGCTACAAGGGGTATAGGCTCGAGAGGTCAACGTGGGATACTGCGACCTGGGTGAAGAGGTGGACCAAAACCTTTCCTGATCACTTGTGATAGTAGATTCACCCCCTCCTTTGGATGTTTTTGATAGCCAACTCAAACATGTGACCCTTCTCTTAGACCAACTCAACAAGAACTGTCATGATGATTGTAATGCAATAATTAGTTTTATAAATGACATCCCATGCAATAAATTCCAAATGCAGGATCGTGTGGCCACCTTACAGAGGGGTCAAATAAGAATCTACGAGAAGCTAGAATGTTTGGAAGGGAGACTTGCACACGTGGAAAGGCATGTAAATTGTGACTTCAAGCCTCCCTCATCTCCTGGTGTCGGCCCAGAGAATCTAGCTCCAGTAAACTTTCAGATTCTTGATGGTTGTGGTTTGTATCTTGATTTTATGTGTTTTTTTGTTTTATTGGTCAATTTAGTTGTATTTAATTAGTATGTATTGGTTTGTGGTTATTTGTTTTAGTTATTTTCTTCTAGCCAGCTAATCCAGTAAGAGTGAGGATGCCAAACTTTTAAAAAACTACATACAGTGATGCAATTTTTTTTAATTAATAAAATCCCCTTAACTTAAAAAAACAAAAAAACAAAATACATTAATTAATTAAAAAGTAGTTAGATACAAAGTCTTGTGTTTTTTAAATTAGTATAAAAAATATTAATCACAATTATTAAATAGTTCGTACAGCTTATAAATGAATAATCCTAATCCTAATAAAATGGTTATAAACATGCTAATATTCTTTTTTATGATTATTAATAAAATTTTAGTTACACCGGATGCGGTTGCCTCCAGTTCACAGTGATGGGACTCAAGTCCCTCGTCGCCTCCCGAGGCGGCACATTGGGGCAGGCCATGTGGCCTCTCACACCTGTAATAACTGCGGCATTCAATCCGCCACCCCACGCCATCTTAAATGCTATCTCTGGAATCGTCTTCGCAGGAGGTTCATTATCGGCTTCGCCTCAGCTCTCAGCATAGACAGGGATTATATGCATAGCGCCTGCCTGGTTTGCTCTGCTGTTGAGTTTCACGGTGTTTCTTGCCCGTCTTCTTGCTCGATGCCCAGTGCGCGAACGCAGACTGGCAGAAGGTGTGAATTGGTTTGTTGTTTGGAAACCACTCCAGATTTTCATTTCTCGCAGAGTCATTTCTGTTTCTCCAATTCGCTGCATTGTTCCAGTGGTTCTGTGTATTCTCTGCCTTCTTGCCCGTTGCATTCTACTCCCCTCGCCATGCCTCGCCTACGCCAGCGCATGCGCTGTCGTCGAGGCTCTACTCGGGGCAGAAGTCATCATTCTCCGTCTTCCCCTATCTCTGAACCTTCCTCGGATTTCTCTTCGGAACCCAGAGGTCGCAGAGGCAGACCTCGTGGCCATCATTTCGTGCCTCCTCCTGAACCGCCGGTGCGCCCTCCCGAAGCTCCCTCCGCCCCTCGCCCACCTTCATCTTCTCTCCTCCGCCAGTGTTCCCAACGTGCTGAGTTCACCTTCAATTGCTCTTTCGATCGTCCGATTCTCAAAGCCTTTGTTATGGTGTCGGTCTATGAAGAGTCCACTAATTTTGTGCTTCCTCCACCTTCCGCTCCTGGGCCCTCCGTCACTTTCCAAGTCCCCGCCGGTCCCAGTCCCGCTCCGGCAGACTTAGCCCAGCTAAATCTTGTCCCAAACGTTGCTATGCAGGTTCAGAATGTCGAGCACGCGGATAAAGACATTGTACCACCTTCTGTGGACGATGAGGGAGGCAGAGACGATTGGGGCTGCAGAGTCGTTGAAGAACCACCCTCTAACACCGATGCTCAGTGATCAGAAGACTTCTCAGAGGTTTTGGTTTTCCAGGTTCAAGGTCTTCATGCTCTTTCTGTTTTTCTTATGCTTTTACCCTCTGCTTGCAGAGGTTTGTTAAAAATTTTCTTTTTTTGACAAACTATTGGGATGTAATGTCGGTTTCCCTCACAAGGGCGGCGAATGTTAATCTTCTGCGACTGGTTTCCCCATGCTGAGCAGTCCAAAACATGGTTTTTCCTGTCAATCAAGCCCTGTGCCCAGATTACCTTAGCTGGGACAGTGGCAGCTCTGTATTACTATGTTAATTATTAATAGAATTAGTGATACTTACAAAAAAAATAAAAAAATAAAAAAATTAGTTAGATGTAAAATAATGCATCTATTTAAATCAGAATAGAAAATCTTCATTCAAAAATATTAGTTAGTAGTACATTCCAATAAATTCCCTATTTTATTGGTTTAATTGTCATTGTTGCATCATATTGTTTAACAACAATATTAGTTTAATGGTTAATATTGCATTTATAAAATATACTTTAAAGTCTTGCTTATATACTTAAAGATATCAATTTTAAGCTTCTTCTTTTTTATATGTTGTTGGAGTCATAAAAATTATTTACACATAAGTTTTTTTCTTTTTTTAAGATAATTTTATATGTGGTTGGAGTCTACAAATTATTTACACATTTTAAAGATATCAATTTTAGAGTCATCCATAAAACAAATCACTTATACGTTTAAATATATCAAATTTTTTATATATAGTTCACCCAAACGAATTATTTACCCATTTTTATTTTTTATTAATTTTATATTTCTATTCTCTAATAATTTATATTTACATTTTAATAATCTTATATTCTTAAAACTTTAACCAAATTTTATTAATTAATTTGAATCAATTCAAAATTGACTTTAAAAGCTTTATATATATATATATATATGCTTTCCAGTATGGAAATGTTGTATTCACACTTTAAACTAAAATTTCAATTAAATATTAATAATAATAAAACATAATATTAATTTAATTAAAAATTTAATAAAAGTAAAAATTGAGCTATTAAAAAAACCAGGGTTCTATTTTATGTTATTTTATTTTTTTCTATAATAAAACAAAATTTAGGAGTGCAAATTAGAGAGCATAATAAAGAGGGATAATGTTTTGTAGCAATCTAATGGATCACAAGTCTTCAATTAAAAGTATCAACCTTCTAGTTGAGCATTTTTCTACAAAAGTTTCCCAAGCAAATGTTTGTGTTCATTGTGGATGTTGTGTTATTGTGATTGTTATTTTCTCTGCATTTTACATATTCCATACATAAAGTAAAAATATTAATAATTAAGAAATCTAAATTTTAAAGAAATTTAACTTTCAAAATAAGGATTTCAATTTATTCTATTAAATATGTACATCCTCATCAATTTACAAATTAGTAACATGCATCTAAAAGCATCTAAAAAATAATTCAAAATCAATCTATTCAACCCCTGATCGAGATGCCAAGTGGAAAACGAAGATCAACAACTAGAGGCACGAGATGGCGCACACCATACCATCGCTCTCAGTCATTAAAAACCTGCAGCTGAAAGCTGGTAGGTGCCTTCGCATGTCGGATAATAATGGCAACAGAAGAGCGCCAACCAATTATGTCAGAAAGTCATTGGAAACAACAAAATCATTTGTTAAGGAACGAAGAGAATAGTCGGCAGAGCATTCTTCCTGACTGGCAAACTCACGGAGGATCGGAAGGCAAGGCTGTGACAGGTCTGCAACGGTTACGGCTCCAGCTCCTTCGGTATGTAATGGCTCTGGTTCTTATCATTGTTAATTTACCTCCTTCTCAATGTAATAACAATGGCGAAAACAATTGCATGGGTAGGTTAGAGGGATTGTATGATAATTGTTGATGGAAGGGTAGGCATCTTTCTCTTTCTTATCTCAAGAAGCCATTTGCATTCCTCTATTATGATATTCCTTTTAGATTGACAATCTGACATAATCTGGCTATCCCGTCTAAGGCCATTGAGCCATGCTTCATAACCCCCTGCTGACCTTTGCTTGTTCTCAACCTAAGTCTCTCAGTTCATTCCTCTCAGGCTTCCGTGTGGTGGCTATGTGACCTTGAATGTGTATCTCAATTCTATGAGATCGCTTGCATGGTGCGCCATGATAAGCTGTCCTGCGTTTGTAACCTTACCTCTGCTCATAATGAATGGGGTAGTCAGGGAACCAAAACCCCCTCTCTATGTAATTTGCAAAGTTTAGTCTGTTAGTTAGCTACCCCACTATTTATTCATGCAATGTTGTTGAATTTCAAGTGTGGCATGTTCGATAGGGAGAATCATAGTTGCATATGCAATTGTCGTTAGTTGGATTTTTCAATCTACAAGGTCTTCAATCGAGTTGCTTTAACCACCTTTCTCAGTAATCGTAATTGCATGGACATCTTCTTTGTCAACTCCACTACGATGGAAATTGTGGGTCCTATAAGGTTTCCCATGTACTCTGCTTCTAATTTTCCATCACCCTATATAGGCCCGCTTACAATTCTCACAGGTTTAGTTCAGATGTTGTCAGTGCTCGTCAGCCCGGAAACAAATATGGTGAAAGTTCAGTCTGTCAAACGCCAACCCAAGGAAAAAGGAAAGCAGAAGCTTTCAAAACCCACGGTCGGGCCAAGCAAGCGAGGCAGGAAGACAAAGAAATAGGTCATGGAGAATCTCTTCGATGTTTATTCCTCGGAAAATCCACCATAGATTCACAATGTAATCCAAGGTTGGGAGAAGGAAAGTAATAGCAAGGAAGATGTTGTGAAACCAGCTCCAAAAATAGAAGAAAAGAGATATCAACGCCTTAGAAATAAGCCACTTCAAGGGGGAAACCTCCAATACATTACATGAATGAAAAATTCTTGGATGATACAAATGACCAAAACCTCCTTCTATATATAGGAGTCCATGGGGCCACAATATAATCCTAGTGGGGCCACAATGTAATTCTAGCCGACCTAACAATAATAATGTAAGGGCACAATAATAACAATATGGGGGTTACACGGGTACAAAAATAACAATAAGGGGGGCTACACTAACATAATAAGGGACTACACTATTAATATAGGGACTTAGCATGCCCCTCTCCTTCAAACAAGTGTTGTCCTCAACGCTTGATTATTTCTTGATACTTCTGTATAAAATTCTCATCCTCCCATGTGGAATTTTCTACAGAAAAGTTCTTCCACTTGCTGAGATACTCTGAAATTGATCATACTTTTCAAGTTCTTGTTTCTGTGACTTCTTTAGAAATTATTTTGATGTGATGTTGACCTCCCTGTTGTTTCATTAGATTCTGCACCAAAGTTAGGTTATCCTTTGAGAGTTGGAGAACTTGTTGTTGATGCTAGATGTGATCTTCCACTAATTTATCATCCATATTAGCTATTATTTGATCCTTCAAACCATCCAACTTAGCCTCCATTTTTTATTTTAAACCATCTATGTCATATTTGGTTTATCTTCGTAAGATCGAAATTTGTTGCACTTGGTACCATAATTTTGATATCTAATACTGCAATTCTTCCTCTTCATGCGTCATAGTATATCTTTTTGAGGGCTTAATGGGTATGGAATTATTTTTTGGAGGCATTATAGAACCCAATACTGATAAAAATTCTAAAATATGCCCTTGGAATCACTTCAAACTGCTTTTCAAACAAACGTATGCAATTTTAAAAACCAAATACACACCTTTTTCTTGATTTTGAGGAGCTCGATATTGAAACTGAATTAACTTTGTGATTTCGGATATTCAATATCTGAAATTTGGCACTGAGGTAGCCCTCTGAATTCTCTTTAGAATGCCACAGGTCTGACCTAATTTGGATTCTTTAAGACAAATTTGTGCCCAATATCCTACGATGACCTAATTATGGACTAGTTTAGTAGAGCGAACTTGTACGACTTGCTACGTGTCACTGTTTCCTCCTTCAGCTCTGAAATTTATTGACAGGAAACTACAGTCTATGTACTTGTGACCACTTTTTACGGAATTCCAATCTGATGCTTAAAGAGAGAGTTATGAATATTTTCCCACGATCACCTCTTTGAGATGAAAATCGGGAGCCTAAAAAATCTATAACTTCCATAGACCATAACTCTGAAACTATTGTGAACCAAGCTCTGAAATTTTGCGACGATGTTCCTCAGGATGTCAGCTTTACTCTCTAAAAATTTTAGCTTCTGAACCCTTGTAGAAAAAAATTTATAGAGAAAATTTCGTGATGACCTGTTTAGGTTAAATTCAAGAGCCTGCAAAATGACCTAACTTCCAAAAATCATATCTACGAAAATATTGCGAACCAAGCTCTAAAATTTTGCAACAATTTTCCTCAGGATTTCGGCTTCGCACTCTAAAAATTTTAGCTTCTGAACCTTTGTAGAAAACAAGTTGTAGCAAAAATTCCACGATGACCTGTTTGGAGCAACGAAACTATAGAATCCAAAGCTCTAATACCAAATGTTGTGAAACCAGCTCCAAAAATAGAAAAAAAAGAGATATCAACGCCTTAGAAATAAGCCACTTCGAGGGGGAAACCTCCAATACATTACATGAATGAACAATTCTTGGATGATACAAATGACCAAAACCTCCTTCTATATATAGGAGTCCATGGGGCCACAATATAATCCTAGTGGGGCCACAATGTAATCCTACCCGACCTAACAATAATAATGTAAGGGCACAATAATAACAATATGGGGGTTACAAGGGTACAAAAATAATAATAAGGGGGGATACACTAACATAATAAGGGACTACACTATTAATATAGGGACTTGAAGAAGACATAGAAGTTCAGAAGGAAACCATGGATTTTGTTTCATACCCTGGGAACATAAGAGGAAGATTATCCCTCTTCCACCAATCATCCACACATATTGGACTCTTAAATGTGTACTGGAAAAAGCCTTGCAAAGTTTACAGGAAAATGAAGGAAGTCCCACAGTGGTCTCAATTTTACAAGAAATCAAAAAAGAAATTCAAGATACAAGAGTATCTCAGTATCATGCCACAGCTCATATTAGCATAATCGAAAGACAGCTTCAATCTATGTAGCAAGTCGACATGCTGGGCTCAACTGCAAAAGACCTGGAGCCTATAGACTCTTTAGATGGTTAAAAAATGATGTTCTAAGTTTCCATGAATTTTGCGGCTAACTTTTACTTTTCATGTTTTCAATTATACTTTGCTTTTTACAGTAAAATGGACATAGAGGCTAGTAGACGAAAGAGACAATTTCAGTACTGGATGGCATTTAACACTTTAAGATGGCCAACAGACCTGGTTTCCTTTGGGCAAGTTGAAGCTACCAAATTTATATATGTTACAACTTGCTCTCTTTTTTTATAAATAGAAAATGGTAAGAAACTACGAAATTCAAAAAAATAAAAATAAATAAAATCATTCTATTCAACATCTATTTGTACAAGTTCTAAATAAATACACATAATCCAAATTGTTATTAAATATGTTAATGATTTTTTATTATAATTAACAAAAATTTAGTAAAATATAAAATCTTGCATCTTTTTCAATTTGTGTAACAAATATTCATTTACAAATATTAATTTGGTCATACAAATTATAGATAAATGAACATAATCCTAATAAACTTGTCATTAAATATGCTAATAAATTTTATCATAATGTAAAAAAAATGAGTAACAATATAAAATATGCATCTTTTAAAATTAATATAGAAAATCTTTGTTATTAAATTGGTCATACATTTTGCTAAATTATTGGTTTAATTTTCAATGTTGCATATATTGTTTGCCAACCACATTGGTTTAATGGCTGATTTTACATTCATAAAGTACACTTCAAATATCCATAAAACAAATTATTTATACATTTAAGGATGTTAATTTTAACATACATTTAAGAATACCAATTTTGGAGTCTAATAATTTTATATGCACTTGCAATCAAACAAATTATTTATACATTTAAGGATGTCAATTTTGTTTTCTTTAACATACATTTAAGAATGTCAATTTTATAGTCTCTAATAATTTTATATGTACTTGCAATCAAACAAATTATTATATTGATAGACACTCATACTTACTTTTAAGGATGTCAAATTTGTATTTTTTGAGCCATCCACAAAACAATTTATTTATACATTTGATTTGTAGTTTTTAATCATTTTATATCTACTTGCAATCAAACACATTACACATTATTATATTGATAGACACCCATCCCACTGTAGTAGTAGATACGTGATGCTTAATATTTTGACTTAATCAAAATAAAAATGAAATAACATAACATAAAACTCTCTAGCACAACCTAATGTTAGAAATATAACTAGTTTTGGTCTTCATAATTGTTGTTGTACTCATTTCAATATGAATCTTATGTTACAAACAAAAGAAGAAAAGAAAATGTTATTATTGTAAAGCATAGGTTTCATGCTTTTTATTGATTGTCTTCCAAGTAAAAGCATGTTCTTCATGTTTCTATGGTTTGTTAGGTCATAAGATTTATTGTCATGAGTCAAAAGAGTCAACATCATGCTTATAAAACGCTTCTGGGCAAAATATATCTTGTAAAATAGTTAATTTTGAGCCTAGAAAGTCATAGAAATCTCAAAAGTACAAGTCGGCCTAAAGGAGGGAATTTGACCCCTTGGAAAGGCTATATAAAGGAGCAGTCCAGACTCATTTGGCACTCACTCATCATCAAGTTCAATTTGAAGAGAAATTTTCAATCTACAGCTAGAAGAGGCAAGGAAGTTGGAGCGGAGGTCTAAAAGGAAAAAGGAGGCAAATAAATCTTGGTTTTGGGCTCTATCTCTCCCACATGTGCAAAGTTCTAGGGTTACTACAGCGACAAGGAAGGCTGAAACTGCAAGTCCAAGTTGCAGGAGGACGAGGTGCAATATTAAGTTTCTGGAAGAAGGAATACTTTGTCTTAACTTTGTTGACCTTGGGAGGAGTTATCTTGCTCTAAGAAGGATCCCTTGAAGAAGCAGAATTAGGGTTTTTGTAGCAGCCACAAGGTCAAAGTTAAGTTGTAGGGTCGACGTTGTGGTTGAAATTGCAGCTAAATGCAGGATTGAGTTGTGTTATTGGAAGGGTTAACTTGGTACTTGGAGGAGGACTTGGTCTATGGCTTGGGTGTTTGTGGTCTCATTTGAAGTAGATTCTATAAGAAGAGAAGAGTTTCTAGGTTTTCCCCTTGGAGAGGTTTTCCCCTGACTTGGAGCCTAATTTTTGTGTCCACTATCTTTATTTTTCTCTTGATATTTGTTTGATGAAGAAAATATAATAAATAAAAATGAACAATAATAAAGTTCACAAGAAAATATTAATTTTTAAGGAAATTTTGAATTAATAGTTGCCACTTTGCATTTTCCAACATGGTATCAGAGCTAAGGTGAACAAGAAGGCAGTTGGAAGGATAATATTTCTGACACAAGAAGGGTTTGATGAGGGGAAAAGGATTACCTATTGATCTAGAAGAAGAAATCTTTAAGAGGAAGACTACAATGAATATTGTTGTTCTCTCTTGAACAAAAGGATCCAGTTGAAGACTCATTGAAAGACCTCCCTGGAGGAGGCATCAAAGATTTTGATATCATCACTTTTGGAAGCCATTGTTGAAGTCTCTCTAAAGATCTTGAAAGCCTCAAGATAGTTTGAGACATCATTAGAAAGGAAGACTCTTTATCATCAAGTATCATATTGTTACTCTATGTTATGAATCTAAAGGTCATATGGGCACTTTCAAGGTAAAAATTTAAGGATGGAAGTTTATCTTAAAGTTTACAAACTTTGGCGAATCTTACTAGTCCCTAATATACAAATTTTAAAATGTTTGACGATAATTTTGTAAAAATGTTTAGATTTATAATTATTTTATATTAGACAATAAATAATATTGGTGATTTTTAAGGTAAAATAATTTTATACTATAAAATTTGGGCGAATTCATTTTTATAAAAATGGAAATTGGCGAATCTTCTTTTTGGAAAACACATGGAATATTAGCCCACTTGCGAATATTAGCCCCTAAAATTGTCCATGCAAGTTTCTACAAGGAAAGCAATAAGCTTGTTGGCTCCTCAAATTTCCTAGCATAGAAGAAAATGATTGATTTGGAACGTACATAATATGAATTAATGGAGTATTTTACTAGTAAAATTATTGAACTAAGCAAAGACCAGACTCAAGAACTAGAGAAGTATAAGAAAGGGGAAGTAAGGGCACAAAGGATCATCGTTGAATCCATTAAGGATCATCTTGTTCCATTTGTTGCAAATTTGAAAACTTCCAAGGCTACATATGACAAGCTAGTGAATTTGTACTATGTAAGTACATCAGGACAGAAGATGTCTTTGAGGAATAAGCTATATAGAATGAATAAATCAAAGGATGGGGACATGGAATCATTTCTGATGAAGATCTCTCAATTAAGAGATCACTTGTAGGGGATTGGAGAGATTGTTTCTTATTCGGAAATTACCATCTATTTACTGAATGCATTGCCACCGGAATGCAGCAGCTTTGCAGCAAGCATCTACTCTGAGAAAGACTCAACTCCTTTGATGAGTTGTGGGCTCAATGCATTTTGGAAGAAACTAGAATCAAGGCAAAGGATGACATTGGTTCAAATGAACAGTCTCAAGCCTTTATAGCTAGATTCAAGAAGCTAAAGAAGGGATAGTTCGGAAATTCCAAGAAGAAAGATATGTCCAGGGTTCAATGCTTTAAATTCAATGAGTATGGAAACTTTAATAAGGATCGTCCAAACCAAAAAAACAACAAAATAAAGGAAAGTAGGCTCACATGGCTGAGGAAATGGGAGAACCTAAGAAGAATTCGAAGAAAGAAGAAGTGAAAGATATTTACTACTGAAGAAGGCACCCTATCTGTGAGGTTCTCTGAAAAGATTGGTCTTTATTTTAGGATAGTATGCATTGTTGTTTACTGCAGAAGAATATTGATCTTGTATGGCATCATAGAAAGAAGCATCTGATAGTATCATACATAGAATCTTCTTGGTTAAGTTGTTTTAATCATCTAGTCTTTATGAAAAGACAAATAGACCATTTTGCATATTATTCATCCAAGTATTATCTAACATTATGGTAGAGATATTCATCTTGCTAATCATTATGATTCTGTAAGCACCATCATTTTGGAGGTTCTTGGGAGAAGCATTATGACAAGGTTAGTATGCATTCCATATATTATGGAAATAATACTTTTGAAGGGATGAAGGAATGCAATGGGTCAATCTCATTGTGAGATATATAGCTAGATGATGGAATAAAAGGCATAGGAATGTATATTGAAAGTAACTATTGGATAAGCTTCATATGTACATTATCTTGCAACATGTTTTATATGGTTATATGATACTTAAAAGGAAAAGGTTGACTTACTTTAGATTATGACGAATAATGATTAACATCTAGTGAAATCTCTAGAAGAAAAAGTATAACTTGGTAATCAAGCTTGATTCTTGGGCACGCTGATGCATGAAGAAAGATTCGAATGGAGATGGACCATGAGGATGTTGATGCTTGGATGAGAAATTCATCATGATGAGGTAAGTCTAAGTTTAATTATTGATAGTTATCCGATTAAAAATTTGTTTTGTTACCTGGAAGGATATTGCAATAATACATGAAGAATGTTGAGGTAGGCTCAACATAGGATATCTGGAAATTATGAAGTCAAGATATATTCATCTTGAGATTGACTTGGTAGCAATGCGAGAATATAACCTAAAGGTCAACAAGGGATATCACTTTGATGCAGAAGTTATGATTAGCTTGAAGTTTCGAAAGGCTCAATGCAATGCCTTCATCCATGATGACAAGAAAGATGTCCTAGATCTTGTCACGAGACTAAAGAGTGAAGATGGCCCCATGATACCTCGGAAGGAACCAAACTCGATACAATGAGATGTGAAAGAACAGAGGTAGTCATGTAGCAATGAAAAACAAATAGCTAATACTTTTATAAAGACAATTTATAAGGCTTTTGGTGTTGACTTCCCAAATAGAAAGGAAGTTTGTGATCTCCTCTGGTTTTGAGTGGGAGAAAAGGAGTCTCCTTTAAAAAAGAGAAAAGATCTATTTCTTGGGCAAGAGGGAATAGGGATATCCTCTCTGCTTGAGAGGGAGTGATTTTAGATATCACATGTGCATTCTTGTCTTCATGTGTCAAACACTTGACCAGGACTAACATTTGTAAGTCTAAGTGAAGGCCTTCATGAGAGAATAGTGGAGGATTGGATAAAGCATTTGTGGTTTCCTTGAAAGGGACCGACACTCTTTGAGGATAAGACAAGTGTCCAATATAAGAGTGGTCGAATAGGACCGATATTCTTTGAGGATTAAAGTTTGGAAATCCAAGATAAGAATAGTCCTAAAAGGACATACCTTGTGAACATTTGAATGGGGCATGTGCCTTGTAGAGGTAGTGCGGTATCATATGCAAAACCTCCCAGCATAATGCTCTCAAATAAATCTAAGCTTATCAAGTTAGGCGTCAGTGACAGTGTTGGTTATATTGTTGATGCTAACAGTTGGTTTATCAATCTGATTCTTCTTATGAGAACTCTTTAGATTGAGAATGATTTTGTACTAGTTGTACAATTATGAATACCTCCATAATTAAGAGGGTGTGTTGGAAATGTAACTAGTTTTGGTCTTCATAATCGTTGTTATACTGATTTCAATATGTATCTTATGTAACAAACAAAACAAGAAAAGAAAAAGGTATTATTGTAAAGCATGTGTTTCATGCTCTTTATCTATGGTCTTCTAGGTAAAAGCATGTTCTTCATACTTCTAGGGTTTTTCAGGTCACAAGATTTGTCATGAGTCAAGAGAGTCAACATCATGTTTATACGACCCTTCTAGGAAAAATATATCTTGTAAAATAATTTATTTTGAGTCTAGAAAGTCCTGGAAACCTTTAAAGTAAAATTCGGCCCTGGAAGCTTCAAGTCGGCCCAAAAGAGGGAATTCTACCCCTTGGGAAGACTATATAAAGGAGCAATTCGACCTCATTTGGCACTAACTCATCATCAAGTTCGATCTCAAGAGAAAAGTTTGATCTACAGCTAGAAAAGGAAAAGAAGGTGGAGCGAAGGTATAAAAGACAAAAGGAGGCAAAGAAATCTTGTTTTGGGGCTCTACCTCTCCCACACATTTGAAGTTAGAGGGTTACTGCAACTACAAGGAAGACCAAAACTATAGGTCCAAGTTGCAGGAGGACGAGGTGTAGTATTAAGTTGCTAGAAAAAGGAATACTCTGTCTTGACTTCATTGACCTTGGGAGGAGCAATCTTGCTCTAAGAAGGATCTCTTGAAGACGTAGAATTAGGGTTTTTGCAGCAGCTACAAGGCCTAAGTTATGGTTCGAATTTGCAGAAAAAAGTTGCAACTAGACGCAGGTTGATGCAGGATTGAGCCGTGATATTGGAAGGGTTGACTTGGTACTTGGAGGAGGACTTGGTCTAGGGTTTGGGTCTTTGTGGTCTCATGTTAAGCATATTCTATAAGAAGAGAAGAGAAGAGTTTCTAGGTTTTCCTCTTGGAGGGATTTTTCCTTAGCTTAGAGCCTAATTTATGTGTCCATTGTCTTTATTTTGCTCTCGATATGTGTTTGATGAAGAAGATCTAATAAAGAAACACAAGAATAATAATAAAGTTTACAAGCAAGTATTAAGGTTAAGGAAAAATTGAATTACTAGCCACCACTTTGCTTTTCCCAACAACTAATATGATAGAGATGTTGTAATGCCATGTTTAACATTTTGAAAAAATAATAATTATTATATTTATAATTATAATTAATAATTAATAATTAATAATGAAAACAACCTAAATCCATTTTAACTCTAGATAAGCGTCATCTCTTGATAAATTCAAAATTAAGATATGGAATTAGATTAGTTTACACATCGTAAGAATATCCATTTTATACTCTACAAATATATATATATATATATATATATATAAACATTGTGTGTTTCATGGATTTGAATTTGTGACCAAAGTTTTCTAATATAAATTAATTCAAAATTGAGCAAAAATGTTAAAATCCATTACATTAAAATCTAATTATTTATAATAAATATATCTAATTATTTATTTCATGGATCTAAATGTGTTACCAAAGTTTCCTAATATAAATTAATTCAAAATTGAGCAAAAATATTAAAATCCATTACATTAAAATCTAATTATTTATTATTTTTTTTTTTTTAAAAAGGTAATATATTTTTTCATAGAATTCATAAATGCATTAACACGCTCCACTTTAGACTTTAACTTGAATATGTTGTAATGAATAAAGGGTTAAATAAAAAAACAATAATAGAACATGATATTCAATTTCTTAAAAATAAAAATAAAAAATAATAATTTTGTTTAATTCAATTTATTATATTTTAGTTTTTTTTTTAATAATAAAATTACACAATAATTATTCAAATCACTTTGATATCTATTTTGAAAAAAAAATTATATATATATATATTACATTAAAATAAATTTAAATAATGATAATAAGTCATATTAGTAATCATGTTATTCTTAACAATTTCATGAAACGTAAAGTAAATGTATATAAAAGACCCATGTTTAAATCCACCAAAATGTGTGCTAGGAAAATATAGTTTAAATGTGTGAGAATATAGTTTACGCCTTCATGCTATGGGTGTACAAGACCAACTAAATTACTAATTCTTTTAATTAACAAAAATAAACAAAACAAAACATGATATTTCAAAACAAATAATTAATAAACATTAAAAAATTTAATAAATTTAAATAATAATCATATACTTGACAATAAGAATATTTCTAATATAAATAATAGCTAATAAATTTTTTTTTTAAATAAATAAATAAATAAAAGAAAATTTTCAAGTACATGAATTTCAAAAAATTAAAAATAAAAATATATGTTATTTATATAAAATAAATAATATTATTAAAAACCAGTATAGATTTATGTTAACTTTGAATTTACCATAAGTTTGATGTATGTTAACTTTGGATTTATCAATAGTTTGAATTTACCAAGTTTCTGAAAGAAATCAAATATGTCAAGATGCAAATCTTTTATTAAGTTCTGCAAGAAATAAAATTAAATTAAATTAAAAAAATTGCATCTTTCAAAAATTGATCTCTTTCAAGGCTTAATAAATTCGAAGTTAAAATAAATCTATATTTGTTAATAAGAAAAAAAATCATTAATAATCCAAAGATCAATTTTAATATAACATAACATCCAACATTTAATCCAGTTTTACTGTAAGATTAAAACTTGCTTCAAATATGTCCTTGAGGCCTTGGTTAACCGGTGGTGAGGTGGATTGTTATGGCACTCATCATAGGTTCAATTCCTTCTTGAAAAAATTGATCTCTTTCAAGGCTTAATAAATTCGAAGTTAAAATAAATCTATATCTCCTAAGAAACAAAGTCATTAATATCAATTTTAATATGATATAACATCCAACATTTAATCGAGTTATACTGTAAGATTAAAACTTGCTTTAAATATGTCCTTGAGGTCTTGGTTAAAAGTCGTGAGGCGAGTTGTTATGGCACTCATCATAGATCCAATTCCCTTCCTTGGTCGTGATGTATCTGAACATGTTGATGAAGATGGAGAAAAAAGAAAAAGAAAAATGAAAGGTCCTACCAAGATTTTTTTTAAAACAAAAAACAAAAAACCAAAAGAAAACACATGCTTTAGATATAAGAAATTAATCCTAAGGATCAACCTTTTTATTTTAAGTAAACACAAGTACAATGGAGGTACAGGGCACAAGAAGGGGCTATACTAACACTTAAGCACAATAGCTAATATAAATTCGAAGTTAAAATAAATCAATAACTAATACAAATTCGAAGTTAAAATAAATCTATACTGATTAATAAGAAAAAAACCATTAATCATCGAAAGATAAGATATTAATCCAAGGATCAACTTTGTTTTTTAAGTAAACAAGGATATTTCTATTTACATCAGTAAGTACACTGGAGATACAAGGCAGAAGAAGGCTATACTAACACTAAAGCACAATACCTAAAAAACTAGCTTCACCATGTAAATTACAAACATGCATGAAGAGGCAAACCAGAGAAATTAGGCACCCAAATAAGGGGACAAGCACCCACCACAGAACTTTCATAAGCATAGAAACGCCAGAAAGGAACATACACGATAATATATAGAAACTGAAATATACACTAGAGCATAAAGTCTAAGGCCCATCAATGGAACACCCAACAAATAAGACCAAAATGCCAACGCCAAACAGACATACACAAAACCATTGCCAAAATACCAAAACACCATCACCAAACAGACACGGAAAACCATTACAAAAATGATGATAACCATGATGTGGGTATAACCTGGATAATATATGTGTTGAAACTGAGCGAAATGCCATAAAACCTCAAGTATCAACTTTAATATGTTAAGCCACCTTAAACAGGGACACGGGACACAAAGGACATGAGAATTCGAGTGTCAAACACGAACACGTCCGAACACGTTATATATTTTTTTATTTAAAATAAATATATATATATTAAAAATTAGATATTTCTTACTCAAATTCATACAAATTCATTGATACAAAGTAACATTATGCATACAAATACAATTATGACATATTCATCAATGATCTAATAGGAGAAAGACAAGATATTGTAGTTTTCTCATCAAGTCATCAAAATCAAAATGTGTTACATAGGTAGTACAATGCCAATGGTAAACATAAATAGCAAATACTTAACAACTACAAACTTCAAGGCAGTACGTAGTTCATGAGTTATCAATCCTCATCATCAAAATCAACATCACTATACTCATCATCATGGTCACCACTGCTCTCCTCTGCTACATCCTCCTCTGTATCCAATGTCATCTTTACATCTGCTGGTGTGGAGGATGACCCCTCTACATTGTCACCATCATCAAATGTGACAGGCTCTAGCAGTGGTTCATTGAGATACAAGTTGGTCAATGCCAACTCAATACTATTGTCCAGACCCATATCATTAGGAAAGACATCCCACATCTTTGTCTTTCCCTTCAACCACTCATCCCTCTAACGGTAAATAAGACAAAGGTTGGTGTACACATACACCATTATCTCTGCCCTGGACTACTCAAGCATGCTCTTCTTAACACTATACAAATTCCCATATGTGCTCCAATTCCTCTCGCAACAAGAGGATGAAGTCACATGAGAGAGGAGCCTCATCGCTCATTGTTGTAGAGGAGGGTTTTTTGCCCCATGAGTTTCCCACCAAGAATAGGGCTTCTTAGCCTGCATGTCTCTAATCACATCATATTCTGCAAATCAACTAGTGTTTGTGAAAAACTCTGCAAAGGCGTCCTCCACCTCATCAAGGGATGCTCTGTCCTAAAAAATCCGTCTTAATGCATCTTTCCTCCCCTATGAGATTTCACCATCCATGTGAAGAGGAAATCTACAAAAAGATCCACCATTCAGCCAGTCATGGTTGTAGTATTTTGGGTTCAAGGAGTGATCCAAACAATGTAAAGGTGTGCAATTCTTGTCCCATCTGCTAACAAGAATATCTTGTATGGTGGTGAAGAAGGCCTCTGGTGATGTCTCATACACAGGGCACTCACTCTACAAAATAATGCTCCTCACATACTCAATCATGGAATCCCATCCCTCATAAACCTCTCCTAGGATGGGTTGGTCTATATCTGCAAATTGAAGCAAAGAAATGATATGGTCCATGATTTGAATATGTAGATCTACCCTCTCCCACCATGCATCATCTAACATTTTGTCCTTACTCTTTTTTACGCAGTTTGATCTTTCTTTCTCCAAAAAGACCAAAACTCTTAAATAACCATAGCCCCAAGAGCGGTCTTGACCTCCCTCAACCTCTTCAACATGATGAATGAAGAAACATACCGTGTGTCCACAATCTTCAACAAATGATAGATTAGGGTACTCCTTGTAGATAGTGAGGGCATTTGTATTGTTTTGTACAAAGTTGCGGATATGTCAAGCATCCTCAATAATGATTCCAATCCAAAGCACACCAGAAGCAATAGATTTAATTGCTAAGTTCAATGAATGGACAATGCAAGGTGTCCAAAATACTTATGGATATTTAGCTTCCACAATCATGTCAGCAATCTTGCAAACATGTGCATTATCTGTAATTATTTGCACACAAGAATCAACACCTACATCTTTAATAACTTTAATAAACAACTCACCCATATATTGTGCATCCTTGTATTGCCCAAGTGCATCCACTGATTTCAAGAAAACTGGACCATTCAAGGAAGATACCATGAATTTGATGAGTGGGTGTCATGCTGGATCTACCCATCCATCGGAAACAATACTAACTCTAGAAGTTGGCGATGTTGATTTAATAGGCTCAAGCAGTTTGTCCACCTCTTTCTTTGCCTTCATCAACAATGTGGCTCTAAGCTTCTCTAACCCGGGAGGCGCACGTACCCTAATGGAGCCACTTGAGTTAGAGTTCGACACATCTCAATAAATAGAGGTGAGCGTGCAACATTGAAGGATATGAAGTTCTGATAGATAGAGATTTGAGAACCAAAAAAAAAAAGGTAATGGTGAAATCAAGCTCTTCTCGTTTCTCTTTCTGGAAAATCTTGCCATTAGACCAAGCGCAATTGTCTTTCTTTTTGTTGCTTGTCCCCCACTAGAACTCTTAAATGGGAACTTCTTCTTGTTTTTCCTCAAGAATGGAAGGGGGTCATCATTCTTGTTTTTTTTAGTTTTTGCAGCCACATTTGCCACACCAACAAATGTCTCTCTTTCCATTTCTTTCCTCTTTACTAAAGACACATGTGTACAAACTGCAATTCCACAACTTGGTAAAGCCAACAAATGAGTTTTTACACAGTAATATGTGCTCATGAAATGATTGTTGCAATAACTACATTTCCGAGCAACATTGCTTCATCCATTCCTCTTGTTGCCTAGCCCTTGCTCTCTTGTGACATATTTTCACAATGGATATTTGTTATCTTGAGGTTGTTGTCTTCCCTCAACATTTGAAGTTGTTGATGCAACCCCACACTTCCAATAGATGGAACACTTGTAGACCCTGATGAAATTGGAACAGGAGGGGCATCTACAATGGGGACATTCTTCCCCTTCCTTTGCCCCTTCCTTACTGCCCTTGATTGAGCCATGAATGCTGTAAAAAATAAACAAAATTACACAAATTTGTAAAAGAAATGCACATGCAAACCAAATGCAAAAAAAGAGAGAGAAAATGCACTTACCTATTGCTTAATCTCCTTGCTCCTCTTTGCTCTTTGCTTCTTGCAAACACTCTCAACATAAAGTGAGAAATGAATGGCCAAACCGGCATTTTAAAAGTTGTGGAGGGCTTTTTCCATCGCACGTGTCAAGCAAATCGAGACACGATCAATCCAATACGAACACGGTCGAAGGACACATGTTCGACCAAATCGTATCCGATTCGCTGGATTCGAGACACGTGGCCTCTAAGAGGGAATCTAGTTTCTTAGTTAATATGACATAACATCTAGCATTTAATCGGATTTTACTACAATATATCAACTTGATTTAAATATAAGAGCCCTTCCTCTAAGGAGCCTCATACGTGAAGTGACTAAAAAATCTCATATAGATCACATTCAATTGCCTTCAATTAGTATAAAAAATGCAATACATCCAGTCTCATGATAACAAAAAGGAGAGAGCATGCAAGGTTCACTTGTCCAGCCACCAAGCCACCGTGAAGACCACTGGATGATAGAAAAAAGGACAGAGCATGCAAGGTTCGCTTGTCAAGCCACCAAGCCACCGTGAAAATCACTAGCTAGCTTTTAGACTATCCAATTTTTGTTTAAAACAAATATGTAATCAACCTAACCTGCACCTCAATGTTGGATTAGCATTGACGTGAGTGAGAAATCTAATTATTGTATCTATGTTGTACTTTTTAAATTATATTTTCCTAAAAGCGAAGACACCACGCATTTGTGTTCTTATTTTTTGTTATTTTGAAATTAACAAGGACAAAAAAAAACTAAGTTTGAAACAAACATGTAATCAACCTAACTTGCACCTCGATGTTGGATTCGCATTGAGGTGAGTGAGAAATCTAATTATTGTATCTATGTTGTATTTTTTAAATTATATTTTCCTAAAAAGCCAGACACCACCCATTTGTGTTCTTATTTTTTGTTATTTTAAAATTTATAACGACAAAAAAAACTAAAATAAAATATTTAGATGTTCAAGTTGTTTGATCAATGATAATACCTTTGTTTATGTTACTTAAATTTCAATGTTGTCTCTTATTTATTTCATTATTTACACTGCCAATTTTTATTTTTTTAATTTCATTATTTACAGTTCCAATTTTAAAAAACCAAGAATGCTTCTAGAGAACTGTAAAGTACTTAATCCATAAATCTAACTTTATAAAGTGGAGCGTCTACCACGTTTTGGTCACCCCTTGGAAGCGTAAACTGATCATTTTTATGAGATTTAAACCCTGGTGAAAGTTTAAGACAAGACCCTACATTCACCACCCTAGTTAACCTCTCATGACCTAACATTTTCATTAGAAAATTGTGCAGCCATTATTCCAATATTAATCTTGAAATTTTTAACACCAATAGGGCTTTCTGGCTAATGAGATAGACGGGTGTTAATACCTAAATCCGGGTTGAAGTTTCTTCAGAACCATGTTTTAGTGTGAGCCACTTATGTTCATACTAATCCTTTATGTTTGTGGCAATTTTGGGAAAATAGATCTTCCCACTCCCAGCTTCTTAGATGAACGATCTAATTTGAATGTCGTAAGCTAGCTACATTAACTGTAATACTACAACATTGGGAAGGAAGAACTTGCCCCGTCAGATAAAAGGAAGTTTGTCAAAAGTCTCAAAAACGATTCCAAGGGTACAATGAACCAAGTCACAACAGAGTCATGGACTCAACGACGTGGTTACTAAATCTCGTGACCTAAAATTTATACCACTGACAGTGTGGTTCTCTTGACTGATCTCTATCATTTAGCTGTATTAGCTGTATTCGAGATCCATTAAAAGCAATTATGCTAATGTTAAGTGCACAGGTATCTCGCCAGCTCAGGTCACTCTGCCAATTTGATGCACGTCCTTGTGAAAAAAGAACTGCTTTGGAGGCACGTGAGAGGGATTAGGCCAGTGCACATCCTTGAAGTCACAATAGATAGCAAGCAAGCAAAGGCACGTGAGAGGGATTAGGCCAGTGCACATCCTTGAAGTCACAATAGACAGCAAGCAAGCAAATACACAAGGCCATAAATATGAACCCCAAGTATAAGTAGGCCAACCAAATAGAAATTTTCTTATCCACTAAAGTTAAAAGTAAGTTAAAAGAAACTGTGAAATATGAACCCCTAGTATAAGTAGGGCAACCAAATAGAAAATTTATAAAGAGTATTTAGAGAAATTTTGAGGTCTAAAATTAGACTCCTAATAAATATTATTTATAATGAAAATATTAAAATAATATTAAATTACTTCATCGAATTAGTCTCCTAACAAATATTATTTATAGTGGAAATATTAAAATAATATTAGATTACCTCATCAAATTAGTCTCCTAACAAATATTATTTATAGTGGAAATATTAAAATAATATTAGATTACCTCATCAAGTTTTAGAGTGACTTTTCAGCTTATCTTTCTACGATTTTACTCAAGTTTCGAGCGGGATCACTCGTTGAATGCACAGTTTAATTTCACATCCAAGTAGTACCAATATTGAATACTTTCGATTAATCGTGCTATAATAAAAATGAGAAATACATGGAAAAACGTGATTGCAATCAAGTTTTCTATGTATTTCTCATTTTTTGTGTAGTGGGCTTCATCGAAAATATTCAACATAGATACTCCTTGGATGCAAAATTAGATTCTACATCCAACGAGTTCTCTCACTCAAAATTTGAGTAAAACCGTAAGGAGATAAGTTGAAAAAAAAATCATTATTTTATTTTTTTATCATTTTACCTTTTTACTCAAAAAATAGTGAATCATCCCATGGTTGACATCATCATCTTCAATTCTATTGGTTCATATAAAGTTGATAATTGTTAAATATTTTTGTTTTGTGGCCTATTTTTATCTCAAAATTTCTCTAATAACAAATCTTGAACATAAACGTCACCTCTACTTGTTCATTAAGAAATACCTTACTCCACATTCTTCATTAAGAAATACCTTACTCCACAGATTTGCACTTTAGTCCCAAAGAAAACACACAACATGAAGAAGAGGTCTAGACTGGTAACTTTGAAATGCAATACCATTTTACTCTGGTAAATTTGAAATGCAATACCATTTTGAACATTTTCCCTTCAGAAAGGAGATTAAAGATATTATTATTAGAGATTCATGAATTACAAATGTTTCTCAATCTTATCTTCGCATACAGATTAATGCCCCAAAGTGCAACTCACTAATGCCAAAAAAACAAATCACAATTGCCAAGAAACTTGCAAGGATACAGAACATATATACTATTTCGAATTATTATTGTAGTCACTTGTGTCATACAATTTCCATGACCTTTGAAGATATTCCATATTTTCCAGGGCCTTAATTGGGAGTGAGTCCAACCACACCTGCAAGTCATACCAAAGACCACTCAAAATTAGACGAAGAATAATAAAACACCTTAAGTTATGTGGGAACTTTGGGAGAGTTGTAAAACAAGACAGAACATTATTAAAGTACAAAACTCTAGTTCGCTCGCTTGATTCCAAAATATTGAAGTTTTATTCAAGTGAAAGTATGTAGAGTGAGCGACTATGGATTAGTTCAATTATAAATGTAAAGGCCACCCTTTGGCTTGTTAAGGTATACAACGGTATACTACAGATCCTATACAACGGCATAAGAAATTTACAATTACAAACACTACCCCAATATTTAGTGCAATTATTAATGTAAAGGCCACCCTTTGGCTTGTTAAGGTATGCAACGGTATACGACAGATCCTATACAACGGTATAAGAAGTTTACAATTACAAACACTACCCCAATATTTTGAAATGCAAATGAGAGTATCGTAACACCAACGTTGATATTTCCCTCGCCCAAAGAAAAAACCAAGGGATTTGAAGAACACCTAAAAGCATAAGCGAAAAATTCAATGAAGAATGCACAATAAGATAATTGTTACGTGTAAATACAATCAATCTTGCTATATACATAATTTTCTAGTGTTTTCACTCTGCAATCTGTAATTAAAAGGCTGCCTGCTGCCTGTACAACTAGTATCATACTTGCCTAAATACAGTAAAGATAAATTATGCTGGATTATTTCTTCATAATCTATATGCAAACACTGAAATATGTCCGTATCTGGAATAAGATGAATAAATTTTAAAGCCTTCGAAGAACCAAAACACAGAATTTCAGGTGTTCCTATTTTCATATAGAAAGGAATTGCCCTGTTAGCTGTGGATGCCAACTAAAATTTGTTATTACATGAAGAGGCAATCTACTTTCGCCTTGCACCCATTTCTTGGTTGTCTACAATGTTTGTTCATTATCTTCATCTTTTCTTAGTTAACGTCTAGTCTAGTATTAGTCCTTGCAGTTTTTGGTTGGCAATCTACTCTAAAGTTCGAGGGCACTGGAGAATTTTGAGAGGATCTAGGGCTTTCACCCTACAGCACAGCATTTTTTCATCCCCGAATCAATTCATCAAGTTGACTCCTGAGATTTCTTCGTGAAGCAGGTTGACCTCCAGTTCGTCATGTTGGCACAATCAAAACCTGCAACAAGTCAGACTGAATTATGTTGATCCCTGTTCTCAAGGCAAGTTGGCCCAAAAGGCCATTTATCTAGTCAACACTGCCTGAATTATGTTCAGCCCTGTTCTAAATGCAAGTTGGCCCTAAATCCATTCATCTAGTCAGCCCCTAAAAATTTTCAGCATTGCAATTCAACAATCTGTTTCCCTACATAGTCTAGTTTGAACAGTAAGTCAATTTAATTATGAAGCTCGTAAATTATGGAGGTTTAACAAGTTGTGGAGCCTGCTTGAAAGAGAAAAGCGTTGAAACTGCAAAGGCCTTCCTTCGGACCCAACTCACCAGCCAGCATATACAAGGAGCAATGTCAATCTACTACAATCTACCCCTTTATTCTTACCACAGACCAAGTCTCTTATAAGGCCAAATTTCTTCATGGCTACAAGTTTTCTTAACTATGACTGAGTTGTAAGAAGATTTCCAGAGAAAACTGTGAAATAGGATTTATAGTCCGTCCAACATTTCGGGTGGAGCCTGCTTGAAAGAGAAAAGCGTTGAAGCTGCAAAGGCCTTCCTTCGGACCCAACTCACCAGCCAGCATATACAAGGAGCAATGTCAATCTACTACAATCTACCCCTTTATTCTTACCACGGACCAAGTCTCTTATAAGGCCAAATTTCTTCATGGCTACAAGTTTTCCTAACTATGACCGAGTTGTAAGAAGATTTCCAGAGAAAACTGTGAAATAGGATCAATCTACCCCTTTATTCTTACCACGGACCAAGTCTCTTATATGGCTACAAGTTTTCCTAACTATGACTGAGTTGTAAGAAGATTTCCAGAGAAAACTGTGAAATAGGATTCATAGTCCATCCAACATTTCGGATGGTCACTCCACCCATAATCAGGGACGAGAGCAGAATGGTGACAATCAAGTGCTAATGGGCCTTCTTTATAAAGAGGAATTCAATTAGCCGTTAGGGTAAGAATAATTGATTTAATCAATGTAATCGTTAAAAGGTCGAGTCAAAGGTTAATTAATTAATTAAAATAAGATATAAAGATTAGAAGGGCAAGTTAAATGGTTAAAAACTAATAAAATGAAATATTAGGATTAAAATAATAAAATAATTAAAGTAGTCTTTGAAAGGTCAAGTCCAACGAATAAATAACTGGTTGACTTGAGATATTAAGAATTAATTAAATTAAAATAAATGAGGAATAAAAGAAGATATTAAAGGAGTTAAAGGACCAAACCAAAAATGAAACGAGGATCAGTATGTATAGTATGAAAAATGATTAAAAGAAAAGAGAATATAAAATAAATTAATTAATGTAACCAAACATAAAATGAGGGAAACAGCGGGGAAGGGGGTAATAAGTCCGGGTAAGAATTAAACTAAACAAATAAAGGTTCAAAGAAATAACGAGAGATTAATAGATTGGAATAACTAAGGTTCAAAGAAATAACCAGAGATTAATAGATTGGAATAACTAATCATAGACAGAAGGGAAATTAATGTGAAAGTTGTTGGATGACAGGTTTCCACGACTGGTTCAATTTTAAATCCATCTTCTCTATTAAAATTATTGGAATGCTTTTCAATTTTGAAGGCTTCTCTGATGATACACGAGTTGTAACAAGGAGCGGGGGCAAGGATTTCCAATTGATCAAAATAGATAAGGTGTTTTTAATTGAAGGAGTGCTCTACAATGGCAGACTTTGATAACCAGAGGTGGTTGGTATCCACTATGTGCTCCTTTAGGCAGGCTTTGAAGGGACAACCAGTCTGCCCAATATAAAACTTCCCTTCCCGCATGAGAAGGGTATCTGATATACACTTGAGCTTAGCATGGGGTCAGACTTATCTTTGGCTGACCGAAACATCTGCTTCAAAGTTTTGCGAGGTTTAAAAATGGTTTTAATGTTCCTTTTTTATAAGATTTAGAGATGAAGTCAATAGTTCCTTTAATATACGGGGGAGAGACTTGGCCCAGGGCTTGGGGAGAAGGACAGGAGGTGGATTTGGGTTTAGATACGACATGAAAGGCTTTGCGGATTTGAGATGAGGAATAGCCATTGGTTTGGAAAAGGTGGGCTTTTTCTAAGGAAGGAATTGAGGATCAAAGCTTTTGATGGCTCAAGAGATGAGAGATTTGAGAACACCAGATTTTTGGGATGGTTGGTGGTGAGAATGGGCATGGATACACCAATCAGTGTCAGTCTTTTTACGGTAGACTTGATGGGAAAGGGAACCATCTGGTTGTCGGGTGATGAGTACATCAAGGAAGGGGAGGGATTTATCAACTTCAACTTCCATGCTGAATGGAATATGAGGAATTGTTGAAATGAGATAGAAAGGCGTTAAGAGTTGTTAGTCCGTGTTGCCAAATGACAAAGGTGTCATCGACAAATCGATACCAGCACTTTGGCCTTTTTATGCCAAGAGGTATTAGCTTTGGCTTCAAAGTATTCCATGAAGATGTTAGCGACGACAGGAGATAGGGATGAACCCATGGTAGTGCTTTTGGTTTTCTCATAAACAGTACCTTTGTAAGAAAAGAAAGTGGATGAGGCAAAGTTTAACCAGGTTGAGAGTTTCAGAATCGACAAGCTTAGAGAACAGATCAATGGCTTCAGGAACCGGGATTTTAGTGAACAAAGACAAAATGTCAAAGATGACTAAAATATCTTGATCATCAACTTGGATATCCTTGGTTTTAAGAATAAAATCAACAGAACGTTTGACGTAAGAGGGGGAGGATACCACATATCGCTTAAGCTTAGAGGAAAGATATCGACCAAGAGCATGGGTTGGCAGCCCAATGGCACTAACAATGGGTCTAAGGGGGACCCCCAGTTTGTGGATTATTGGTTGACCATAGATTTTAGGAGTTTGAGGAGTGTGGGGGATAAGCCGCTGCTGAAGAGAGGGTTCTAAGGAGGAGGTTTTAATGGCTTTGGTGACAAGATTCATGATGGAATTAATGGGGTTTTTGGACAGGATTTTATAGGAGCTAGATGATAGAAGATCTAGCATCTTAGATTCATAGTCTGAAGAGTTCATAACTTCATAATAACAGTGGCATTGCCTTTATCTGCCTTATGGACAAGGATGTTAAGGTTATCATTAAGACATTTAATGGCTTGGATTTCATCCTTGAGGCTTGGATACATTAGGTTTGGGAGGTTTCACCTTCAAAACTCTGCCACATTCTTGCCGATTTTCTTCAGCAATTTCTGACCCGGGGCTGAAATTTCTGTGTTGTCTTAATATGAGCAGTGAACTGAGATTCGTCTTTGTCCCTGTCTAACTTTAAGAATGCTCCTGTCTGAAAGTCATCCCATCAGGTCAGAACCCTAGAAACAAGCTTCAGCAAGCAAGTGCAAGGTGATGAGTTTCAAGCATCCCTTCGGAAGTTACAGGAAGAAATTGTTTCTGTTCATTTTGGTGGTTCCATAATTCAGAACCTTCAAGATGAAATGAGGAGGAGCTTAAAGCTTAAACTATTAATATTTGTTTATAGTTCCATTCAAGCTGAGATGTTAGATCTTAAGAATCAGCAAAGCCAAAATCCTAACACTTGAAAAAACATTAGAGTGAAACTATGGCAAAAAAGCAACTAGTCCAGAAAAAGGTAAATGAACATAACTACTGGGTCCAAATCATCAAGGTGAAGAAAGCCCTGCCAATATTGTAGAGTTTGTTGTCCAGGCTAAATTTTAAAAAGCAAGGGCCAACAAGACTGAGTAGCTCAATGCACATATTCGTGGTATTCCAAGACCAAACATCCTTTCAGAAGCAGGGTGTAGATTTCCTCATGATACTTCCACATGATACCATTTAGTTGCATGACACTTCAGATAAAGCTCAGGATAATGCACACTCCAAATTGATTGTCCGGTTTCAATTTGCTGAGCATCAGTTCAGGGCTTTCAAGGGCAATGTTACCCACCAAAAATGGGTAACCCATAGGAGAAATTTTTTCTCCTCATTTGACAGCCAGCAAGCAGCCCTATGATGGCCTTCAGATAGCTTTCCACCTATTGCTTTGATCAATGCTCTCACCCATATAGCATTTTCTTCTTTAAGAAAGGCAGTTTATTTATTGATGGGTACTTTAACCATTTTAGCAATCATATGTTTTCATTTAATGTTAAGGGGCATATTAATATGAATCACGGCGCAGACTGGATGATTGACCACTCCTGATTGTATCCTTGTAAGTTGTATCCACACTTCACCTGGGATGTTAGCCTTTGACCTTAGTCCATTGGGACCTCCTCTAAGGCCTTATGGTTTAGGAAGGGCACTGATTGATATAGCATGTTAATGGTAATCCGTATGTACCATTTTCCATCCCTCTCTATTATTCATCTTCATTCTTCAAGATTGATTGGCATTGGTCATTGGTCATTGGGATTGGAACCCTATATCCACATCCTTGAGTCAGGGCACTAAAACTTCACATCGAAGGTTGATCCAGATGAAAGCACAATAAAAGCATATATAAAGCCACAATAGGAATAAAGTGGAAAATACAAAATATGGTTGGGACTTATTTAGCACATGGGAAAAAGCCTAGCATGAGCGCTACCGCTCTCATTAGCCATCACCCAGTTTCTCAAGCACTAAATGTTTCATCTAAAATAAGGAACTTTTGTGTATCCCAACCTCAATGAGCCAGAAATTGCTACATCTTTAAGGGGTATTCAAAAAGCAAAAAGCAACCTTGGTCTCCTAAGCTATGTACGAAAGACAAATAAATCATTGAAGTAGAAGGCGCACCAAAGAGGTGGAAAAGGCAGGCCAAGGAAAGGGATAACTCATGCCTCCACGATTGCCCCCTCCTTACATCATTATACTCAGGATGTTGGACCTCCATTAGCTGGTTTCATGATTGTGACATCTTCCTTGAAGTTATACATTTATCAGCCATAAATTAGGGCCAACTTCTAAGGTTTTATTGTTGTTTTAAGCATTTTCAAGCATTGAAATTTGTTGTAGTCTATCTTCTTGTTTATCCATCAAATAGCATTGGTTTATTGCTTATTATCAATTTTAGGCTATTTTCTTACTGTCGTTGTAAATTTTGCACGTTGTAAATTGTGTTACTAGAAAACCCTAATTTACAACAGCATTTGGTAAGTTAAAAATTAGTTTTTGGGAACCTAATTGATCCTCTCCGGGAGTATTTGAGCCCCTTTAGATTTAGCCATCAGGTCTTTTGAACTCGTTATCTTGGAATTACATTTCATCTCCACTGGAACCCTTTTGAACATTATTCTTGGGTGATTTTATTGGTAGAACCCTTAGGGGGCACTTGGCCTAGTAATACTTGGGTTATCAGATCTCTAAGATCTGTTGAGGAAGCCTCCCTTGTGGGGATAACATCCAACCACAGAACAGCAGGGGAACAGTTGCTAAGCCAATAGTAGTGATTGATCCCATTGTTGCCCTTGCCCTAGAGTACTTAGTGAGGCTTTGCACTAAGGTGCTAGATTTTGCGGTAACAGTCCCATTGAACTATTTTAGTCACTCCTAGACATTGATAAAAAGTATCTTATCTCTCCACCATTGTCATTCATAAATGTGTACATCATGTTTTTCTGCATGGTATCATATAGCAGCAACTAAGACTAGGAATGATAGCTTACATAAGAGAGAGGATGTGAGTGGTGACAATACCAATAAGAAGGTTGGAGATTGTTCATATTTTGAGAAGCATCCAAATCCTAGAAAACATGTTTGAGGTGCGATGGGAGTCCCTTCTAGAAACTGAATTCCCATAAGATTTGTTGAAGCCTTTTAACCATCAGACGACAGATTATTTAAGATACCAAAAATGTATACTTTAGAAATATTAGAAAGTTTTTTTTTTAATGCAGAGTCAATCAATAGAGCATATGACAGTTGAACCAAAGGTCAGAGAAGAACTATTACACAAAAAGACACCACTAAGCTTGAATATCTAAACAAGAAGATAGTAGAACACCCCTAATTGAGGAAATGGCAGATGTTTGATGTCCTAGACGAAATTACCAGCGATTTGCAAAGACGTCTATGCTGCCAGAATTTAAATGGAGTCAACTGTTAAAATATATGTTTGTGGATGTCATATACCAGAGAGTTTACAGGATTATGGCATCAAAATTATGAAACATTTAAATAGGCTGTTACAGACAATTTTATGCAAACCTCATGGACAGAATCACCAGAGAGTGATCTAGATAAGATAAAATATCTGCAAATGTCGAGCCGCAACTGTCAAAACACAACCCAGTGCAGACACCAACATAGCAGTAGCAAAGGAGTTCAAACATTTTTCATAGACACTACATATGCCAGAGAGAAGTCACTGTAGCAGAAGTGTGCCACTAACTTCAGATTGAGGTGCTCTACCAGGGCACACTTGAAGCCAGAGAAGTTGCAGTTTGGGTAAAATGTCCAAACAAAATCATGGACAGCAGTCAACCAGATGTCACTCGGTTTCAAAGAAATTAATTCCGAAGTCAGATCAGACACTATGTTGTTTGCATATGCCCTCATGGGGGCACAATTATAGACTATAATGGCAGACCATGGCAGAGATGTAAATGCCTATTGTGAAGATACAAAGTAATATATGCTCAACACAAATGCTCACGAATGAGTGTGCAGAATATCAGCAAAATGTAGCAATGTCCAGTGGCCAGATGACATGGTCAATTGCAGAAATTATCAGTCTGAGATTGCAATGTCTGTCAATAAAACAACAGCGGAAAAGTGCAGTGTGACTTGATGCCCCAGAAAGTATAGGGCAGTCGCAGAGAAATAAACAGGAACAGCTCTGTGAATTGGCTAGACAAAAAAAAATTGTTGTTAGACCACAAGCAGAAAATTTAGATTGGAAAGCCACAATGTCAGCATGGGAGAAAACCCAAATCATATATTATGCAACGAAGTTCACATATGTTATTTCAAAGAAGCCCACAGTGGTCAGACTTAAAATCATTGAAATTCAGTAAGTCAAAACATTCTTTTGATGCAGGTCAGACTTTAAAAAATTTGAAATTTGACAAGAATTGTGGCAAAATCAAGTAGTTAGATATACTTTTAAAATGTGAGAATAAGATTACAACTTGTAAAACTCATGATTTGAGATAAATGGACATCTTTGGTCACATGTATTTTACAAAGACACTGATTTACAAAGAAAAAGTGAGATGTAAAATTAACCGAGATTTTGGGATGGTAAATTTGATTATCAGACCAAGCAATTACCCCGGAAGATGGGGTGAAAAACAATGTCCGCCCCAATAAAACAAAAAGGAATGAAGGAGAGAGAGAAGCCTTCAAATGGAAATGAACATACTGCTTTCTCCGCTCATGCAAAGAGGAAGAACAATGTTGGTCCAAAGAGACAAGGTCAAGGATTCAAACAGGGATTCAAATAAGGAAGAAAAAGAAGGTGCTACAATTGCAACAGTTTGGCCACTATGCTAGAGAGTGTCCTCACAAGAAGGATACTCCATGGGATGATAACAACAACAACAACAACCAAAACAATTTCAAAGACAATGGCAATCAAAGGAACAACAGGTTCAACAATAAAGGAAAGAGAAATGTTCCCGTTGCTCGATATGGAAATGGTCAACCTCCCAAAAGGACAAGAAATTCCGGGTATGAGGAAACTAATGTTGTAGAAAAACAAAAGGAATTTTATCTTATTTCCGCCCTCACAATTGCCTCTCCTCTGGATACTTTGGACCATTGGTTGATTGATAGTGGTGCCTCAAGGCACTTCACTGGGTACAAGGAGGCCCTCTCAAATTTGATTGAAAAGAAGACTAATTTGGAGATCATACTTGGAGACAATGATACCTACCCCATGAAAGGAATAGGAACTGTCACTCTTCACTTAAATCAAGGTCAAACCATTCATCTACAAGATGTATTGTATGTACTAGATTTGAAAAAGAACCTAGTGTCTATTTTTGCGATAGAAGATAAATGCTTCAAGGTAGCATTCATTGATGGAAAGGTACGTATTTGGCAAAGAAACCCTAAAGATGCATTTACTCTTGGATTTAGGGTTGAAGGTCTCTATGAAGTTGGAGGAAGTCCTTTAGGAGCTTTGAATTGCAATACTTCTCTTCAATCTGAATTATGGCATCGGAGATTTGCTCACCTTCATTACAAAGCCTTACCTGGGGTAAGGAGGATGGTCACAGGTATGCCAGAGTTCAACATGAATCATGAAGGTGTTTGTCAGGGTTGTGCAGCTCAGAAACTTACAAGGGAACCATTCCCTTCAAGTGAAAGTCAAACTACCGACATTCTTCAATTGGTCCATTCTGATCTATCTAGTTTGTTGATTGTAACATCATTGGGAGGATATTTATACTATGCAATTTTTGTGGATGACTTCTCTCGCAAAATGTGGATCTATTTCTTGAAGAAGGACTAAGTGTTCAAATGGTTTTGTTCTTTCAAAACCTTGGTGGAAAATCAAACAGGGAAGAAGATCAAAATAATGAGAGCCGATAATGGAACCGAATATGAATCAAATGAATTCAATGACTTTTGTAGAGAGGCTGGCATTAAGGGGTAGACCACCACTCCATATACTCCTGAGCAAAATGGAGTTGTGGAAAAGAAGAATAGAACAATCATAGAAGCTATTCATGCCATGCTCCAGGACCAAGGCCTACAGAAGTTCTTATGGGGAGAAACTGCCAACATTGTCGTATATGTTCCAAATAGGAGCTCGCACCAAGCATTGGATTTCCAGACACTTGAAGAAGTTTTCACTAGTAAGAAACCTGATGTTTCTCATTTTAGAATATTTGGTTGTCCCGTGTATTTTCCAATGCCTAAAGAGAAAAGAAACAAGTTAGAAGCATCTAGGAAGAAAGGTACATTTGTGGGCTACAGTGAAAATTCAAAGGCATATACAATCTATGTGTCTAGTCAAAGAGAAGTGGAAATAAGCCATGATGTCACTTTCGATGAAGATTTTGCCCTTGGAAAAGCCACAGATCTCCCTATCCCAAGGAAGGACAATGATGATGTTGCAGGAAAGCAGGATGAACCTCCGACAGATGAATAGATGCCCAATGTTGAAGGCCCAATATATCCCATTCTTGCAAGTGACATGTTGATCTCTTAATGAGTATGTTGTTGTAATGGCCTTGGGACCTATGTTGACAAAGCTTCAAGCTTCTACAAAATCCAATTTACCCTAGGTATCATCCTCAGAACAAGGGGGAATGCCTGACATGTTTCCCTGATATATGTGTTTCATGGAAAAAAACATTGTTCAATACAAATCAAAAATATTTTCAATTTATTACATAAAAATTATCACAATAACAATAAAACTCCCACTAAGGTTGAGTAACCTTATGAGTAGCAATGTCTCGCACTAATTTGTCCCGTTAATTTTGCTATTTAAAACCCCACCACACCCCACCCATGCCCCCTGCCCCCCAAATATTAAGGCCCAAAATTACAAATGATCAAATTTCAAGAGTGTTTGGAAGTAATTCACTTGTGATGATAAACAAGTGTAACTACATAATTGAATATTTATACATGTGAAATTACTCACACTGGCAATTACAAATGATCAAATTTCAAGAGTGTTTGGAAGTAATTCACTTGTGATGATAACAAGTGTAACTACATATTTGAATATTTATACATGTGAAATTATTCACACTAGCAAGCTTAAGGAAGAATGAAATTGACTACCACATTCTCTCCAAGTTGTGAGTTTTACACAAACAAATGCACACCAATATATATTAGAAGAGATAATGATATGCTTGCCTCATTTATAATATGGTGTGGATGTCGATATATATAAAGGAGACAGTGTCCCATATAAACCATTTTATTAATTAAGCTCTAACCTTATCAAACATAGCTTTATTTATCACATGTGACATAAGCCACTTCATTACCAACCTAAAGTATGTTACAACTTCATTATAGGAACATTATTAGATGCTAACTCCAACACCCTCCCTTAATGGTCATATGGGAAACAATTATTTGGGGCAAAATACAAACTTGTCTCGACCAAATATGTCAAAGATGTCAACAATACAAACTATTAATTCACTCCAAGGAGAAGATTTTGAAATTGTCACCAAATGAACAAAAATGTCATATAACCAAAATCGCTGATACAATATAAAACATTTCACAAACCACTTGATCAAGCACCAACTCTTCAACCAGATGAGAATGGTTGTTATCTTAATATTTCAGCCCATATACCATGAATGTATAAGCTTATTTTAACTTCAAGAAGTTGTCCTCTTCCACACCATAATACCAAAGCATTACAAAAATCACAAACAAGGTCTCTAAAGCCTACAATAATTTGTAAAGAGACTCATCCACACCAACGAACTCCACTACTTGTGGCTAATCATCAACCACTTGTGCCTAACCATGTGGTCTCTTTACATCCATCCATCAATCACATTGTACTTATCTTGCTAGGACTAATCCTAATGCATGCAGCGCCTTTAGTTCCAATGGTCTACTTACCATTCCATCTTTACTCATGTCTTCAAGCCTTTCTACCTTTACTTCATGTAGAAATTTTATAACCCAACCCTGGTTTTCAATTTCTTCTTATTTCTCCCATATAGTTAAATGCCCATTCCCATAGCCATACATTAACAAGCTGGAAAAATAATTATTTTCTGAAAACACAAATTCTGGAAATTTCACAATGCTGAAATGCATAAATAAAAACCAGAAAAATAAATCAGCCACACAGATTTTAGACATGTTGATTTTTGGTCAATGTGACCCTGGAAAAACCCCCTACAACTCTTGGGGAAAACCAATTCGAAAGCTCCTTCTAATTTCTAATAAATGCTTTAACAGTGAACAGCAATAAACAATAAAAATTACAACAAACACTAAAAACTACTCATCTCGATTTTCGTGCCACCTTCCACCTTGAAAACCGTGCCAAACAGCAAATAGAAAATTACAAAAAAATTACAGCATTAAATGATGTCTGTGTTGCCTCGAAAAACGTGCCAAAACTGCATGTACTGACTATATGAATTCTGTACGAATAGGACAGCAACCCCTTCCTTGATTTCTGTGCCCAGAAATTCTACCTCGAAAACCATGCCCATTTGCTGTTGATTTTGCTCCTCGAAAACAATGTTGTCCTTTCCCTGAAATGCGTGCAAATTGTTGTATGGATTTTCTGCCTCGATAACCGTGCCAATAAATGTTGTTGTACGGATTTTCAGCCTTGGGAAGTGTGCCCTCCTGCTGTACGGATTTGTTGTGTGTCTTTTGCTAATTTCCCTCTGCTCAGAAATTTCTCTTTAGCTTTCTCCTCCTCTCTCAATCTGCTCATGAAAGAATGAATGACCTTTTCCCTCCTTTTCCTCCTTTAACCTAACCCTAAGTGACTTTTAAAGGAATCCCTAAATCTAATGGCTGAGATAGCTTTAGATCTAGGGCTGAGATTAAATACTCATTTAAATCTCACTTTCTATTTTTTAATTCACCCCACTTTAATAAAGACACACTTAGTCATTTATTTCCAAAGTCATTTTTCCTTTCTAATTTCACATTGACTTTATTAAAGTCACTTTAAAATTAGACTTTAGTAACTTTATCACTTAAAGTCACTTTTAAATTAGATTTGACTTTATAACTTTATAAAGTCACTTTAGGAAAAAAATTAAATTCTTTTGGACACTTTTCCCTAGGCCAAAGATCAAAGCCTTAGGGAACCACCTGTCCTCTGGTAACCAAATTTCAACACTCCCTCTTACCGAGGAAGGTGTTCCTTACCACACCCGTCTTATCTCTGAGGTAGACATGCTTGCCCCGTGGTAAGGCTTTGGTAAGAATATCTGCAACCTGCTCATTAGTGGGAATATACTCAAGCTTCACAACTCCCTTCTGAACATAATCTCTAATGAAATGATATTTGATCCCGATATGCTTTGACCTGTCATGAAATACTGGATTCTTCATGAGTTTAATGCAACTTTGATTATCATAGTATATCACTGAAGGTCTCAACGGCTGACCAAATAAGCCAAACAACATCTTGCGAAGCCATAGGGCCTCACAACTAGCTAGATTGGCTGCCATGTACTCTTCTTTCGTTGAAGTCAATGCTACTGACCGCTGCTTTCAGCTGAACCACGACACCACTGCCGAACCCAACCCAAAACAACACCCTGAAGTGCTCTTCCTATCAAAAGCACAACCTGCCCAATCAGAATCAGTGTAACCTGCCAATCTCACTCCATCCCCTTGCCTATAATCCAGATCATAATCCACTGTCCCCTGCAAGTACCACAAAATGTGTTTTGCAGCAACCCAATGCACCCTCCTTGGCTCACACATGAACTGGCTCATCGTGTTGACTGCAAAACATATATCTCGTCTAGTGTTGACCAAATACATCAAGGAACCAATCAGCTGTCTATACAATATGGGGTCCACCAACTCGGAATCTAAAGCGTGAAGCTTCTTCTAATTGGTGATCATCGATGTCGACATGGGTCTACAATCCTCCATGTGGAACCTGCCAAGGATGTCCACAATATACTTCCCCTACCCCAAGAAGAAATGCCCCTCCTCCTGCCACACCTCCAAACCCAAAAAGTAATGCATCATGCCAATGTCCTCCATCTCGAACTCCGACGCAAGATCTCTCTTGCAGTGCTCTATGAGTCTCTCTGCACCCGTAATGACCAAGTCATCCACATACAGCACCAGAATGAGAGGCTCCTCACCTATCACAATGAAGTATAGGTTCGGATCTGCATTACTCTTTATGAAATCCATCTCCTGCAAGTATGTATCTATCCTGGAATACCAAGCTCTAAGAGCTTGCTTCAGGCCATAAAGGGCCTTCTTCAGTCTGCACACATGGGACTCTCCTTCCCATGCACCTCAAAGCCCTGTGGCTGCTCAATGTACACCTCCTCCTGTATGAAGCCATTGAGAAATGCGATCTTCACATCCATCTGGTGGATCTTCCAACCCATCTCTGCTACTATCAATATGATGGAGCGAATCAAAGTATATCGAGCCACGGGAGCAAAGGTCTCCTCATAATCAACTCCCTCTACCTGGGAGAACCCTCTAGCCACAAACCTTGCTTTGAATTGCTCAATGTTGCCATCTGCAGCATGCTTTACCTTGTAAAGCCATCTAGAAGTAACCACGGATTTGCCCTCAAGCCTCGGCGCCACCTCCCAAACATCATTCTTCATGATAGAAGAATACTCCTCCTGCATGTCCTCTCTCCAAAGTTGCTAGCTAGCTGCCTCCTCCTAGCTAGAAGGCTCAGAGTCAATGATGTTGGCAACCATTGCCATATAGCTACAAAACCTATCAGGTGGTCTGCTCTTTCTGACCGGCCTCTTAGGCCCAGCAACAGATGTGGCCTCTCTCAAGGTGTCCTGAAGCCACTTGGGCTTCCTCTTCCCTGAGCACACTTCTCCCACTGGAGAATGAAACTCCTCCTCCTCATCATCAGGAGCCTGAACTCTTGACTATCTGTCTGCTGTCCTCCTCCCTGAACTTGAACCTGTAGACGCTGAAGTACCGTGTGAACTGTCCATCAATGGACTCCCTAGTGAACTGCTTTGTGAACTGCTCTGCATGCTGCCCGAAGCACCACCCCTCTAACTCTGCGAGCCACTGCTCACTAATGGACCTGACACCATAATCAATGTACCTCCGGATCCTCCTAATCCCTACGACTGACTCAGCTGCTCCTGAGGGTCCAACTGATCCAGATACTCTAACTCCCATGACCTCCTGAAAGCCATGTCCTCCTCGAACTTCACATCCCACCTGACAACAACTCTCCTCTATGCAGGAATATAAATCCGAAAGGCTTTTGAGGTCTCACTGTAGCCCACAAAGACACCCTTCTCTGCGATGGGCTCTAGCTTGGTCCTCTTCTCCTTGGGTACATAGGAGTATGCAATACACTCAAAGATACGAAGATGACCAACATCAGGCTTCTTCCTTGAAAAAGCCTCCTCCGGAGTCACATGCCCCAAGGCATGATGCGGACTCCTGTTCTACAAATATACAGCAGTGTTGCAGGCCTCTGCCCACAAAAACAATGGTAACCCCTGATCATGTAGCATGGCTTTAGCAGCCCCTCTGATGGATCTGTTCTTCCTCTCTGCAACCCCGTTCTGCTGGGGGTTGTAAGGAACTGTGAACTCCCTCCTAATGCCTGCCTCCGCACAATAATCAACAAACTCACCAAGGGTGTACTCTCCTCCATTGTCCGACCTCAGGGACTTGATCTTTCGACCTGTCTGAGTCTCCACAAGAGCTTTGAACTCTTGAAACCGCTTGAAGACCTCACTCTTGGTCTTCAAGAAATAAATCCAGGTCCTCCTGGAGTGATCATCAACGAATAAAACATAATACTCATATCCACTCAAGGAAACATGATACATCTGACCACTCACATCAGAATGAATCAAATCAAGTATCCCAATCGATCTACTGTCACTGCTGGGAAAAGGGGATTTGGAAAACTTGCCCATCGCACATCCTCTGCATGTATCAAAGTGATCAGTACTGAAATTTGGCACACCTATAGTGATCTCCCGCAATACCCTCAAGGCTCCATGATACATGTGCCCCATCCTGCAGTGCCAAATCTCACACAGCTCTAAACTGCTAGCTCTGCTGCCGGTACTACTACTCAATGCTAAAAGGGGTTGAAATGCAAACTTGTACACCTTTGCATGGCGTACACCAATCACTCTAGCTGAATCAGCTGGAGCGCCCCTGGGATATATTAGCGCCTATCCTCTCCTGAACAATATCTCATATCCTCTGTCCTCCAATGCTGAGATGGATATGAGGTTCTTCCTCATCCCTAACACATAGAGAACATCTGACACCTTCAAGGGAGGTTTGGGTTCCCTATCAAATGTCAATGTCCCCACACCGACTGCTCTAACAACACTGTCATCTCCGAGTCCTACCTCTATATCAGTGCCACTCTCTCAAAGCTCTGAGAAGTACTCACAAACTCCTGTCATATGACGTGAAGCCCCACTGTCAACATACCAAATACCTGAAGATGCTCCGCTAGTGGAGGGAAATGCACACTCCCTCTCAACCTCTATGGCAGATGATCCTTCACTAGTGGACTCACAAGCAATGAACCCAAACTCCCGGTCAAAGCTATCCATAAAGTCCTCTATCTCTGCTGATGCTGCCATGCTCTGGTTCTTCCCCTTCTTCTTCTTCTTCTCCGGACACACAACTGCATAGTGTCCCATCTTCTGACAATTCCAACACTTCACCTTGGAATAGTCCTTTTGTGTGTTATCCTGTTTACCTTTACCTTTGTCTTTGCCCCCACCATTGCTTGTGGAAGCCTGCTTCTTCCCTTTGCCTTTCTTGCGTCCTGCCAACAGTGCTACATCCTCATCCTACTCAACTGGCTTGGCTGCCCCAAGCTGACCTTTCCTGATCTCTGTCTGAATGCAATCATCCCAAAACCTCTCCCATGTGGGAAGGGTCTCACGTGCACAAACCCCATCAGCAAAGTTCATCCATGAACTGGGGAGGCCATTCACTACAATCCGCACCAACTCAGTGGGTGGAATGACCTCTCCAACTGCTGCCAACTCATCTCTCACATTAGTAATCTTTGTGAGATATCCAACTGCACTATCAGTCTTACCCATCTTAATGGTCTTCAGCTTCTCCCTTAGGACCATTTTCTTGTTCTCATTGGTACTCTAGTAGAGATTGGTCAATGTTGTTCACATCTCATGAGCATGTCTCTTTTCCTCTCACATGAGGAATGCAATGGTCTTTGATTCCATCTAGAATCAGTCTCTTACCCTTGTTATTCTTTTTATTAAAGGCTGTCAACTGAACAACAGCTGTAGGCACATTAACAGGGTTCAGTGCGGTATGCACCATGATATCCCAAACTTTTGCCTCCTCAAAGATGCTTTGCATTCTCTCCTTCCATACATTGTAGTTACTATGCCCATCCAACCTATCCTCCACCCTCAAGCCCAAAGACATGTTTGCTGTCCTAATAAACTGAAAATAACACTGTTGTAGTAAAGGTAATGATTTCTGTGTGAAAAATCAGCTGCTTGTAATTTTCTTCTTGTTGTCCCAAACTACACTTTTATTGAAATAAACTCCGATACATGTGAAATTTTATAACCCTTTAGGTTTCAATTTCTTCTTATTTCTCCCATATAGTTAATGCCCATTCCCATAGCCATACATTAACAAAATTTGAAAAATAATTATTTTCTAAAAAGCTTCAAATTACTGGAAATTTCACAATCTTTGAAATGCGAAATAAAAACCCCGAGAAAAATAAATTAGCCACAGATTTTGAACACCTTTGATTTTTTGGTCAATGTGACCCTGGAAAAACCCTACAACTCTTGGTAAACAGGTTCGAAAGCTCCTTATTTACGATAAATGTTTTTACGGTGAGCAGTAATACAGTAAGAGAGTCTGACAAACACTAAAAACCACTTATCTGGAACACCCAGTACACCTTCCACCTTGAAAACCGTGCCAAACAGCAAACAGAAAATTACAAAAACGTGCCAAAACTACCTGTACGGACCGTACAGATTCTATACAGACAAGACAACAACCCCCTCCTCGATTTCCATGCCCAAAAATTTTGCCCCGAAAATCGTGCCCTTTTGCTGTTGATTCTACTCCTCGAAAACAGTGTTGTCCTTTCCTCGAAATGCGTGCAAATTGTTGTATGGATTTTCTGCCTCGGTAACCATGCCAATAAATGTTGTTGTACGGATTTTCAGCCTTGGGAAGTGTGCCCTCCTGCTGCACGGATTTGTTGTGTGCCTTTTGCTGCTCTCCCTCTGCTCAGAAATTTCTCTTCAGCTTTCTCCTCCTCTCTCAATCTGCTCATGAAAGAATGAATGACCTTTTCCCTCCTTTTCCTCCTTTAACCTAACCCAAAGTGACTTTTGGGGAATCCCTAAATCTAATGGCTGAGATAGCTTTCGATCTAGGGTTGAGATTAAATGTTCATTTAAATCTCACTTTCTATTTTTTAATTCACCCCCCACTTTAATAAAAACCTACTTAATCATTTATTTCCAAAGTCACTTTTCCTTTCTAATTTCACATCGACTTTATTAAAGTCACTTTAAATTAGACTTTAGCAACTTTATCACTTAAAGTCACTTTTAAATTAGATTTGACTTTATAACTTTATAAAGTCACTTTAGGAGAAAAATTAAATTCTTTTGGACACTTTTCCCTAGGCCAAAGATCGAAGCCTTAGGGAACCACATGTCCTCCGGTAACCAAATTTCAACACTTCCATGAAAGGACTACATAGCTCTTCTCCATTTACATCTTTACACCTTCTCCTACATCGCTAGATTAAGAGAGTTTTGTTATCTTCTCCAAGCCTTTGGATTATGGAAGCTCTACAACCACATGGGTTGCCTAGACAACATCACATGATGACTGCTCAGACTTCTAAACTTAATTTGTAGGTATGTTAATTTGTCAACCTCAAACCACTTATTCCAATTCATATTACATTTTTTGTCGATTTTAATGTCCCTACTCACAACCATCTCATTTCAAAAAGGACTCGCGAACCTATATGCTTTCTTTTCATTAACATACCCAACAAATAATAACTTTTGTGTTGTCATTGTTACCCACCTATGTGGGTAACCCTTACTAGAAAAAAAATCCCCCATTCTTATCAACTTGCCAGCTAGAAGCCCTATGATGATCAACAAATAGCTAGCCTCAAGGGCCCTCCATCCATGCTCCAATCAATACTTTATGACATCTAGCTTACTTATTGGATGAAGGTGGTTCATCAAATATAAGGTGCATTAACCATTTTTGTGATCAAGTGTTTTCATTTCATGTTTAAGGGAATTCTAGCATGGATCACAAGTTGAATCGAATGATAAAACGCTTTTGGTTGTATTCTTGTTGCCATGCTTCACCTTGGTGGTTATCCCCTACCCCTAGTCCAATGCGACCTTCCTTGAGGCCTTTCTTTCCATTGTCAAGGAGGGGGACAATAAGATGCATTGAATTAATGTTGTGTGTCCCAAGGTAATCCATTGTAAAGTAAATTAACCATTTTTGTGATAATGTGATTTCACTTAATGTTTAATGGCATTCTAGCATGGATCACAAGATGAATCGGATGACAAAGCCCTTTTGGTTGTATTCTTGTTCCCATGCTTCACCTTGGTGGTCATCCCTTGCCCCTAGTCCAATGTGACCCTTCCTTGAGGCTTTTCTTTCCATTGTCCAGGAGGGTCACAATAGGATGCATTGATTAATGTTGCATGTCCATGGCAATCCATACTTATCACCTTCCATCTTTTCCTTGTTTTAGGTCTTATCTTTGAGTTGATTGCTATCTTTCACCAATAGTGGTCCCCTATTTTTTGTTGAGAAATTAGTGCTTTTATTACAATTTCTCTTCTTGATAATTACTTGTGATTTACTCTATGCTTCTTTCTCTTTAGATCTTGTCTTCGTTAGATTAAGATGTTCTTCATCAAGTCAATTATTAGATGCACAAGAGAGACAATATTTAGGCTTGCAAGCCAGGGGCAAAACCTCTCACTGTTTAAGAGGAAAACCCGATCAAAATTCTTCTTATAGACCTTCAATTGACGAGTACCAAGACCTGACAAAGACCCTTGACACAAGCATTCCTCCAAGACCCTTGTCACTATCCCTTACTGCTCTTCTTGGCTCCTTATGTCAATCTTCCTTTTTCTGCACTGCATTGCACCTCTACTAGGGAAGCTCGGTCCCTGATGTAGTAGCCCCAAACAATATGCTTCCTCTCGGCTTCCTTCAGTGTCTTCCTCGGATGCCTATGATCTCCCTTTTGGCCTTCTTTTTGCACCCTTGTAACCCTCGACCTATCTGAGATATACGAGGTATAGTGCATACCCAAGACCGAACAGTGGTGACCTTATACCCTTGCAGACCTGCCTCCTTCACACATTTTCTAGCCTTCTTTCTTCGTTGTTTAGCCTTCTCTCCTCGCACCAATAGCAGACTCTTTCTTCGCACTTATTGCAAACTTATCTCTTTATGTAATAGGCCTCGGCCTTCCTGAATTGAGCGAGGTATGATATACCCTAAACAGAGATATATATATACCTTTCTTCCTTTGTTGACTGACCTCCTCCTTCACACCAATTGCAGACCTATTCTCGCACTTCTGCTTCAGACTTGTCTGAGATGTTTGTTGTTATAATGAGGCCACAGTCACCTTATTTATAGTGGCTCTCTTCTAGCATGTAGGCCGACATGAGCTGGAGAAGGTAACCTAACTTCTTGTAGAGGTATCTTCATCATATTTGAGCTGACTTGAAGAGGCCTAGTGATAAGGTCTTGGAGCATAACTTAACATATACAATGTGTCTTTTACAAGTGTAACATGACTTCATTTACATGACTTAATTATCTTTATGACAAGATGACAAATTCCTAGAGACATCAAGAAGAAGTCTTTGACCTATAATAAAATCTCCTTGCTCATGAAACCCCGTGATGCAAGCAACATAATAAATACATTTTATTTGTCTTTTCATTACATAAAATCATGATTACATGTCATCATGAAGACCGAACTTAGTTGCACTTTCCAACATTTTCCTCATTCTTGAGAAGAGGCCCAAAAACTTTGCCCTAAGAGGTTAATGCGGCAGAAGAACAAAAAAAAAAAGTGCAAGAGCTATGATTATAAAATGCAAAAAAATTGGTTGAGTTATGGAAAAAAAACCTAGCTTGAGTTGTATCCCCGTCATTAGTACTCAGTCGATCCCTAGTTAACGCATGAGAAAATCAAAATGAAAGGAACCTTGATATCACAACGCCCAATGAGCAATAAATCGCTTCATTTTCAAGGGGTGAAAGATGCATAAATGAAATCTTGTGACCCAACCTATGCAAGGAAAGGAAAATTCATTAAAGAAAAAGATGCACAAGAGGGGTGGTAAAAATAGGCCAAGCAAAAGGGTAGTTCAAGTCCCAAGACTACTCCCTATTCACATTATAACGCTCACGAAAGATGGTATTTCATAACTAGTACACAAATGGTGGCATCCTCCATGCAGTAAGTCCCCACCATTACCTCTATCCATTTGCACCTCCTAATTGATGTGTCGACCTAGGAATTGTTCCTCCACTTAGGGTTGGAAGCATCTACTAGGGCCTCTGGATAACCCTCCCATGTCTAAGCATGGTAAGTTCTTTACAAACCCTAAGTTAGAAAGACATTTAAAGGTAATGTGTGTGAGAAGTACTTTGCTTCCTTTCGCATTAGATGTGGCCCACTTCGATACTTTTATGGTTACTTTACCTATGATGATGATCACACTTGATTTTGAAGGTATGTTTTAAATTAATGTATCCAACATTAATGTTAGCATGCTCCTCTCCCTCCATAGTCTAAAAGAATGCTCACTAAACCAAGATATTTCCTAGAAAGAAGATGTAACTCAAAGACCACAAGACACCCCCAGGCTTGCAATGCACCACCTTGATGAACATTGCCCTATTCTTAGACCACTTTGATAATGATGATGACTTGATATCCCTCTAAAAGGGATGGTACCGCACCACCTTGATTGACATTGCCCTATTCTTAGACCACTCTGATAATGATGATGACTTGAAATCCCTCTAAAAGGGATGGGTACCCCTTTTTGGATGATGATGTCATGCTCTAGCCTTGTGACATCACCCTTATGAGGCCTAGAGATGACGTGGGCTTGATTGATGACCACATGATAATGAGGAGAGTTTTGGTTGATGATGCACACTTGTTAATGAGGAGATGAATTTGAGTGAAGAGCACTCCTTCACCCATCCTTGCAACTTTTGATGGAGATCTTCAAAATTGGAGAGTGGCGTCACCCTTGGGCGACCTTTTGCTCTCACATGTGGGCTAAAACGAGGCTTTTTGTGTTTTATGTAATGTTCCTGAGAGATTAATGGCCCAAGAGGCAAAGTAGCATATCGATCCCTATATGCTATAGTCCTTGTTAAAGGGAAAAACCCCAAAACACCCAATTTTTGGGCAACGGAGGGCAAGTTTTGGAGCAACTGGGTCAAAAAACCCAAAGTTGGGGTTTGGTGTGAACCTCGTCAATCAATTAAGGAGAAAAATACCCTCAAGGAAATCTATAAATACAAGAGGGTTAGATTCATTTGGATCATCATTGGATTGGATCATTTATCTCTGTTTTTTCTTGAGCTCGAGGCTCTGAGGGTTTTTAGACCTCTTCTCTCCTATCAATTTCAATGGTGAAAGATTCAACCCTAGTTGATAAACCATTTTCTCTTTTATTTTTCTATTTTTGTTCTGGAAAGCAGGGAAAACTTATGTTTGAGACTATAACGGGTTTGCTAGTGAGAAGAAGGCTTAAACAGGGAATTCCACATTCACTTTTGAGGCTAGAAAATTTGTTTTAGGCAAACATAAGGTTGATTCTATAGCAGGCTGAAATTTATGAGTAGGGGACGTCATTCTTGAGGCATTCGCAGCCCCTAAAGCTAATAGATTGAACCTTCTAGGGCAGTCGCAGGTCCTCTAAGGTAGAATAGGTCGAGTTTCCTGAGGTTGGATGTCCACATAAAATTATTTTTGTTCATCCTGAGATCACGCGGAAGATTGATCATGACATCTAGTAGACTGAATCTCTGTTTTAAAAATCGGCCTGACCGAAACCGACCAGGCCTAGTCAACCGAGCCGGTAGGGTGGCCGGTCCGACCAGTTAGAAAACCAGCCAGGCTGGCCGGTTTATTACCGAGCCAGCCGGTTTTTGTAATGGCTCGGCCGGCTCGGTAACAAACCGGCCGACCAGGCCAAGCCCGATTCAACCAGGCCGAGCCATAACAGCCGACCGGTGGGCCCAAAAAAGTCGGTTTTGTGGACTTGAAAATGAATTTTAATTCGTTGTTGGGTTTTTTTTAGGTTGTCTAAGCCCTCCCAATGCTATATAACTAACCCAACCCCTCTATTGAGCTCCTATCTTTCTCATTCAATTTGTTTGAGCATTTGTGAGTGTTTTCTGAAGATTGTGGAGTTGGTTTTGGAGCAGCAGTGAGGAGCTCCTTGGGCAAGTTTTGGAGCAGCAGTGAGGAGCAAATTGGGCAAGCTTTGGAGCAGCATTGAGCTAGAGGAAGCTAGAGGCTAGAGGTATTTATTTTTTCTCTTCTAAATCTGCCTTTGTTTGTTTTATTTATTTAGCAAATCTAGCATTTTCCATTTGCATTTGCATAGTTTTTGGCATTTGCCATTTGGTGAAAGAAATGAACATAGAATGAATAGTTTTTTTTTGTTTTCATGTTCAGATTTAAACATTTTATTTCCAAGTCAAAAACTTAGTCCAAAATGGCCCCTAGAGCAAAAGACTCTGCTTGGGCATATGCTGAAATGGTTGGGGATCAAATGTTTTGCAAATTTTGCAAGAAAAAAATTAAGGAGGGTGGAGGGGGCATTCATAGACTGAAACTACATTTGGCTAGTGTTAAAGGCCAAATCACTGCATGTGAAGCAGAAAACATTGGGGAAATTAGGAAGCAGTTGAAAGAACAGTTTGACAAGTTTGAGCAAGACAAAAATAGGCAAAAAGAAATACAAGCTGAAATTGGGAGGAAGAGGAATATACAACATATGATGGCTGCCAACTCAAGTTTTGAATCTTTTAATTATGAGGATTCCTCATCTATCCCTTCCACTGATGCATCAAAAAACCCCTTTCGCTATGTTCCTCCCTCTAGGGAGTCTATTTCTAACAAGGGTAAGGGTGCAATGAGAAATAAGGGTACTATTAAAAGTTTTTTTGTGCCCTCATCTCCCTCTGATAGTGCAACTGCATATGGTCCTAGTCCTCCAACTGTGTAGCCCACTTTAGATGCTCATTGGAAAAAAGAATTGAGAGATGTTGCTTGTGAGTACATTGCTAGATGGTGGTATGATGCCGATATTCCCTTCAATGCTACTCGTTCACCATATTATGAACCTATTTTTGATGCCATATATGCTGCTGGAAAGGGCTTCAAACCTCCTACTATGCATGAGTTAAGAGGATCTTTTTTGCAAAGACAGATTTCAAACATTGATGATTATTTGAAAGAGTTCAAAAACTCATGGGCACGTACAGGATGTACCATCATGTCAGATGGATGGACTGATCAGAGGAACCGTACCATCATAAACTTTCTTGTCTTTTGCCCACGGGGAACCATGTTTCTAAAATCAGTTGATGCATCTGATAGGGTGAAAGATGCACAGATGTTGTTATAGCTTTTAGATGAGGTTGTTGAAGAGGTGGGGTGGAAAATGTTGTTCAAATCATCACAGACAATGCCTCTAACTATGTTCTTGCTGGTAAATTGTTAGAGGAAAAACACCCAACCATTTTTTGGACCCCATGTGCTGCACATTGCATAGACCTCATGCTTGAGGATATTGGCAAAATAGATTGGATCAAGAACACTGTAGAGCATGCCAAATGCATCACAAAATATATTTACAATCACTCATGGATTCTGAGTCTGATGAGGAAATACACAGGGGCAAGGAACTTATTAGGCCTGCCATCACTAGATTTGCAACACATTTTTTGACATTGCAATCTATGGGTGCCCAACAAAGAAACTTGCAAAAGATGTTTTCTAGTGATGAATGGAATGAAAGTCAGTTCTCTCGCAAACAAGATGGCAAAGACATGAAAAGGAAAGTTGTTGAAGAAATATTTTGGAAAAAGGCAGTAAACATTGTGAAACTTGCTGAGCCATTGGTTAAGGTGTTGCGCTTGGTGGATGGGGAAAGATTGGCTATGGGATTCATTTATGAGGCTATGGATCAAGCAAAGGAGCAGATAAGGGCAGCATGCAAGGACAGAGTGGCTAAGTATGGGCCCATTTGGGAAATCATTGATCAGAGATGGAACAATCAACTCCATCGCCCGATACATGCAACTGGGTATTTTCTGAACCCAAGGTATCATTATAAAGCTTAGGAAACAAGAGCTTTGACTGGGGAGGTTAGAGATGGATTGATTGACTGCATTGATCGCATGATCCCCACAGAGAGTGAGCAGTTGAAGATACACAAGCAGATCACTATGTTCAGCCATGCCACTGGTACCTTTGGCAAGAACCTTGCAAGGATTGCAAGGGAATCAGATGAGCTAGGTAAACAAAGAATTTCAATTTTCAAATTTATTATTTTCTATGCTGCACGGCTACCCGCACCCGGGGGTAGGGTGCCCGCACCCGCACCCGGGGGTAGGGTGCCCGCACCCGCACCGGGTTCCCGTCCCCAAGTACCGGGTGCTGGGACGGGTGCTTCTCAGAAGAACCCCGAAGAACCCGATTCTTCATCGAAGAACCCGAAACGTCTAGCTCAAAAATCGGGTGCTTTTAGGGTTCTTCGGGTGCTTTTAGGGTGCTTTTAGGGTTCTTAGGGTTCTTTTAGGGTTCTTTAACGACGAAGAACCCCGAAAATGGGTTCTTTTCGGGTTCTTCGGGGACAATTTAGACTATTTTTTTTAATTTTTTAATCAAAAATTTAATTAAAATTTAAATTTTTTTTATTAAAATTAAAATTAAATAGTTTATATGTTAACTATAGACTATAGACAATAGTCTATTCGATTTTATTTTATTTTTAATTCATAACTTAAATTAATTTATTGAATATTAAATAATAAAAATGTAAAAATTTAAAATTAAAATTAAAATTTAAAACTTTAAAGTTTAAAATTAAAACTGAACTCATAAAAGTTTAAAAATTAAAACTAAACTCATAAAAGTTTAAAAATTAAAACTGAACTTCCAACTATAGTCTTAAAACCTAACTCGCTCTGCCTGCGCAACCGAACTGAAGTTTAAAAATTAAAATTAAGTTTTAACAGTTAAAACCTAACTCGCTCTGCCTGCACAACCGAAGTTCACTGTTCCGAACTCTACAACCGAAGTCTGTCTGGTCATCGACTCTGCAACCGAACTGCAACGGCGCCGGCACTCCTCATCCGCTGCGCCGTCACCCTCATCCGCTGCCTCTGCGTTTGTCGCGCTGTCCAACAGCCGTCCAGCTTCAGCGCTGTGCAAACAGGTAACAGTCAACCAGCGTTTTTGTTTGATGCAGAATAATGCTCGTTTTTTGGCAGATCGAAGTCTTAATGTTTAAACTTTAAACTTTATCGGATTATCTACACGTTTGGTCAATAACTTGCAGTTGCTACTCAACATACCAACAGTTTGAACTTTGTTTAAATCGTGACTTTTAAATCGCTCCAACAGTTTGAACTTTGTTTAAAATTTTAAATCGTGAGGTCTGGTTATACAAACATGTCACTGTGTGTTGAAACAGTGACAAAATCTCTGGTCTGGTTATAGTATATACCTACAGCTGCCAGCAGTATACACACAATACATAGATTGTATTGGCATCTGCGCTGGGATTGTATTGGCATCTGCGCTGGGATTGTATTGTGTGTGAGGCTGAGGTCTGGTTATACCTACAGCAGTATACTATACACACAATACATTTGACAAAATCTCTCACTGAAGAAACCCACTAAACTCAGAAAGCTCAGTAGTGACTTTGGGAAAATTCCAAGTGGAAATCCGAAATCTTACAGATTGGACCTCTAATTCATGCAAGTTTGTATTAGATTGCTGTAGCTTATTGTTTGCTTGCATATTATTCATTGCTGGCCTGTCCATGACACATGTCCATGAACTGTGCATTAATCGATGATTCGAATCATGTCTGATTAATTGTCATGGACTCATGGTTAATTTGAAAATTTCACATCTCTTAGCAACAAATTATGGTAAGCACCAGCCCAAACGGAGAGGGAATTTTACACATGACACAAAAAAAAAATTTCCTATATATTGCATTGAGATTTTAATTTAAATTTTCTTTTTTTTTTACTTTCAGGTTTGGCCATTTGGCTTATTAAATTATTTCCAAAATCAACAATGTCTTCAGCGACTCCACAATATCCACTGTGGAAATATGTGGATAGGCAGAAACCTCCAAAGGGTTCTGGGGGGACAGCTACAATAAAATGCAATTTATGTAAGCTTGAATGGAAAGGGAGTTATACTCGAGTTAAAGCTCATTTCATGAAGATACCAAGGAAGGGTGTTGATCCTTGCACTGGAGACCCAGATGATGCAAATAAACTCCTTAATGTACAAAGAGAGCAACAAAAGGCTGATGGTAAGGCAACCTCTCAGTCATGTCGTAATGTTGATCATGATGTCAATGAAGATGATGAGTCTAATGAGAAAGAAATACCATCTGATGATGATGTTCAATTTGGTGATGAGCATATTCCATCTAGAGCATCAAAAAGCACTACCAGTCATGTACGCAAGAAGCCTAAGGTTGGCGGCCTTTATGACATGTTTGATGTGAAAGGTAGGGAAGGTGTTGATCTTGCAATAGCAAGATTTTTTCTTGCATGTGGCACTCCCTTCAATGCAGCTCGTTCACCTTATTTTGAGCAAATGGTTCGTGCTATTAATGAAGGACCTCCAGGATATAAAGCACCCGGTTATGAGAAGCTCCGAACTGTCTTGGTGGACAAGGAGAAAGCTCGTCTTGAGAAGACAATGGCACCTTTGAAGGCGTCTTGGAGTGCAGATGGATGCTCCATTGTCATGGATGGATGGACTGATTGTAGGAATCGTCCATTGATAAACATCATTGTCTCTTCCTTGTCTGGTCCTTATTTTCTCAGGGCCATTGATTGTTCTGGTCAAGAAAAGAACACTATGTTTTTGAAAGACCAATTATGTGATGCCATTGCAGAGGTGGGGCCATCCAATGTTGTTCAAGTTATTACTGATGCAGCTCCAGTGTGCAAAGCAGCAGGGGCAATGGTTCAAAAGGAGTATAGGTTAGTGACAACTACAAGTTTCAATTTTTAAATTACATGAATAATTGAATTTCAATTACATTTTGAACAATGAATTTTTTTTATTTTTTATTTTTGATTACAATTTATAGGTTTGATTTTTTAAAAAATTATTAATTAATTTTGTCTTTGATGTACACAGGCATATTTTTTGGACACCATGTGCAGTGCATTCTTTGAATAATGCATTGAAGGACATTGGGAAACTTGAATGGATCCGAGAAATCATTGAAAATGGCCGCAAAATTCAAATCCTTATATGCAACCATCATCAATCACAAGCCATTTACCGCAAGCATGCCAAAATGAAGCTTCTTAAACCTGCAGATACCAGATTTGCCACTTATTACATTTTACTTAGGAGGCTTGTGGAGATGAAGGAGGCTTTATCTGCCACAATGATCAGTGATATGTGGGATCAATGGAAGTTATCTACTTCCGATGCAACTTTGGAGGTGAGGAGGTTGATTTTGGATGATCAATTTTGGGCTGATGCCAAATTTGTTGTGGAATTTATAGAACCAATTTGTGATATGATCCGCTATGCAGATACAGATAGTCCATGTTTAGGTGAAATTTATGAGAACATGGACTCCATGTGTGAGAGGATCCAAGCCATCACAAATAGGAAAGATCCTACTTTGTGGCCACAACTGAAAGAGTTTATACATGGGCGGTGGAACAAATTGAACACCCCTCTTCATATGGCAGCTTATGCAGTTAATCCAAAATGGTATGATCCCACCACAGGAAGGAGGCCTCCTTCCCAAGATAGAGAGGTGTTCAAAGGATTCTTCACTGCTATAAAGAAAATTTATGGTGATACAGAAGAAGCCTCTGACATACGAACTCAGTTTGCCCAATTTTCACGTGGTCGAGGTGTCTTTGGTTCACATGCAGCTTTGGCAGATAGACGCAAGAAGAAGGATCCAATTGATTGGTGGTGGCTTCATGGTGTTGATGCTCCTGAGTTGCAGCAGTTTGCCATACGGTTACTTGGACAGGTAAGTTACTAAGTTACTAACTAGTTTGGAGTTCCTCATTTTATTTCTCATTTAAATTTTTGTATTGGATTTTCAATTTTCATTTTAGCTTTTCTTTTTAAATTTTTAATTAATTTAATGGGCTTCCCTTAATTTTCCAGGTAGCTAGTTCTTCATCTTGCGAGAGGAATTGGAGTACTTATGCCTTTATCCATTCAGTAAAAAGAAATAGGTTGGGCTCAAAGAAGGCAGAGAACTTAGTGTACATTCATAGCACACTTCGTCTAATATCTCGAAAAGACCCTGGGTACAAGGAGGGTCCTTTCAAGAGATGGGACCAATACACAGATGATGCTACGTGTGTGGATGAGGAAATACAACCAAATGGCCTTATTAAGCTACCTTCAACTGTTATGGATGAGCAGGAGGCTCAAGATGAGAGTGATTCCTACCTTGAGAGCATGCTGACTGAAGATCTAAGTGATGCTGATGACATGGATGCTGATGATGTGGCTTGAGGAAGCCATTGTTCACTATTTTAAATTTTTACTTAAGTATTTTGAAATTTCCTAGTTCATGTTTGGAGATGTCTTGACTCTTGAGACTTTGCCCTTAAGGGAAATTTTGAATGTAGTATGACAATGGACATATATCTTGACTTTTATAACTTATTAAGTTATTAACTTTTAAGTTATTTAATATTATCATGATTCATATTATATATATCATTATGTGAATGTTGAATGTTCAATGATGTGCATGTTTAAATCTTTGAAGTTTAAACTTTAATTTTAAATCAAAAATATTTTATTTTTCTTGTTTTATACAAATTCAAATATATAAATTATAATTTATATATAATATTATATAATATAATATATATATAGTATATACCCCCGACGCACCCACGCACCCTGTTTCAAAAAGTGCCGTCCCCGTCCCCGTCCCCGTCCCCGTCCCCGCACCCACGTTTCCTGGCAACATAGATTATTTTGTATAATTGTTTATAAAATTATAATTTCAATTTCAAAGTTGGATATAAATTGTTGAGCTAACTGAAACTCATTTTTTGCAGCACAATGGTGGGAGGCATTTGGTGCCCACTGTCCTGAATTGCAGAGGTTTGCAATCCGCATTTTGAGTCAAACTTGTAGTGCTTCTGGGTGTGAGCGCAATTGGTCTGTCTTTGAGAGGATTCACACACACAAGAGAAACCGTTTGGAGCAAAAACGGTTAAATGATCTAGTGTTTGTCCAGTACAACCTCCGACTAAGACGGAACCAATTGCTGAACAAAAGACGTGATTCAGATCCCATTGTGTTGGAGGATATTGATCCAACATCAGATTGGGTAGTGGAGTCTTGTCCACCAGAGTTTGACAGGGAGAGTTCACTTGACTTCGATTTAGATATGGAGGCGACTATGCTCAATGTAGATCCATTAGTAGCAGACCCAGTCCCAGGCCATCCAGTTGCAGTCGCTGCAGGTACAGGCACTTCCTCTAGTCAACCACGACGGAGACGCATATCTCGTCTATCTGATTCTCAAGGTGGTAAGGGCAAGGGTATAGTTCCAGTTGAGGATGTTGATTCAGAGGAGGAGGCGGAGCGAGCGTCTTCCCCCAATGGTTCAGAGTTTGAGGAAGAGGACATTGGCTTGTCAGATTCAGATGACTAGCAATAGTTACTAGTTACTAGTGACTATTCATGTTTTGTTGTAGAGGCCATTTAGAGCCTCCTTAGTTATGTTTTTTGTTTTGATCTCTATATCATCATCATGTATTGGTCCTTGGACAGTGCACTGGGTGCAATTTTGATATAATGGATGTATTCATGAGCCTACTTTTATCATATGTTGTCTTTTGTCTATATTGTAATGCTTTGTGTTTGGAAACATGAATAAAAATCTTTAAATTTATGTTTTTGTACAAAAAAATTAATATTTAATGTATTTTTTACAAAAACCAAGTCATGATCGAGTCATTGAAACCTGGTCGACCGAGTCATTACCGATTCCGAGTCATTACCGAGTCATTACCTCGACCTGGTAGCTGACCGATTCCGTTTTTTAAAACATTGGACTGAATCATCTTGAAGATAAGTACGGAAGGGTCTGAGGTGATTTCTTGAAGCTATACAAGGACCTAGATTAATACTATAGCAAATCCAAGAGCATATTTGGCAAATCCGAGTCCTCCTTGGGGTCATTTGGGGGTCTGAGACAAATTCTAACTAGTTTGTTGGGTTTCCTCCTTTAGCAAATCCGACCTGGGGTTCTCTAGCAGATTCTCTGGTCTAGTCTTACAAAGGAGTCCAGGTTGTATACCATTAACAATCTGCAGATTTGTAAAGGCAACAGGTCACTAATAGATAAGAGTTCAATTACATGTTGGATATATTTTGTTGGAATTGTATTTGGTTGGTTGAATTTTCCATACTGTAAATTATCGCACTAGACTGGTTCCAAAACAGTGACTTTGGGTTGACAAATCAGTGGTATTGTTCTTGTAAAGAATAGTAATGTTTCTATGGCTTATGTTATATTGTGTTGTTAAATGAGTTATTTGATTCACTACTGCATGAAAAAAGAAATTTTTGAAAACCCTAATTATCCAAAAAATTCCAACAAAATTTCCCTAGCATATTACATTTTATCATTGGGATCATTATTTTTTAGGTCGGTTTGTGGCCTACTTAATTTGTAAACACTTAAGAATTATTTTTACGGATTTTAGCCTAATTTTGTCCTTAATCAACTTTGTTGCCCTCATATAAGTAGAGGGAAGTCAATTTAGGTCCTACGAAATTCATGTTACACACACTCATTATTTCTCACTAGAAAGTGTGTGCACTAGTTCTTTTGTCTCTTGATAACAATGGAGCACAAACATAGCAAATTGTCTTGGGGAAGATATTCTTGCTTGGAGGGATTTTCCCATGGATTGATTAAGAGATGCTATGGTGAATAGTGTCATTTTATTGTATCTTCTTCCAATTTGCAAATGTTGTAGAATTAGGGTTTCTATGAAGTTTTCGTGATATGTTGAAAAATTTGTGGCTCTAAAATCTCCTTTGCAATAATTGTCACCAAGTATCCATGAAGGAAATTTAGAATAGCATTCAAATCTCCAGACTCCAATCCAATTGAAAGTCGATAGGATTAGATTGAGAGGCTTTTCTCTCTCTTACTTGTTCCAATCAAAGTCCTCCACCTTTGACCTCGCCCTTTTTGACTCCGTATACCCAAGATTGATAACTAGTCTTTGTGTGTCAATCTTTCAAAATTGAATCTTTTTTTCTCTTTTTTATGGTAAAATAGGGTTAGGCTACAGAAAGCTTTGCATTAAATAGCATAAAATACCTTAAACATCAGTCTTAGGTTTAGACTTTGCATATTTTGAATTGAAAAAGGAAAAATATCATTTTTATGCATTTTTCAGCAACTTTTTAGGGTTGATGCATAGGATTTATTAGTTGTTTATTGCATTTTCAGCCATTGAAAAATTGCTGCAATATTTTCCATGGTTTACTCTTTAAATAGCCTTTGTTTATTTATTGTTTGTCGTTAATTACAAGGTTTTTTGCTATTGCTATCATAAATTTTGCACGTTATAAATTGTCTTCATTCTAAACCATAATTTATAACAGCAATCTTAAATTACAGGTGCCATGTGTTTCGAATCAACTAGAGCACCTCCATGATCAAATTGGCCCTCTAAACTTAGCCATATGTTTTTTGAAATCATTGCCTCATATCACCCAAAGCCCTACATTATTGAATGTTATTCTAGGGTGTTTATTTAGCAGAATCCTTGGAGGGCATTTAGACTGAGAAGTCTTGGATTGATCTCTGAGATCTACTGGGGAAGCCTCCCTTGCGAGGATAACATCCATCCAAAAACAACAGGGGAGTAGCTACTAAGGTGGCAGTGGTGGTTGATCCCATTGTTGCCCTTAACCTAGGGTGCTAAGTCAGGCTTTGCACTAGGGTGCTAAATTTTGTTGTAACAGGGACATCATAAAAAATTGAATCATGCCCAGCCGACTCAACTAACAGAGTCTAACCCTGATGGACCCAAATGAGAATTGAACCCACACCTCATGACAAAGGACCAAAGACTTGGCAGGGGTGATTCAACCAACTGGGCTACCCATCAGGGTCCACCTAGAGGTGTTATTGCAAAAAAAAACAAAAAACAAAAGATTAATAATAATAATAATAAATTGAATCAAATCTTTACAAACAATTTACCTTTTGTTTCAAACCGGTGCAAGCCTCTTTAGGTGTGAGATATATCATTACTTCGTTGTGACTCCTATTCAACAAATATATTGCTATATTTGTCACTTCAACCCAATACTCATCTAGAAGAGACTTATCTTGCAACATTTTCTTCATTATTTGTACAACTATATTAGTCCACCTTTCACCATCACCTCTTTGTCTTTGGACTCCTTTTACAAAAATTGGCAAACGTAACAAACTGATCTCCATGATAGAACTAGAAGAGAATTACCATCAACCACATTCTTCCTCTACCTTTACCTTGAACTTCATAAAAGCATTTAATTCATATATCTCTTCTTAAGAAAGAAGACCCGTGACTTTTATGGAAAATCAACATTAAGAAGCATAAAATACTGTGCACTTTATAATGACGATGTTCTTATCAGAGTCCAGACCAAAAACTTCAATGTGTACAAACTCCAAAACTTTGCTGCTCCCATGTCTGTAGTTTCTTTGTGTTGCCTTCCATCTGAGCATGTCTTAAATTTCCCTTATGTCTTCTCCATATCAGGTACGCCATCAACCATTAGGAACCTAAGTAGAAGGGAAAGATGTGATAACACAAGTGCCCGTACCCCGATGCCAAAGTGCATTAACACCAAACTCTCCGCTATTTACCATTCTATGTGAAATTACTTTGGCATGATCTATCACCTTAAATTCACAAACCAATGCAATAATAATGTCAACAAACTCAAACTCCTATCACCACACAGAAATGCTTGCTGCCAATCTCATACACCAAATTTCATAAAAAAGATTATTCTTCTGAAGAAAAATATGTTCTCGAAATCATAAGCTTCAAAGACTTGAACAATTTATTTTTTTTTTGTGAAATTGCATACACTTCCTCTTTTTTCTCATACATGCTAACTGTAATGTTCCCATGGCAAAATTCACTCCTTCCACAAGTATCAATTCACACCCACAACAGCACTTCTTTAACACAGACCAGCTAGCTCTTTGAGGCATCACTTTTACACAAAGGACTACACACAATCCTTAGACCAAGTACTCTTTAAACTTCTTCATTCTGGATTCAGACATTTACTCATTGGCAGATCCAATCTCTTTTGTCCAAATTAACATCTTTCCAAGCTAGTAGCTCCAGTCAGCATAACACTTTTTTAATTTCACATGGTACAAGTTCTACACAATGGTGACTTTCTTAAGTTGGTGGTTCTTCCTTCACAGCAGATCTCTCTTTCAAAGTGTGTTGACTTGCTCCTGGCAGATCAATTCCTAACAGAACAAGATGGAAATATCTGTTTCAATCAAGGTGACCCACAACTCTAACAAGATGATTCTCCCAAGATATGAAAAGGGTTTTGCTCTTCTTGTGTTCTGATAGCCTTTGACCACGATAACTCTTTGTCTCAATTGTGCCTGTGTTATTTCTCGGTGGCAACTCTCCCAGCAAGCATGGGATTCTTCACACAGTGATTCAATTCTTGTTTGGCTGCTCCATTCCTAGCAGGCTCCAGCTAGGTCTCTTCACACTTTCCTCAAATCACAAAGATGGAAGGACTCTTCACTTTCCCATGAGAGGTGTCTGACAAAAAATATTCACAATGCACATTGTTTTTTGTTTTTAACTGTCACATCAATCACATTTGCACACAATCAGCATAGCCTCTTGTATGCGGTTTGCTTTCCCTACTTTGTCAAGCGCTTGAATTGTGTATGTAGTTCCTTGGCCTATCTCTAATCTGCAATGGTCCTTGGGCCTTCTCTCACTCTCCTTGGTTTGTCCTCAACATCACTATAATACCATGAGAGTTTTATATAAAAGAATGTGGACAAAGAATGCAAACAATAATACACTGAAAGAGAGAATGATGTGCTTGGCTCGTCTCAATGTGGTGTGTATAACAATGCATACAATGTCCCATACAATCACTTTATTAATTAAGTCCTAACCTAATCTAACACAACTCTATTTATGACATGTGACATAAGTACATTACAACTTTATTAGACCATTAATATATGCTAACTCTAACACAAATTACAGTGGCCACTCTTTCCAATATTAACCATCTTGAATGGCAGAGATCTAATTTGAATTACATAATGATACAACAGTTTCAAATTACTTCACACACGTGACACATCACAGCTTCCTTTTCTCACTTAAAAACTATAGCACCCTTACACAAAAATTGGGAAGCAAAAAAGGATTTGTGCATACCACAAGCCAACCTGCCCCCAGCATTACCAGTTGTCAGACTAAGTTCATGCCCACCTGAGACCAAATGTGTAATTCACAGAAATTAGTTGCATCCTCATGGATCCAGATTTCAAATTGATGTGTACGAGTAAAAATGTAAATCAATGGAAGCACGTACTACCTTTCCCCAGGTCATCCTCTAACTCATGGACAACAAGTGCTCTACCAATAACTGAATCAGGTCCACTCAATGGAATCTGCATGTATAAAAAAATTAGGTCAGGGAATCATTACCAAAAGAAATGTTACAGAACAGGATATAAATCTTAATGGAATGCAAAATAACAGATTATAGAACTAAGAGAACAGATACTCTCACACATCCAATACCATCTTAAAGCCATTTGGCATTTGAATGTAAGTCACATGCTAATAAGAACAACGCTCTAGTTAAAAAACATAGAAAGCTCCAGTGAAGTAAATCAAATACTTGAACAACTACCTGATTATCAACAATTGTTGCCTCTGCAACTCCTGTTAATAAACATAAAACCTTTAAAACAGAGTCCTTTAATCAAAACAAATTATTTTTCTAGTCAGAGAAAAAAATGCTACAAATATGAATTACCATCAGAACCCGCAACTATGTTTCCCAGGTCACCCGCATGGCGTACATCAGACTCAGGAGCACCATGTGTCAATTTTTTTGGATTAAAATGTGCTCCTGGAGAACAGATAATTTTTTTGAAAAATAGTCAAACCATCAGCTAATACAAATACATATATAGGTGTTAATTGAAGAAGCATCAAACTACAAAATATTTGCTAAATCACAAAACAGAAGTCACCTGTTGAAATGCAGCCATTGGTTGTGTCACCAAACTCATGCTATAATCAACAGCAAAAAGGTAAGGGTTTAGCTCTAAAAATGTGTGTCAAGATAAGTAATTCAATAATTAAATCATTCATGGTGTCTTCCAAGGAAAGACTTTATTCCATAGTACGGTGTACCACACATGTACATTTTCAAAAGAATAATTAATAAGCGCCATTAATCTGGAATTCACTCATAAGTGCCAAAGTTCATCCTATACTCACTAGATGAAAGCCATGCTTCCCAGGAGTCAGTCCTGTCACACGGACCTTCACTGTTGTGGGACCTGTCACAAAATAATCAATGTTTTCAATTGTAGCATCTTGATAGCCAATATAGTTGCAACATCTTTGACCTAACCCAAAAGTCTATTAAGATGGCTGTTGATCCATTAGAGTTCATGTTCGTATGGACAAACGCTGACAAGAAACCAAATTTGCAGACACCAACAAAACTGATATGATTGTCAATGTACCAAATCTTCAAAACCTTTGTTTTAGCAATGAGACATAGAGATTCCACTACCAGAATTAACCCACAACATCTTTTACTGGCCACTACAGAACAAAAAATCGCAAACCTGTGCTTTTCTTAAACAAAAAGTTTGCTTAGAAATAAAGTTTTGGGGAAACACTTGTGTAAAGCTTGAAATAGAAATAAAATAAGCCAACAAGTCAAATACTGAATTGGTTACAACATTAACTTAAATAGAAACTTATCACTTGCACATAAGCATGTGGTGTGATGGAAATGCAAGAGGACTTTTCCCCTGCCAATCCACATTCAAATCTAACTGATTTGTTCCAACAAGAAAGCAGGGGAGTCTTTGAACCAAACTCCGAACACATGTCAGCTGTGTGTTTATTGGGGCTGGGAATGTACCAGCAACCTCACTCTTGCTCAAGTGCTTGAGGATGGGATAATACTGTTTCAAACATTTTAAGCCCAAGGGGTTGGCTCAACCAGTTGTTGTAATGTTGCTGGCCATTTTGCTAGTTCCATGCTGGCAAGTGCCCAGTTCAAACTCCCTCAAGTGAAGCACACTAATCTATGCTGAAAGGTTTAACACTAGGGATGCCATCCACAAATGTGGGGAGAACCGAGATATCCCTTGAATTTTCCCACACGGTTTTCCTTTGGAAAAAGATTAAAAACCTATCAAAGTAAGGGCACTAATGTCAGCCAAAATAGTAAACACTGTAGTTTTACTTTTATGTGCGTGATAACAAAGAAATTCATTGATCAAACTTATCATCTATTTTACATGCGCAAGTAAAGTTACCATTGAATTCTTAATAAAAAGGACACCTAGATCACAAGTAGTTACGTTATTTGCAAGCACTCTTAAGTATTCATCTTTGCCAAAGATATATCTGCTAATTCCTTTTTATCAATATTTTGTACGCACAGAACTGCCGTGCTGTTGTGACGTCCACTTAACAAACTAAAATTTCTAGTTTCAGTAAAGTTGTAAACATATGTCTTCTATATAAGACCTTGAAGCACCTACCCGGTATCACATCAATTTGATATAGGCAGTACTTGCTAGAATCCAAGAGACTTGAGTCCTCTTCGTCGATTATCTGGTACAAGTTACTCACTTCCCAAGCTGATAAATATATACTGTGTTCAGATTAAAAATAAAGGGGTATTAAAATGGCAGTCAGTCCAACACGCTGTACAGAAGGGGGAGCGAAGGTTGATTAAAAGGGTTAACTCTGCTTGTCACAGACCTGCAACTTGAAATAAAGTTTAAACTGCATTGAATATTTCCTAGAAAGACTGGATTAGAGTAACAATATTTAATATATTTAAGAAAAAAATATTACATAAAACATAACAAATTAGGGAGCCAATAACAGACACCCTTGTTTTAGGTCCTAAATACACATACAGCCAAGAATATTGTTACGTATGGCCTGATACACCTTGGTCTGGCTGGGCACTAAAAATATTAAGAAAATAAAACAGAAGTTTACGCTCATAGGCAAGTTATGGAAAAATTTACACATATTCGACCACATAAAGGGATCCATATGAATCACATCTAATGCTGTGCAGGTCTGAGAAAAAAATGCCGGTTGGAAACTACTAATAAACGAAAACAAGGACGTTTGGCCCCCAAAATCCATTTTAATGTATTGCGTTACATACACCGCAATTAAAGCCATTATGTTTTAACGATACACAATCATTGACAATGTAACATGGTCGCCTAGAGAGTTAAATGAGCAATTTTAGGATCAGTAAGCCCCTTTTGATTGAACAGTATAAAGAACTGCTTACAATAACACTCTACAAGCAATAACTTTTGACTAAAAAGCCATCACTTCAGGACCTTGGAAAAACTTAATCAACCACATTATCACCGGTCGTACTCTTGCTGGGATTTGAACATGTGTCATCATCACGGCAAGTGTTTCAACTGTCACAACTCAGCAAACTTGAGTCAACAGAGTATTCAGCTGTACACCAGGGTTCCATTCTTGCTGGGATTGTCCCACCACATATCATGACTTTCAAAGAAACCAGGCTGGGTGCACATCGTGAGCAATTTTGGCGGGATGAGCAACGCTCAAACCTGGCAACTAAACCAATGGAAGCTGCTCATTGCAGTGTAACCTCTCACGGAAATTTTCTTGAAGCACTTATAAATTTTCTATGTGTTCCTAAAACACCATGGATGGAAAGAATCTGTCATCTATGTGAGAATATGTACATTGAGGATGAAAATCACTTCCTTTTAGAGTGCCCTGCGTACAACCACCTCACATTAGAGCTCAATTTCATAATCACATTAGAGGTCAATTTCATAATCTTTGTTGCAATACTGACCTTCCTAACCTTTTAAGATGTCAAAATTATAGTGAGCTCGAGAGGCTTCTCTCCAAACTTTTTGAGCATAGGAATAAAATCTTAAATCAAACTAAATAACTCTTTTCTTTAGGTCCGATGAACCAAAGATTGGTATCAATGAACGTTAACCACCATCATCATCATCAAATAATAATAATACACAAATATTGCCCTACCGACAGCAACATAGAATACTATTATTATTTTTTAAAGGCAAATTCATATTTAATGATCCATGTGGAGCTACAAACCCCAACTCCAAATTAAAGCAGCACCTAAGTTGCACAAATACGGAAACAGTATCTGAAATGAATACAACAGTTTTCAAACAATCAGAATACAAGACAGCTAGGATACACATATATGTGTGGGTGTGAGAGAGAAAGTAAGAAAGAAACCATGAGACATAAAAAAAATGCAGAATACCATTCATGAATTTTGAATGTGGAAATAAAGCCAAGAAAAACTTATCATCCAGAAAGGGACAAGCTCTCTATTTATAACTTGATCTGTAACAAATGAGTGTGAACAATCCTTTTTTTAATATTTTGTTTAAGTTTTGGTGACCGTATTCTGTTGACTCAAATGTCTGCTCAAATGGTCAAAAGTTAAAACCTTGGCTCAAACAATCCTCTGAATCGGAGGATACAGCATGTCAAAATTTTTAAACGCCACTGAAATGTTTCATCTGTGCTTCAGAGGCACATCGTACAAGGAAATGTTTCCAAAATGCCAAAATGCATTTCTAACACTTCCAGGTTGAGTTACTGATAACATATGGTACAAACCCACCTTCACATGGAGGGAGAAATATGAATCTTCTCAATCTCCCAAGCAAGTGCAACGCCTCTGCCAACTCACCATGCGGTAATCCCCTCATACACTGCAAATGCATGAGAACGGAGAATGTAGCTTTCAGTGATTATAGCTAAGAGATTGCAAAAATTAATCCAGTGCTCCAGACCCTTGCGAGTCCAAGTCTACTCCCCAGTTTGACTCTGCTCTTTGAAAAACCAACTTAAATTAGCTCCTCTGAATCTGACTTAAAATTGCATCCTCAGTTCAGTCGAATCAAATGCCACTCAGATTGACTTAGTAACCCGGTAGTCTGATTCGAAAACTCACATGTCCGTCAAGAAAAACGCTCAAAAAAACCAAAAAATAAAAAGTCACTCATTTCGCCTGCCTAGCTCGATTTCACAGCTGGCAAGTAGCAGACTATAAACTATTCAGAATCCATTTATAGGAGCTTTTATTGAAAATTTGCATTACAGCCCAGGGTCAACTTTTATTTTGAAAAAAATCAATTTAGTGGGTTTTTTCAAAATTTCCCAATTCAATTCCTGAATTGTTCCTTGCTGTTAGCCCACTCACTCTTACCCACAAAATACAGCATTCCTTCAGAAAAACGAAAATTAAATAAATAAATATATAACTTACTAAACCTTTGATAGTTAATAGAAAACAATCAGACACCACTGGTATTAAAGAAAATGCAAATCACACATATACCAGTTCACTTGATGACAGAAAAAAATCACTGGCACTTGTGTCATTGTCCCACATTGCTTGAGTAAAAAATGACGCAAATGATCAGCAATGACGGAAACATTGAAGCAAATGAAATACCGTTATCTTCTTGCAAGAGATTGACGACGCCCTCGACTTGTGAATTCCCCTTGAGCACGGCAACGGCCTTCTTGGCCTCTGCGACGACGGTCAGCGCCCGGGCTGCAGGCGCAAAGGAAAATGCCCTCTGCGGAATTCGAACCACGGACCCCTTGAACTCGGACTGAAATGGATGGTGGCCATTTGATAATGTTAGAGGAGATGCCATAGAGGCAGCGATGATAGTCTGGGCCGCCATTGCTGCTGCGAGAGCTTGTTGCATGTATGAAACAGAGTGGAGGAGATAAGGGTGCTCTCGGCTAGCGCGCCGTCTAAGGGCTCTGCTAAATTTAGCGGCCGGTGGAGTTTGTGGAATAAAGTGGAGGTGACTTTCTGTGCTTGCCACGTGCCTCCTTGCGAAACTTCTAGCTAGATTCACTTCGAGCATCACGTATTTAAAATCTACGAGAGACTTAAACGTTTTCAATTTTCAATATATTTGGTAATTATTATTATTAATTTTATCTATTGGAATGGCAAATTTTAAGTGTTAAAATTTAGAAACTAGTAATTGCCCCTATAGGTAGATAAAAGTACACTAAACGAGTAAAAGATTTAGGGTTTTGGGAAGGTCATTGTGAAAAATTAAATCACTTAAAAAAATAATTTTAATTAAAATAAGCAAACAGTTTGTGATATTTTATTAGTGAATTATTAAATAGTAATTAAAATAAAATGAATATTAATTAAAATAAAATAAATATTTCTTTTACTAGAAATAAGTGAATATTAATTAAAATAAATTAAATATTTTACTAATTATGTTATAATTAACTAGCTATCCATCCTAATTATAAATGAATAGTGGTGATGAACTATCATTTTAGATGTTATATTAAGTGTCTTTTATAACCACATCTATATTTTCAAAATTATGGAGCATATATGTAACAATTATAATAATACTAAATCATAATTTAAAATTAAAAAATAAGATGTTAAACTCAAAACATTAAGTTTTATTGCAAGTGGAAAATGGATTTTGCTTTAAAATTGCAATATTATTTATGGTTTTTAATATTATAGCTCTAAGTTTGTTCCACTGTGAGATCAAATTGGAGTTCTCAGCGATTATAGTAACACTAAATCAAAATTTTAAATTAAAGAATGAGAGGTTAAACCCAAAAAGTTAAGTTTTATTAAAAGTGGTTAATGGATTTTATTTTAAAATTCATAACTTGTGAAACAAATGATATAGGACAAGTAAAAATTGTTTCATTAGCCAAAGTTGTGAAGTGGGTTTGGGTCAATGCCAAACATTATTAGAGCATTTTAAAATGAATACTAGCTCATTTAAAATGGGAGCAAACAAGGAAACAAAGGTCTCAAAGGGAAAGTACTTGGGTCCTTCGCAAAAAACAACATTCAAACAAGTCCTCTTTGCAAATATGTGGCAACAACAAGTGCAAAGGAAAGGAAAAGTCATTGATAATTTTGCCTTATATAGTCCCACATCCACACCTCTCACTTGGTCATCTAATCTTTATGTGAAAGAACTGTTAAATATAAAAAACAGGTTGGAGGTAATAGAAGCTAGAGAGCAGGAAAGAGATTGTACAATCCATATAATAACAGTTGAAAACCAATTTTTAGCAGAAAGCAACAAAGTTTTGAAGGAGCAAGGCGGAGGTGCAAAACATGAAGAAATTTGCAATGGAGAATACATAGGTGATGAATGTGAAACCATCCCAGGATAAGGGGAAAGTAGTTGCCCGAATAGACAACCAGGAAGAGACAGCCAGAGAAGAAAGGAAAGGAGATTCCGCAAAACTCTCCAAAACCTGAGCTCAAGTTATTAGCAATTTTGCTAAGAGGGAAGGAGAAACAAACATTCAGATTGACAACATTCAAGATAGAGAAAGCAAGGAAAGACAAGATAGAGCAACAAACATAATGTTTAAAAGGGTGAAAGATTATGGGAAAAATGAATGTACTCTTGACCTTGAAAGGCAAGTTGCAATGGCAAGGACAATTATGCTAAGCATGGAGAGTAGGTGATCTTTGTAGAAATTCCTGAATAAATCACTTATTCAACTGAGATTAACCTGATCACACATCAATTTCGAATTGCATGCATAACACATAATCTCTTCTACAATTAATTGTCACATGCGGAAAGAATAGAAGCGATAGCACATCAAATCATCACACACATTAACACAGTATGTATGGGGAAAGCTTATAGCTGAAAACCCCCAGCTATAGTATATTATAAATGGAGAGAAAATGCAGCAAATACATAGTACAAACTCCTCACAAGTACTCAGTACTATCTCCCAAAGCTACAAAAAAACTAGCTTGGTTTTGAACAAGTCACAGGTTCAAAACACACCCACTACTTCTCTACCTCTATTGCGCAATCAAGGCTGGTCTAAATAGAGATCCAAGTTCGAATCTCACTGGCTCCAACTGCACAATTGTCATTGGTAATTTCCTCCAAGTGTAGTGCAAATCTCATGCACAACTAATGTCGCAACTGATAGCTAACTCAACCCTTTCATCTACCTCTTTCACTTGTCGCCACTGAACTGTCCATGCACTGAGTTAAACTGATGTGTTCTTTAGTTGAATAATGGGTTAATATTTTGTGAATTAAATAATATTTAATTCACACAACTCATCTCTAGTGTATTAGCCAATTAAACTAAATACAACTAGTTCAACTAGTTAACGAGAACACAAGCTCCATTAATTGTCGCATCAACTCCACCGAACTCCGCCACTTGAGCTCTAACTGAAGTCAACCATGCATTAGCTCACTTAACCCATAGGAAAAGCGTATTTCCTTCTGGCAGCTGCATGCCCCACCTCCGGGGGTCAAACTGAAGTGCTCCAAGAGAGTAAACTGAAGTTTAGAGTCCAAATATTATTAAGGGTAAATAATATTTGACTGTTCTATTTTTAGCCCGCCAGTCTAAAAATAGATTTCGACCTAAATGCTAAAAATAGAGGTCCATCTATTTTTACCAACATGACCAATCCTCCAAGAATAGCATACTGCAGCTCCCGGTCCATGATCCATATGTCTAAAAATAGACATAGTCTAAAAATATACTTTTCGACAAAAATCACATGTGTGGTCCCCACCTAGTTTAGGTGATCACTTTCCAACTAGGATCAGGAAAGATGTTTCAGGAGGCCTCCTTCACTGTTTCTTGTTGCCATTTTCAACAATCTTAACGTTGAGAGAGCCAAGCCCATAAAAGTCATCATGAGGGCTTCTCGATTTTTTCTAGAAGAAGATTTAAACGTAAGACAACAAGAGGAAAGGAGAGACAAAATGACAAAAGTTAGGTCAGCAAGAGATGAGGGAAGAGAGCATGGATTTATAAAGGTAAAGCTGTGATAGCACTATTTGGACCCCCTTCCAAAACAAGGCAGCAGAACGATAACAAAGAAGAAGCAGCAAACTCTTCAATGAGAAATGAGAAAGCAAGGTCAGTATGGGCAAGCAAGGACAAAGACTCAACTGTGAGTCTTGCATGTCAAAACAAATAGCAATCAAGTTGTACCCATGTTTCCTTAAGATTAGTTTGTTGGAACTGTAGGGGTTACCCATGGAGATGAGGACCTGGGTTAGGGCCTATTGCGGAAGGTAGAGACATAATTTGCCTCATAGAAACACATGAGCACGAATGGTGCAAGACACCTTTGTTTGAAGGGTACTGGACAATAGCAGTGTGGAACAAGGCAACAGAGAATGGCAAAGGGCACGGGGGTATCATGGTATTAGTGAGAGAAAAAGAAGGTCGTTTCATTCTACTAGAAAAAGAAGACCCAAATAAGCAATTTGTCTGGCTTAAAATATCAGAAAATGGAAATCACATCAAAATTGCAGCATGTTATTTTGCGCCGCAAGTTTCAAAAATCTACAAAAGTAGGGGGCTTGACCACAAAGATCCCTTTACAGCCCTAAAAACAAATATTGCAATATATTCTCAGTTAGGTGAAGTCCTTATAGTGGGGGGTTTCAACGCTAGAATTGTAGGTGAACAAGCTAGCATTCTTTGTTGTAAAGAAGACTGTGACCCTATTTGGCTTACAAAAGAGAGTAATCATCCGTGAAAAAGAATTTCAAAGGATAAAGGTTGCAATCCCTTCGGAGAACAATTACTTACGCTATGTGGGGCTTTCGATTTAGTCATTTGTAATGGTTTGACTAGATGGGAAAAATCCGGTAATTTCACTTGAAATACTTACAATGGAGCAAGTGTAGTAGATTATGTAATTTGCTCACATAGTTTGTGTGAGAAAATGGAGGAAGTATTGATTGGAGATCAAATTTAGGACTTAAATTCATATTACGAGCCATTTTATTTAAGCTTCTCTTGGACTGGAAAGAAGCAGTTAGGGTCAAAAACTCAGTGTGTTCAACAAAATCCCCCAAAGGGCAGAATTCTTTTGATTCCAAAGAATTGTAATACCTTCAAAATAACGTTAGAGAAGCTCTTTGAGAAGGAGGAAATCTCATTTCATGGCCTTCAGAGTCACAAATTAACACATTTAATTCAAAGTGCATTTGCTGAGTGAAAAGGAGAAAAAATTAAGAATTTTGAAACAAATTGCTTTCCGATTAATGCTTGGTTTGACGAGGAATGCAAAAAGGCAAGAAGAATGTGGAAGGAATCAGACAAGGATAACACAAAGCTCAAAGCTTACAAACAAATATTAAGAAAGAAAAAGATTGATTTCATGGTTTCGAGGAGAGAAGAACTAATCTCCCTTGGGAAAAATAACCCCAAATTATTCTGGAAGGATATCCAACTGAAAAAAAAGTGCAAACTGAAAACAACATTACAGCTTCTAAATGGTTCGACTATGCAAGACAACTTTATGAGCAGTATCCCAAGGTTGACCCTCCTCCCTTGGTCAACACAAACACAAAACTCTTCACGGTGCAAGAGGTAGAGGTGGGTATCAAGAAGTTGGGTGCTAGAAAATCAAAAGACTTAGCTGAACTCCAAGCAGAGTATCTAAAGTGGGGCTTAAAAATTCTTTCACCTCACATCACAATTTTTTTTAACAACATCATACAACAAGGATTTCCCACAAATTAGACAACTAGTATGGAAATACCTCTTTTCAAGAGTGGTGACGTCAATAATCCCTCCAAGTATAGAACTATAATGATAAACCTCTTGTTTGCAAAGTTATTTGGAAGCATGTTAGAAAAGAAAATCAGCAAGTGGACAGAAAAAAGAGATAAAAGTACTAAAGGGAAAGCAGGTTTTAGACCTAAACATTCCATAGTTGATCATTGTATAACTTTAGGGCACATCATTGAAAACGTTTGGGAAAAAAAGGAAGAAGTTTTTTATTGCTTTGTCGATTTCAGAAAAACCTTTGACATAGTTCCTAGGGATAAGCTTTGGCGCAGAATGGAGGAACTCGGGGTTCTCAGGTATTTGAGAGTAGTTGTGCATATGATGTATGAAGAGGTGAAAGTCAAAATTAGGACTTCAACAAGCATTTTTGAAAGTTTTAGAAGCGATGTCGAGGTCAAGCAAGGTTGCCCATTGTCTCCTACCCTTTTTGGTTTATATATTGACAAGCTTGAAGAGTGGCTAAATTCGCAAGGGGGTGACGGTATCCATTTGGGAAAGTTCGTTATAAGGCTTCTTTTGTACGTAGATGACCTTACATTGATTGCTAAATCGGCTCTTGGTTTGCAAGAACACTTACGTTCCCTTGAGAATTTTTGGAGAAGGGTGGGGATGCAAGTCAATATTAGCAAAACGAAAGTAGTGGTTTTCTCTAACAAAAGACAACATAACCAACATAAGTTCGACTTTGAAGGCAACATTCTGGAAGAAGTTGCATACTACAAATATCTTGGAATTGACCTCAATAGAAATTTAAGTTGGGATGGTTGTAGAAATAAAAGAAATTTGGGGGGTTGGAAAGCATTTTATGCTCTTCAAAACAGGTGTAGAGAGGCAAAGTTATGGGATTGGAAAACCACTCTAACTCTTTTTGGGCTTCTAGTGATTGTGGTGATTCTCTACGGTTGTGAACTATGGGTCAGCAGCACAACCGAGATGCAATGGAAACAAATTGAGAAAACTCAAAAGTCTTTGATTACAAACAAATTCAAAATTAAAAGTGCAGTTCCTTATGTTATCTTGTTAAGTGAGACAGGGATTGCTCCTATTGAAGCAATTGCTATGGTGCGAGTCATAAGGTATTTGAAAAAAAATGAGCAAATGGAAGAGGGTAGATGGCCTAAGGTTGTGTTTAATGACAGATTGTGCAAAAGAAAAAAAACTTGGATGCAGCAAAATAACAAATGGTTTAGTAAATGGAGTATTTGCTTGACCATGTGTCCTACAAATAATAAAGAGATAAAAACTATTATGGATAAGTTCCACAAATGCACTTGGGAGAAAGAGCTAGGGAGAAAGAAGAAGTACTACATCAAAGAGTTTAACCCCACTCATAATCATCAACAAAACGCGTACATAGGGGCCAATATTTCTTGGAGATCTAAAATTCTTATTGCTCAATTAAGAACTAATTCTCATCAACTCCGTTGTGAAATAGGGCGTTGGAAAAGGCCAAAAGAAATGTGAAAGGAAAGAGTATGTATTTTTTGCTCTTCCGGAAAAGTGGAAACATAACAAAATTTCATTTTAGAATGCGAGGCCTTCAAAGACAGCAAGGAAAAATATGCAAGTATTATGGCAACTAGCTCTTGGGATAATCTATTCAATGAAGATTTTGTCGAGAAGTTGGGAGCGTTTATTGTAAAACTCCACAGGAAAAGGGACGAATACAAGAGCCAGATGTAGAAGCAATCTGTCCCATTAAAAATACTTTCTTTCTCTGTTTCTATTTTTTTATGGTTTATACAATTATAGCTCTAGGTTTTGTTCTACCCTTGGTTCAAATTGGAATTTTGAATTAGTTTCTAGTTCTTTCGGGTTGCCTTTGTGAGAACTTATTAATTCAGGTCTTATTGACTTGAGTTTGTGTGTGGTTTTGGTAGCTTATCTTTTCACTCTAGTTTGTATGATTTAAAATGGCTCTAATTCCATGGAGTGTTTTTTTGGTTTGCATGGTTTCGATCAGATTGATTAGTATGGTTAAGGATATTTTCTACAATTTCAAGTAGTTTAATGTGGTGGTTTATTCTTTTCTAGGCCCAATAATGTAGAAGTATTTTACTCCACTGAAAGCTCTCTAGTTTTCTCTCTGCAAATATAAAAAATGTCAATCTCAAGATGCGGTCCCAGGAGACATCACTTTCAGATTAAGAAATAGGAATGGTGGTTGAGGAGGATTTTCTAAAAATGTCAATCTCAAGATGCGGTCCCAGGAGACATCACTTTCAGATTAAGAAATAGGAATGGTGGTTGAGGAGGATTTTCTTGATTTAAAGACTTGTGACATTAAAACACTGAGGGATGCTCTTAGGAGGAAACGCCAAGTTAATGAGAAACTGCAATATGGACTAACAAAGAAAGGAATACTTCCGGGGATGCAGCAGAGGAAGCTCTCGCCATGATTTTTTTGGCTAAAGAAAGAAAAACATGAGATGGAAAGGAAGCCTCTCTATCCAAGAGAATACAAGCATACACTGGACAAGAAAAATTGTCTCCAGAAGATCTCCTCAATGATGCTTCAATCTTTGAAGCAGTTGGGTATTGTCCAATAACAATCGTAATGTTAATCATGAAATGAGATCAGCATGAAAGGTGAGCATGAATTTGAAAATGAATAAAAAATGTTGCATTTTGATAATAGAGAAAGAATCAAATACCAGTGAAGTCTCAGATCATACTACTAATGCTTCAGCTCAACCTCAAATTATGGAAGAAGATGATGAGAATAATGATAATTGTATAGTAGGATATGGCTTTAATTTTTCTGTATCTAATCGTCTTGTCCACGATGAGGAGGTTCAACAAATTATTGGGAGGATTCAGAAGTTGGTATAGGAGAGGAAGTCCATGGCGGACACAATACAACAATTGAAAATACAAAATAGAGATTTAATGGAAATTACCACCAAGTTTTCATGTCCACATTCCAATGAAGAAGAAGCACAGAAGCCAGGGCTTAAATTATTTAAAAAAAAAACGCTGACATTGACACTCCTTATCATCCCATTTCTAGGCTACCCCTTGAAATTTGGCCCTCTTTCACCAACATCCAGCGCCCATTGACACTCCTTATCACCCCATTTCTAGGCTGCCCCTTGAAATTTTGCCCTCTTTTACCATCATCCAGCCCCATGACCAAACTGTTCTTCAGATGATCTGAAGACACTGAACCGTTGAACTCTTTTTTGCAGGCGTTGCTAAAATCTACGCCTTTCACAATATCAACAACAGCCATTTCACCGCCATTGCACCAGCCACTCGACAAAATTCTATCATCCCGGACACTATCCAGTTTTTTTTAAGAACAACTCCCCTCTTGCAATTCAGTGGCTTTGGTCGCCCTTGATGCTCTTTTTCACAAGTTCCGCAGAATTCAACTGTGAAATGCTCTAACCCAAATCCGCTGCTCTGCACGCATTCATCCACACATCATACCCTGTCATGGGCAATTTTTCTATGCTTTCACTTGACTAAAGACCACAGGGCCAAACCCTGTCCTCATTGTCCTGCCCCCAACAACATATGTTGAAGCTCAATTTGAATTGAGTAAACTGAGTCATTGCAATCAACAACAGAACAATTTCGAAGTCCCTTGCTCGTCCTTCAGCTTGGCAGCCATAACTCATATTTTCGTTTCAGAAGCTGAGTATACAGAGAATACATTCACCGACGTCGCGATATTCACCGCAAATACGTGTTCCAAAGCCAAACCCTCAAAGCATTTTGAAGTGCTCACCTCGATACCCGCAGGGCTGAAACCCGAACTCGAACCCGGTTTTGAAGTCGAGCTTTGTCCCACAGAACCGTGCGGTGTACAACGTGATTGGAATGCCACTTGGTCAAAAATTATTAGATGAAGAAGGACGAAAATTGAAAGATGTGATTGGTTGTATCCACTCAGCGGAACTTATCATTGAAACACTTTTGGGTGATTTCAAATGTTGTTTTAAAAATGGATGGGTTTACAGATGTGGAAGAATTGTTTGGACGGTTAAAAGTGGTTGGAATCAGAAATTTTCTAGTATTAGTCTTTGAATTATATTTATGATAGTAGAAATAGATTCAGCATTATCAAAAATGTCAGAACACCCAAAATATTGATGTTTGATAGTTATAATCTGGATTTACAAAATTCACTGTCCGATTTTTTAAAAATCTTATCTAAATTTCCATAATTTTCAGGGCAAAAGAAATGGGTTTTTAAGAAGTAAATAGAATTGTAATTTTGAAATTATATTTTAAATAATAAAAAAAATGTGAAATATATTAGAATTAATGTTGTTGAGAATTTTTGGAATTCTGTGTATTTTATTTAAAGACGGTTCTTCAAACAAAATACACAAGATTTTAGAAGTTCTCATCAACAACATTATGTTATTGATTTGATTTTGGAAACATGCATTATAAATATGAGCTTCACAAACTTGCTATATATATTGTTTTTGATGATATTATGTTGTTTTTGACGATATTATATTGTTTTTATATATGTTTCTTTTAGAAGTAAATAGAATTATGATTTTTTGAAATTACATTTTAAATACAAAACATTAAATACATTATAATTAAATACCTATAACTAGTTAAGTTTCACATGACGTATAAACATTATGGCAAGGAAAAAATTTCTTTGTGCTAATACTGTGTGGAGTACAATTAGAAAATATTATTATTATTATCTAATTTTAAGGTCAAGCTAGACACCAAATTGGTGTATGAGACCCCCTTGTTTGTGTGACAAGGTACCCATTTCCATGTAGCTATTTTACTGCTAAGTCTACAAAGGCATACATACTCTACCCACTCTAATTGAACCTGTGACCTCTTAGGAGGAAACACATACTCTTAACCACATAGCTCTGTGACTAGGGTGAATGATATTAATTTCTAAGAATATTTTAATTAACATTGATGTATTCATTTTAAGGGATTACGTTATTAATATTTTATTGTTAGTGTGTATAAAAATGTTATATAATAGCTAATATTAGTGATTTAGTTTAAATATAACTAAATTAAAATATATGTTATTGTTAATTATATTATTTTTATTATTAATTTGTAAAACTATACGTCGAAACTTTTTAGTGATGTATCTCTCATCATCCACAACCACTGGGTGGGTTTTGCCCTGTTTTCACCAAGTCGAGTCTAGAAACTCTTAATTATTTTGTTTGACCAAGTTTTTCAGCAAGCCAAGTCTAATAAGAGTGAAAATCTTTTACTCGTAATGTTCTTACCGACAATCCCTACTCATAGAACACTTGTCAATGTTTCCTCAACTAAAGGTGTTTATAAGTGACTAAGGAGATTATATACCTACAAGTCGCAAAAGAATTTCAGGATGAAAACAGGAAAAACAAACTTTATATATTTTGCATTCAAAGCTTTGATCTTTGTAGAGTATTAGGATATTTTAGGACACAAAACATATGTTTTACCGCATTCCTCTAACAATATTTGAGGAGTTGGGTATGTTACACTCTTTAGCTTAATCACCATGTTCAAACAACATATATTAGAGTAGGTATGTAAATTTGATTTGCTCATAAAGTTAACTTGCAGTTATGTGGTCAATTAATTAATCTATTTAAAAGCATCATGCCAAAATGAGGTAATGGTAAAAAGCAATATGGAAATTGTAAAAATGTTAAAAAATTGTAGATGATACTATAAAAATGTCAAAAGTTTTGTAAATGATATTAGAAAATGTATTTTCATTCTTAATGGAGGCATTCGTAATGGGGTATATCGTATTAGATGATTTTTTAAAAATGTAAATACCTTATATTTAAAAAATTGCTTTAATTATTCATGTAAATTTGTTGTTAAAATTTATCTTTATTACGCCATAAGGCGTTCCTTTCAAGAAGAACTTTCTTCCTGCCCTCTTGTCATCACTCCGTGCCATTGGATTATATGTTATACGATTGCAGGATGTTTCGTCATTGGACCATCACAAACGAAGGTAGTTGGAAGTATTTCGTTGCCAAGGAAGTTATAAAGACGCCCTATTGACTGGAGATTATAAAGAGGTGCAGTATAGGAGGTGTTAGAGTGAAAGGAACGGGATGATGCAAGATAATATGCGGTGGCGGCAAGAGTGGAAAGGCAGATCAATGGGAGAGGAGGCCATGTGGCCCCACCCACATGTAAGCCCGACGATGAAGCCCAACGGTCAACAAAGGGTTGCGCTTAGGAATCATCGGGAGAGGGTAAGCAGGGTGGTGTGTCTAGTGGGACCCACCTGGGAGGCATAAGGGTGATATGTCTAAAGGCGTCGGGTTGATGCAGAGGGTAGAGGTCATTGTATTCGATATATACACACACACACACACGAGTTTGAAGGAAAAAAAAAAAAAAAAATATATATATATATATATATATATATATATATATATATATATATATATATATATATATATATATGTTTTACCCCATTCCTCTAACAGTATTTGAGGGGCTGGGTATCTTACAGTCTTTAGCTTAATCGCCATGTTCAAACAACATATATTCGAGTTGGTATGTAAATTTGATTTGGTCATAAAGTTATATTGCATTTCTTTGGTCAATTAATTAATCTATTTAAAAGCATCATGCCAATATGAGGTAATGGTAAAAAGTAATATGGAAATTGTAAAAATGTTAAAAATTTGTAGATAATATTATAAAAATGTCAAAAGTTTTGTAAACGATATTAGAAAATGTATTGTCATTCTTAATGGAGGTATATTGTTAGATGATTTTTTTTTTTTTTTTTTTTTTTTTTTTTTTTTTTTTAAATGTAAATACCTTATATCTAAAAAATTGCTTTAATTATTCATGTAAATTTGTTGTTAAAATTTATCTTTATTACGCCGTAAGGCATTCCTTTTGATAAGAACTTCCCTCTCACCCTCTTATCATCACTCTGTGCCATTGGATTATATGTTAGACGATTGCAAGATGTTTTATCGTTGGATCATCACAGACGAAGGTAGTTGGAAGTATTTCGTTGCCAAGGCATTTATAAAGACGCACTATTGATTGGTTGATCATCCTCGTCGAGCATGAAAAATTATTTCCTACCCTAGAGCCTTTTGAAATTGGCAACAAGAAGGGCTTCTAATTTAATTTTCCCTTAATTGAATTAGAAGGAAGTTGTAATTCCACATCACATGAGAGCTTGTACGAGTTAACTGAGTTGGGAAGACTTAGTTAGCTCAGTCAATTCGAGTTGGGGGTCAAACTAGAGGCATGTAGAGTTCATTCTAAGTTTTAGAGGGTCCAATTGCAATTTATTTTGAGTTGTAATTGTTTAACTTAATTATTTGAGTTAAAATAATTTAACTAGTTCTAACTGATAGATGAGCTAGTGGGAGGTCAAATGAATTAAATCTGATTTAATTCACATGTAGTGATCAATCAGATAACTAATAATTCACTCTAAATAGTTGTTGCATGTCAGTTCTAAGGAGGCCCTGTTGAGATTGGAGTTAAAGGGAAGTAGACTATTAGTTGTATAATTAGGAAATTGTACAGGTCATGCATGAGGTCATCGGGATGCCTTGGATGTTTTGTGAAATCGATTAGTGGGAATTTCCTAATTAATAGGGGCTCAATTCACTCAGGAATGTGTGAGCAAGGCTGGTCAAACAGGGGCAAGGAATTGGTTAAGTATTGGACCAAACTTGCTCAGATCAGAGTGAGACAATCAAAGATAGTGCAGAGAGCTCTCAAACCTGAGAGAAGCATTGTATTCTTTCATATTCTTGACTTTGTGCAATATAAAGATAACAGGGTTTTTAACTGAGGCTTTCCCAGATACATCTTTGTGTTGTGTGATTGAAATTCTTTCTCTTTCTTGTTCATGTGATTGTGCGATCGTAATTGGTTTCCACAATTTGTAGAATAGATTCAAGTGTTTTGTTTTAGCATATTACAAGATCAATTGAAACTATGTGGATTTTCTACATAGTATCAAAGTAGGAATCACTATAGAGGAGAAGAACCAGAGTTTGTTTTGAACAGGTGAATCGAATTTGCAGATTTATTCTTCAAGCTCAATAATAGATCAAGATATCTTTCTACGGATTGAGACTCGAATATGCCCTTGAGGGTAGTTCAAATTACACAGCTTAGAAGCATGGGATGGAGGCAATGTTGGAGGACAACATATTAAAGGGTTTCAAAGACAATGATACTCCCAAGCCCATAGTAGCAAATGCTCAAAATCTTGATGCATGGAAGAAGAATGTAGCAAAAGCGAGGAGGATTTTGTTAAAAGGAGTTCAAGATCATATTGTCTCGAACCTCCATGGAAAGGAAACTCCCTATGCTATGTGGAAGGCCTTAATAGATATGTTTCATAATAACAGTGACCATAGGAAGTTGGCGCTAAAGGACAAGCTTAGAAAGATCAAGATGGAAAAGAGTGGCACTATACCAAAATACTTGACGAAGTTAAATCAATGTTGAGATGAGCTTGGAAGTGTTGGTGTGACAGTTTCCAAGGGATATGATGATCCTAACACTTCTAGGACTTCTCAAGAGCTGAAACAACTACCAGGATTTGGAAAATGGGAGGGAGAATCTACCAGAGTTAGAGCGATTATGGTCTGACTTGGTACAATAAGAGATCCGATGGAACACCAGAGATGAATCCTCATCAAAGACTGATGATGAGGAGAATTGTGCCTTGGCTAGAAAGGAGAAGAAAGGGAAAGGGAAAGCATCCCATTCCAAATTGGATTCCAATCAGGTAGGCAAGAAGCAAGACTTGTCAAAGGTAAAATGTGTCCGCACAAGAAGACCGACAAGAATCCCTCAAGAGGAGTGACAGGTGAAGCACTTGCTTCACAATTCGAGTTGGATTTAACCCTCATTGCATGTATGGTGTCATCGGTGACGGGTTTGGTGTGGTACTTGGATAGTGAAGCTTCATTCCATATGATTGACAACAAAGAATTCTTCAGTAACTTGGAGGAGAAGGATCTCCGGGTGCACATTGAGATGGGAGATGACAGGAGGTATAACGCTACTGAAATAGGTATAGTTACCTTTCAGAGGGAGTCAGGTAATCCTCTCACATTAAAAGATGTCATGTATGTTCCTGGTTTAAAGAATAATTTGGTTTAGTTGCTATGTTGGAAGATCATGGCTATGATGTGATATTTAACAAAGGAAAGGTGTTCCTTCATCACAAAGCCATGGGACAAGTGAAGAAGATTGGGTTTTGAATAAAGAACCTCTACAAATTGGAGGTAGAAGAATGTGTTGCCTTGAGAATGAAAGTAGAGAAGGTGGAGAGCCAAGACATCAGTGAGTTATGGCACATAAGATTGGGCCATCTACACCATGGCGCTTTGAAGATCATGTAACAGATTTCTACAGGACTTCCCAAGGGTGCACTTGAGTAGCGAGATACATGAAAAGGGTGTACAGTGGGGAAGTACACCAAATCCACCTTTCACGACAAGGAAATTCAAGCAAAGGTGATCCTTGAGGGAGTTCATTCAGATGTGTGTGGACCATTCTCAACAGCTTCCATAACAAAACACATGTATTATGTGATTTTTGTAGATGATTTTTCATGCAAGTCTTGGATATTCTTCATGCAAAAGAAAGATCAAACGTTCTCAAAGTTTTGTGAGTTCAAGCACTTGTTGATAAATATATAGGGAAGAAGGCGAAGGCTCTCAAAAGTGACAATGGTGGATAATATGTCTCGAACGAATTAAAGAACTTATGTGCTTCAGCAGGAATTCACAAGGAATTGATAACACCTCATAACCCACAACAAAATGGGCTTGCAAAAAGGAAGAATAGAACTATTATGGGAGAAACATGAGCGATTTTGCATGATCAGGGCCTACCATTGCATTTGTGGCGGAAGAATGCAACACAACAATATTTGTGCAGAATAGAAGTCCTCATTGGATACTTGGGATGAGTACACCAGAGGAAGATTTTTCAGGTAAGAAACCATATGTGGCGCATTTTAAAATTTTTGGCTCATAAGTTTATTTACATGTGACCAAAGATGCCAGGAAGAAGGTAGATCCAACATCTCAGTTGGAGATATTTTTGGGGTACACTGATACACCTCAACTATCGGTTGTACTTGCCAACACATAGGATGCCAGTGGTCATGAAGATAAGGCCATGTGAATTTCCCTTGAGAGGGAGATTTAGTTGCATGCAATTGAGGAGCTATTGTCTCCAAACAAAGAATCTCTAGACGTGGAGCAGCCACAAGCAGAGGAGCGAAGAGTTGAAGCACCCACTCATGCACAGACATACCAAGACAGAAGGAAGTGCAATAGAGAGGTTGAAAGGTTAGTGCTTGATGCTAGAGATAATGTGGGAGCACCCACATCACAACGTAGGAAGAGAAGGTCCCTAAAGTGATACACTGGCTACATGGCTCTTATGTGTGAGAGTGTAGAGATAGAGCCATCCTCTTTCGAGGAAGCAATGCAACAACTAATTTGGGTTGATGCCATCGTTGAGGAGTATTAATCCATTATTAGAAATGGTGTATGGGAAGTTGCCCCAAGACTGGAGGGTAAGTCAATTGTAGGATCCAGGTGGCTCTATAAGGTGAAGTAGGTAGCAGATGGGAGTGTGGAGAAACACAAGGCAAAATTTGTTGCCGGAGGGTTCTCTCAAGTGGAGGGGATTGATTATGAAGATACCTTTGCACCAGTCGCAAGTTACTCATCAATCAGATCCATCCTTGCACTTTCAATGCAGATGGGTTGGCAGATACATCAGATGGATGTAAAGACAACCTTCCTCAATAGAGTGATTGAGGAAGAGGTGTGCATTGAGCAGCTTGAATGTTTTGAGACCTTCGATAGAGAGTCACATATGTGCAGACTCAAGAGAGCATTGTATGGGATGAAACAAGCACCTCATGCTTGGTTCACCAGGATGGACAACTGCTTCATCGGGTTGGGCTTCACCAAGAGTGAAGCAGATGCGAACCTTTACCATATTGTGGTAGAAGATAAATTTTTTGATCATTGTACTTTATGCCGATGATTTGATACTGACAAGTGATGAGCAACTCATCAAGTCTTTCAAAGAGGAACTTGCAAGATAATTTTAGATGAAGGACATGAGGCTCTTACACTATTTCCTTGGATTGGAAATTTGGCAAAGAGATGGGGAGATATTTGTGTAGGTTTTAACCCTATACAGAAATTATCTGCAAACGAATCTTATAAACAGAAAATAAACAATAGCGAGAGCATAAAACATAAAACATATATACATAGAGATTTTCCACTAGATCCCAAATCGGGACTACCAACTTGATTTTTCATTATGTTCCTTTTATTGTTACAACACACACATATATATTCATGTCGAAGCATTCATAAACCCCAATCCATTAACCCTGGATTAGAACATAATCATAGTACTCTTGACTAGATCTACATAATATTAGGGGTTGAAAACCATCATGCCCCAAAACCATGTGCAAACCCATGCACAAAACCATGGGCAGGTTCACCCACTGAAAAATAAGGTCCATTTTTTTTCCCTGGGCACTGCCTCGCAGGGGGCTACCCGCCTCCTATGACCCCCCTGTTGTGCCCGACGCAACATACAAGGCCGGTTGTCGACCCCCCTTGTGACCCCCCCGCGCGTGTGACTAATCGTGGAAAGAATACAACACATACCCAACAATTTGTATCTCATGGCAAGTATGCCAATGGTATTATGAGGAAGTTCCATGTGGAGGGCAACAAGCCCATGGAGACTCCTCTAGAAGGAAACTGGAGGAAGGAGAATGCTACTTCAAGTGAAGTAGTAGATGTTACCATCTACATGCAACTTATGGGTTCACTCATATATTTGGTGAACACGTGGCCATATATATGCTATGCAATTAACCAAATTAGTCAAACTATGGTTAAGCCTACCAAGCTCTTTTAGAAGGCAGGAAAAAATGTGTTAAGATACCTCAAAGGCATTATAGAGTTTGGGCTATGGTATAGGGGGACAGAGGGAGTGAAGCTTCAAGGCTTCACAGATGTATATTAGGCAAGGAGTCCATCCGATAAGAAGAGTACATGAGGGGGAATCTTCATCATTCGATCAACAACAGTTTCTTGGTACAACAGGAAACAAAAATCAGTTGCACTCAGTTTAGTAGAGGTAGAGTACATGGCTCCCATTTAGGAAGTATGTGAGGCCATCTAGATGAGGGAGATACTTGCTGGTTTGTTTGGTCGAAAAATGGATCCGACAATGACTTATTGTGATAACCAAAGTTTCATCAAACTCTCGGTTAATCCAATTTTTCATAACAGGTCCAAGCATATTGATTTCTGGTATCACCATCTCAGATATTGTGTGTAGAGGATGATTGTGTCATTAGAGTACATTCCCACGGAGGAGCAGGATGCAGACATTTTGCCAAAGGCATTGTCAAGAGGAAAATCTGAGTTCCACATAGGCATGATTAGGGTAGCAGACAATCCCTTTCTTGTTGAGAGGGAGTGTTGAAATTGTCAACAAGAAGGGCTTCTAATTTCATTTTCCCTTAATTAAATTATAAGGAAATTGTGATTCCACATCACATGACAACTTGTACGAGTTAACTGAGTTGGGAAGACTTAGTTAGCTTAGTAAATTCGAGTTGGGGGTCAAACTGGAGGCATGTAGAGTTCACTCTAAGTTTTAGATGGTCTAGTTGTAGTTTATTTTGAGTTGTAATTGTATAACTTAATTATTTGAGTTAAAATCAGTTTCACTAGTTCTAATTGATAGATGAGCTAGTGAGAGGTCTAGTGAATTAAATCTGATGTAATTCAGATGCAGTGATCAATCAGATAACTGATAATTCACTCTAAATAGTTGTTGCATGTTAGTTCTAAGTGTTGAGGGCCAAAAATGTCTGCCTACAACACTATGAGGCAGACAACCTAGTCCAGACCTTGAAGTAGCTCCTTTTCCATTGAAATGGTGGTTATGACTGGTTAAACTAGGTTTATTTACCTTCTTTCCATCTCCAATGGCTTAAAATATGACTTTAATCTACCAATGGAGAAGAGACATTAGATCAAACCTCTTGCTGATCAAGCAAGAACATGATCCTTAAGCTGAACTGGAGCTCAACCAAGCCACAACTAAAGTTTGCCTCTTTGGGAAGAGGACTTCTAGGAATGTAGAATTAAATCTAAATGCAAAATTAATCTAAAATGTAAGCAAAAATGAAAATTATACTAATCCTATCTCAATTAGGCAGATATAGATCTAACCCAACTGAGAGAAATATACTTAAAGGTTTGGGATCTAAATATGTTTGGCTTATAATGAATATCAAGTTAATGAAATAGTTCAATTAACTGATATTATGAATGCCAAAACATATTCTATTCAACGACCTCTTAGCTGAAATAATCAACCAACAACATTTAGGAAGTAGTCCACAAAAATGATATTGATTGTTAAAATCAATAATTCGAATAATTAAACAATAATATGAGGACATAGTTCACAACATATCACTCTTTGTTAAATAAGTATTTAAAAGACATAATTTTGAGTAAATAGTTACTCAAAAATCAGAAATCAATCCATAAAAGCAGAGAAAAATAATAACATATAATTGAGACAAACTAATCATATTGACAATAGTGCATAAATATGAACAAAATGACACATTCCTGCTATAATAAAATGAAATCAGTATTTAAAATAATAGTATTATAAATACCAATTTATGGAATCCATTTCTCTGGCTCTAGTCTCCAACATTCCTCTACAATATTTGAACTTTTGTTCTTACAACAAGAGCTGCAGTAGTACAAACTTTGCTCATCATACATAATTCAGAATGTAAAAGAAAAACTCTCAATAATACCAAGATATGATATTTTCTCTCATATACTCTACAACTCTAAATCATATTTACAATAGTGCCTTCAAAAATTCAAGAATTGCAGAGAAGAGAAGCCCTTATTACATTCTACGATATGTTATTTATAATATTTATTAGAAATAATTCTCAACAAGAATGTTTGTTGAAGAATAAATATGCTCAATCCATTTTTGTTGAAGAATAAATATGCTCAATCCATTTTTCATTGGCTCAAAATTCCATTCTTCTATTGTTGGAACATTCTCATTGATTGAGATTTTGTTCTCCTTGTCTCTTCAATTGTTTTCCTGCAAAAACAAATCAAAACAAAATTAAAATGCAAGAATAAAATCAAAATGCCAAATCTGGAATTAAAACAAATCCAAACAAATTCAATTAAATAAATAATTGAAAAGGAAATTTGAGCTTTCTATTGATGTCTGTGATGATTTAAATGGCCAAGAAGAACATAGATGAATGGATCTGCACTCAGAATAAGTTGTGGTCAAATGACAATGCAAAAAATTAAATTCATAAAATTAGTTTTATTTAAAAATTAGGAGCTTGATTTTCTGCTGAATGTTAGACCCATGAAATGATCAAATCTGGAATGAAACCACTTCAAAATTGTTCTCCGTAATTTTATCTTTCCAATGAGACATCTTGGGCCTCATTTGGCCAAATAAAACTCCATTTATGAGCTTCCAAAGTTGGTATATTAAAATTGCCAAAATTCTGAAATTTTTGTTGCTTGAGCTAAAAATAAAAAATTTCGAATTAAAATCTAATTCTAGATTAGATTATAGTTTTTAATTAATTAATTGTAATTAAAAACTAAATTACAGATTAATTATTAACAATAATTAATTAATATATAATAATATTATATTAATATTATAGTTCAAATTATATTAAAATTATAATAAATATTATAATTATTATAATATTAAATTAAAAACTTTAATATACAAACCATAGGAATTAAACCAAATAAATATAAACCATTAGAATCAATTCCAAAATCCATACAAACCATTAGAATCAATCTAAAACCCATACGTATATACTTTCGAGATAATGGAGGAGTTAGTAGAGAGTGAGGTGGAAGTCAACAGAGGGTGGAGTGAGGTGGAAGTACGGAAGGCATAAGGCGGTTTATGAAAACTTTATAATAACAAAACTTAACCCCTCGTATGACCAAATCACAATCGCAAGTTCGTAAATGAATAATTAAGGTGCTTCATGAATTTGCGATATGTGATATGCGATATCGCAATATCGCATCGCAAATTTTGATTGCACAATTTTTAAGAAGGAGAAGGGATGTGTAGTGGGGCCCACGCAAAATTAAAAGTCCTACAATTTGGACTACAACCATTTTGCAATTTTGAGATTTTGAGTTTGACAATTTGTTTTAAAATAACATATTGGACTAAATTACCAAGATCTCGAAACATGTTTTTCAATCGTCGTTCAATTTAGCTGGGTCATTTTGTAGGACCGTTAATGAAAAATGAAAGAATTAGTAAAAAATAACTAAGAGTTAATATTCACAATAAATAACTATTTTAATTGCAAAAATCGAAATATCATACCTTTATTTACATTTTTTTAATCCAGGTGAGAAAATGATCAAACTTCAAAGGAGTGTCATTTACAAACCGGTTGACCAAATGAGGCAAAACAAGTATTGATGGAAAGCTTGCTAAAATCGAATTTAATGAAACGATCAAAATGGAAATATGAAAAAAATGAAAAAAATGACTAAAATTGTAGGACGATTAACTTAATGAAAACCATAAAAGGTGTTTAGCCAACAAATAATAGAAAGGCTCCCCATTATTTGAAGTAAATAATTCAAACATGGGGGGTGTTGGGTTTTCCCTACAACAATGGCGACACACAGGAGAAGGACCAATTATCTCTGATTAAGGATAATGATCTTAAATTTACCCAAGGGTTAAAAATAATGGAAATCAAAAAATCTCCCACATAAATAGATTAAGTAATATGAGTTTGTAAAGATAAGTACTTAAAACATACTCGAGTAAAAGTGATGAATCCAAATTTGGGAAAAAATTATTTTAAAACTTCCTCATATGAAAAATAGAAGAAAGTAAAGATAAGAGTTTTTGATAAAACATATATCTATTTTATGGATGGTCTCTGACATCGTTTCACTACCAGCGAGCCTAAACAGTGCCCCGATGAAGTTGTCTTTTATGCCATACAAGCCTAGCCCCGTTGCGAGCGAGCGTCCATAGCGCCGACGAGTTTACTTGTATTTTCCATGCTTCCTCCTTTAATCACCCTTTTGATAAGTGCATTTGCAAGCTTTTAGTTCATGACATATTTGAGTGAAAGAGGTGGGATGGTAATAGAGACTTATGTTTAATGGACATAATACTTTCATAATGTTGACTCCAAATTCTTTCCTAGTAGATATCAATCATAGGATTTTATGTGGAGGGGTGGGAGGGATTCATTGTGTTAAACACAAATCAGTTCTTTCCTTTAAAAGTAAACTCAATCACTTAGAAAGGATGTGTGTTCCTCCATGAAAAATATTTAAAGCAAGATGGTTTTATGGTTCCATAAAGAAATGTCTTTAATGATAAATGAAATTCACTGAAATAGATAGAGTTGAGAGGTTTCCCATGTATGTTAATCACTGTTAGGTAAAGAAGAAAGTATTTCACATAAATCATGGTAGAGTCACCAAAATCAAATCAAACTCTAAAGCATAAGGAAAATAATTCATAAACTAGAGTAAGAAAAGAAACTAGCAAACAAAAATAAAAATGAAGAAGAAAAGGTAAAAGAAAAAAAAATTAAAAGACAAACTCCAAAAAGACTACTTATACAAATATCTCAACAAAAGAGATAAAAATAAACATATGTACGTTCATTCTTATGTTGAGAATTTATTTTAATTAATTAATTAATTTATTTCTTGCAGAGTTATAGGAAATGAGGCTCTCAAAATGTAGAGGGTGATAGCAGTGATGATAGATAATACACTTAATGAGAAGTCTTTGTCTATTGCAATTTTTCATTTTTCAAGGTAAGAACTTGCATAAAGGCATCTTAACCATTTTCTAATAAAAATAATGCTTAAGGAAACAGACTAGAGGCCCATAAATTCCTCAGTTTAGTTGATTCAATGAGGATCATTACTGCTTCTATTTAAGAATCTAAAAAAAAATTGAACAAAAAAGAATGAACATCAAAACTGATCTGGTAGAGGTGCGAAAGGTTCATGAAGACCTGTAACAATAGAGTTAAAGATCAACAAAAACTAAAACTGAAACAAAAAGTGAATAAATTAAATTGAATGAAAGTGGGCACATGAAACTTACCATTAGAGAATTGCATTTAATCTTACCTGAGAGAGATCATTTTCTCCAGTACAAGTTAACTTCTTCCTTTCATTAGAATTGGAAACATGAAGAATTTGAATTAATTGAAATCTTATTGACCAAAATCATTATTTATTGAATCTAAACTAAAACAAGTAGTAAACTAGAAGAAAGCATTATTTCATGTTCAAGGAATTAGAAATAAATCAAATCCATCAGAAATGAGGATGAAGATATGATTATTTATGAATTGCAACGATGAATGTTCTCTTTGCTTCTTCCATTCTGAATTTATATTAGCTCCAAAATATTGAAGTTGATTCAAAATCCCTAATAATGTAGCAATTATGTATATGAAGAGGACTTGAATCTTTATATGAAAAGTATGGAGAGACATTCAGAATAAAAGAGAATTAAAATATGAATTAACGATCGGTACATTACATTTATTTGTTCCAAATTCCTTATCAGTGAAGGAGATTGTCGAGAAGAGTAAAAGAAGTCCATGTACATACACCATGAAAAATGTATATATCCCTTTAGTCAAAAAGTCATCCCTATGAATGGATACTTGGATTTGAAAAAATTATGATTGAAATATATCCATGTTTTGGACCACCATGATAACATGAAAGAAACATATACAGTCAAAAGATAATTAAACAATACTTCATGTATAGATAGTGAAATATCAAAATGTAATGATCATAGATCTGCGCAGTTTATTAACTCGATATTTTGAAGTTCAAAGTTTATGAGAGAATCAAAGCAAAAGGTAAGAGCTAAAGTTTTCCAAAAGTCTCACTTGGACAAAACTTCGATAAATAAAAATCTTGCTTCATAATGTTTCCGTCGACATTTGTTTTGAGAAGTCTAATGAAATTTCACCTTCGATACAAGAAGTCTCGGTATTTAGAATATCAAGGGCAACAAGATCTTGTAACAAAAGCTTTTGTGTAACTATTATAAAAAAAACTTATGATATTGATCATGCCTGATAACAAATGCTTGTTAAATGTATAATGTAGGAATATTAGCTTTCTAATGCATCAAACGTTCACGTATCAGAGGTAAAATTTTCGTAAGAGTTTATAAAGTAGTTGTGATGGCATTCATTCCAATAATTTGAAGTTTTGTAAAAATGATTGCAAGAACATTTACATTTACTTGCAAAATAAGCTTCTAGGAGAGGAATTCGAGATTTAATAAATATGAGAATAAATCAAGTGTCAAATATCTCAAAAACCTTTTCTAAAGCCAAAAGCAATTTTAAAAATTTCTGAGACCAAAAAATTCCAATGAAGATAGTAAAATAGGGGCCATTTCCTTTGCTAAATGTGATGGACAAGATAGTGGAAAGAAAATGAAATGTGAAGCTCAGAGAAGTAAATCTTAGTTTTTTTTTTTTTTTTTTTTTTTTTTTTTTTTTTTTAAATGCTTCCGATATAATACAAACCCAAGAGTCTGATAAGCGAACAACTTTGAAATTTTGAAGAAAATATTGAAAATGAAAAGTAGAGAATCGAGATTCCAAAATTCATCGATTAGAGGCTCTGAATCTCTTTAGAAGAAATGAATATAACTAAAGAGAAAATAATTTGGCAAGTGTGATGGAATGGTTCAACTCATCTCAGAAAATTGTAAGATTTGGAACAAGCATAGATAAAATCACGGATAAGATCATTCACTGCAAGCGTTTTTATGTGAAATTTCCTTGGTTTGTAGCAATTTAAAGCAATAGCAAGCATAAGCATTTCATCTTAGCTAGACCAACAAGAGGCAAAATATGAAAACGTGTGTTCACATGATCTTTTATATTGGTCAATGCCTTGCTCAATATTGCACATCGCAAGTTTCTTCTTCATGCATAACTTAGAAGTTGTGACTTCCACCTTTGTCGATATGTGATCAAGTGTTATATAACAGTTAAACGACAATGGCAGAGAGGCATATATCGGCGTCTATCAAGATTTCATTTGAGTTTTGCAATGCAATATAAGTGTTGCGGTATGAGTATATGCAATGGGAAATTGCGATGGAACTATTGCGATATCATAAAATAATCATATCTGGAAATTAGAGTTTGTTAATAAAAGGAAACGTCAATATTATTATTGCGATAGGGGGAATGCGATAGATGACATGGCTTATTGGTGGGACCAGAATTGGGTTTTATAAGAGATCAATAATGAGAAGATTTGAGCGCGGGATGTAACATTTTGGTATGTCGATGTGTGATGAAGAACAGAACCGACGTTTAGTTATATAGATTTAATTTCATATCGGATTTGGGACATCAAAACCTTTAAACATATGCTCCAACAAAATTGCGATTTATGAATGGATGCGATATATTTTAAAACTGAATTTAAATGTCATATCGAGTCCGGGGGCTCTATGGATATCGAAATATTTGGCGAAGTTATTTATCGGAGAATGAGCGGGAAGGGATATCGACGGTCTTGTATTGGAGGTTTCTTATCGGGAAATGTTAAGAGCTTCTTCCGATCAAACATTGTGATACAGAGGTTTTTCGATATAGATGATGTGATATTGGGTGGAAAGGTTCATCGAATATCGAAGGGGATGGGAATATCGGGGGATCAAAGATATTTGGAGTATGCTTATTTGAAAACTTCCGATATGCAAATTGCGATATATGACGTATCATATGTGGGGCTGATGATTTCCTAAAGTATTCAATTCAAAAAGAAAGTGACCAATTTAACTTTTCTTTTAAATAAATAACCGTTTAATAATTTAATTACATTAGAGTAATTTTGAGGTCTAAAATGGGCCTCCTAAGGAAACTATAAAATAATAGTGGAAATAATAAAATAATATTACATTACATCATCAAATTTTAGAGGGAAAAGGGGAAAAACTATTTTTTCAACTCATAATTTCAACTTATATCCCTATGGGTTTACTCAAATTTCGAGTGGGAACACTAGTTGGATGCAAAATTTGATTCCTCATGCAAGGAGTACCCATGTTGCATTCTTTCGATGGACCCTGCTGCATAAAAAATGAAAAATACATGAAAATGTGATTGCAATCACATTTTATTCATGTATTTCTCATTTTTTGTGTAACAGGGTCCATAGAAAGTATGCAACATGGGTACTCCTTGGATGAGGAATTAAATTTTGCATCCGATAAGTACTCACACTCGAAATTTGAGTAAAATCTTAGGGAGATAAGTTGAAAATACAAGTTGAAAATGTAGTTTTATTATTTTATTAATTTTTAATCTTTTTACTTTTTTACCCCCAAAATGGTGAATCATCCCCCATGGTTGACATCATCATATTGAATCTTACTGGTTCTTATGAAGTTTATTTTGGTTATACATTTTCTTAGGAGGCCCATTTTATACCTCAAAATTTCTTTAATGATCGACGTCTATCAAGATGTCATTTGAGTTTCGTGATGCGATATAAGTGTTGCTGAAATTGCGATGGAGCGATTGCGATATCGAAGAATAATCAAATAAGGAGATTAGAGTTTGTTAATAAAAGGAAACTCCGATATTATTATTGCGATAGGAGAATGCGATAGATGACATGGCTAATTGGTGGGACCAGACTTGGGTTTTATTAGAGATTAGCAAACAGAAGATTTGAGCGCCGGATGTAACTTTGTTGGTATGTCGATGTGTAGTGAAAAACAGACCAAATATTTTAATTATATGGATTTAATTTCATATATGATCCGGGACATTAGAACCTTTAAACATATGCCCCAACAAAATTGCGATTTATGAATGGATGCGATATATTTTAAAACTGAATTTAAATGTCATATCGTATCCGGGGGCTTTATGGATATCGCAATATTTGGCGAAGTTATTTATCGAAGAATGAGTGGGAAGGGATATTGACAGTCTTGTATCAGAGGTTTCTTATTGGGAAATGTTAAGAGCTTCTTCCAATCAAACATTGTGATACAGAGGTTTTGCAATATAGATGATGTGATATCGGGTGGAAAGGTTCATCGGAGATTGGAGGGGATGGGAATATCGGGGGTCGGAGATATTTGGAGTATGCTCATTTGAGAACCTATGATATGCGAATTGCGATATATGGCATGCCATATGCAGGGCCGATGATTTCCTAAAGTATTCAATTCAAAAAGAAAACGATCAATTTAACTTTGCTTTTAAACAAATAACCCTTTAATAATTTAATTACATTAGGGGAATTTTGAGGTATAAAATAGACATCCTAAGGAAACAATAAAATAATAGTGGAAATAATAAAATAATATTATATTACATCATCAAATTTTAGAGGGAAAAAGGGAAAAACTACGTTTTAAACTCGTATTTTCAACTTATATCCCTATGGGTTTACTCAAATTTCGAGCAGGAACACTAGTTGGATGCCGAATTTGATTCCTCGTGCAAGGAGTACCCATGTTTCATACTTTCGATGGACCCTGCTACACGAAAAGTGGAAAATACATAAAAAATATGATTGCAATCACGTTTTTTTCATGTATTTCTCATTTTTTGTGTAACAGGGTCCATAGAAAGTATATAACATGGGTACTCCTTGGATGAGGAATTAAATTTTGCATCCGAAAAGTACTCCCGCTCGACATTTGAGTAACACCTTAGGGAGATAAGTTGAAAAAGTAGCTTTATTATTTTATTATGTTTTAATCTTTTTACTTTTTAACCTAAAAAATGGTGAATCATCCCCCATGGTTGACATCATCATATTGAATCTTAGTGGTTCTTATAAAGTTTATTTTGGTTGTACATTTTTTTTAGAAGGCCCATTTTATACCTCAAAAGTTCTCTAATGATTGACGTCTATCAAGATGTCATTTGAGTTTGGCGATGCGATATGAGTGTTGCGATTGCAGTATAAGTATATGCATGGGAAATTGCGATGGAGTGATTGCAATATCGAAGAATAATCATATCAGGAGATTAGAGTTTGTTAATAAAAGGAAACATCAATCTTATTATTGCGATAGGGGGAATGTGATAGATGACATGGCTTATTGGTGGGACCAGACTTGGGTTTTATAAGAGATCAACAATCGAAATATTTGAGTGCGGGATGTAACATTTTTGGTATGACGATGTGTGATGAAGAACAAACCCGATCATTTAATTATATGGATTTAATTTCATATCATATTTGGGACATCAGAACCTTTAAACATATGCCCCAACAAAATTGTGATTTATGAATGGATGCGATATATTTTAAAACTGGATTTAAATGTCATATTGGGACCGGGGGCTTTATGTATATCGCAATATTTGGCGAAGTTATTTATCGGAGAATGAGCGGGAAGAAATATTGATGGTCTTGTGTCAGAGGTTTCTTATCGAGAAATGTTAAGAGCTTCTTCTGATCAAACATTGCGATATAGAGGTTTTTCGATATAGATGATGTGATATCGGGTGGAAAGGTTCATCAAAGATCGAATGGGATGGGAATATTGGGGGGTCAAAGATATTTGGATTATGCTCATTTGAGAACCTTTGATATGTGAATTGTGATACATGACGTGCCATATATGGGGTCGATGATTTCCTAAAGTATTCAATTCAAAAAGATTGTGACCAATTTAACTTTGCTTTTAAATAAATAACCCTTTAATAATTTAATTAACTGTTGGAATATCTAACTGGAAAGTAATTTTATTATAACTTTCTTATGAAGAGAGCTATGAAATATAATGATTCGATATTACTCTTCCGAGAATAAATCAAGACTTATCAAGATTTCAATGAATAGAAGAAAAATTAGATATTCTTCAAATTTAGACGAAATCATAAATACTTCCCTGAACATGTTGCAGATTTGAAAAAAAAAGGTTGGTTGCTTGCTTATCTCAGATCTACAAAATCAATTCAATGAATACCTACAAACGAAACAAAATAGAAATAAGAAATAACCTTTGAAAAGTAAAACTAACAATAGATGATGGTGAGCCTATAAACACATACTTCGAAGAATTTTGATTGTGATGTTACCTCATGAATCTTCAAGTTCTCCCAAATTTTCTCAAAATTTGCATATGTTCAACATCACCTACTTATTTAATATAGAATGTTAAGTGATGAATTTTCAAATTGCATCGACCTCAAATTTGCATCAGAGGAGAAGAGTGGCGAAAACGAGCTCTTTTTCAGAAATACTTGAGAAAAAAAAATTGCCAAGTTGTAGCAAATCCTTGGAATTTCTTCATGTATGATCAGCATGATGATTTTTTTTATGAAACAAGAGAGTTAAGGCTTGAAAAATATGTATGATCTGACTATTTAAGAGCTTCTAAAATGTTATTAGCTTATTTTCTAAAAATGATAGGGGATGCTCAAAAGAAGTCAGATTCATTACTTGCTTATTGAAAATATGAAATAATGAAATAAATGAAAACAAAAAAGAATATATTCTAAATTAATCTATTCCTATTGCTAAGTGACCCGAAGGAAACATGATTAGGTATAGTCATACTTCCAATGTATCCATTCTCTCATTCTAGATCCTGTATGTATATACATGTCGAACATCAGTAAAAATATGATTATATGTATAAAAATAAATTTGGATCTAGTATATACACAAATTGTTAATCTAAATACAAAGACTAGCTTATTTACAATTACCTTCTCTTGAAATGTCTCTTCCAATATAAATTCAATTGGATCATAGAAATCTTGATGGATTCCCATTATTGATTGGGAGAGGTTCACAAGAGGGGATGATAGGCCAGATTGTGAACAAGAAATTTTAGATACAGTGGCATGCATGATTTTGTTAGTGTTATGTTCAAGTGTTAAATTATTAACGATATTTGGTGAAAGAGGTTTCTCCAAATATTTTTCAAATAGATCAATGAAAAACGGATGGAAGTTTGATAGATCCAACGAAAGATTCTCAATTGAATTAGATTGCTGGTCATATTGTGAAAATACACTCTTTTGTTGGCACTGCTTTCGAGAAGAAATAAGTGATTAATAAGAAATGAACATCAATTGGAATTAGAAGTTTAATAGCTTTTGATGTTCACAATTATAATTTGAATCTTCATTTTTCCATTGAGGCAATGCATCAATTGAGTGTCCAATATTGAGTTGTTCAATATGCCAGCACAAAGTATGTAAAAATCTAAGACTAAAAACATAAAATAAATTTGAAGTTAAACAAAATGAATGACAAAATGACAAAACTGAATCGTAGTTTACACTAGTGTTACAATTATTGTCACAACAAAATTGGGACTGACTTAAAGAAATTTCCTCTTCACAAGGACTAGGCAAAATAATATAATTAGAATGATTGCTGATACCAACTTGTGAATTCAAGAGAGGGTTATGAATATGAATAGGAATGTGAGTTTGATTATCATATAAATCATATATTGGAATGGTTTCTTAAATGCTGAAATCATGAGTATGGTTAATTGCTTGAAAATGAGAACCATTTGGAACAATTTCTAAATTAAAGTGTTCTTCATTTTCACATGTGATTAGACTTTGATCATGAGGATTCAATTGTGAAAAAGACAAATCAATATCCTCAATGTCAAAGTAACTATCATAAATGACCTCACGAAATTCATTAGAATTTCCTTCGATCTCATCCAATGTAACAAAACAAGAAGGATTATTAAGGTCATGTTCATTAATGCCAAAAGAATGATCAATAATTAATTCTCTATCTTGATAAAAACTAATCGATAATTCATTTAGATTAGCCTCTCTATTTTTTGAAATATCTTTAAAGTAAAGAGAGGATAAATTGCTACTAGAAAAACTATTAGGATAAAGGGAAAAATATGAATTCGAAACAATGCATTTGAAAACGAAACCTGATGGTAAAATCAATCAAAGATTTGTTTTCGAATATTTGTAAATCTTCAAAATTGTCACATACCTGTTTGTAGATATAACCATCAAATTTACAAAGAAATATTGTAATAAATGGATCCCAATTGTGAATTGAGGCATCTGGAAGTGATTGACACTAGCTTTTGGCTTTTGCCAAGAATGTAAGAGTAAAAATCCTACATAAAATATCTTTATCAATTCCTTAAAAAATAGAATTTGAATTTTTTTGAATAAATTGAAAGACATGATTAAATGCAGAAGTATTCTTCTTACCGTTAAACTTTACCTTAGACAAGTGTCTTACTATTTCTAGTGGAGTATTGGCAGATGCACTTCCAGAAATACAACTCCAAATTGGAAGTTTACGAGGAGCCATTGTAATAAAAATAAAATATTAGAATACAAAAAGACTCCAATATACAATAAGTCTCCAGACCTTCCTTCTAGCGCCATAAGTGTTGAGGGCCAAAAATGTATGCCTACAATGCTATGAGGGAGACCACCCGGTCCGGACCTTTAAGCAACTCCTTTTCCGTTGAAATGGTGGTTCTGACTGGTTAAAATAGGTCCAATTACCTTCTCTCCATCTCCAATGGCTTAAAATATGACTTTCATATACCAATGGAAGAGAGACATTAGATCAACCCTCTCGTTGATAAGGCAAGAACATGATCCTTAAGTTGATCTGGGGCTCATCCAAGGCACAACTAAAGATTGCCTCTTTGGGAAGAGGACTTCTAGGAATGTAAAATTAAATCTAAATGCAAAATTAATTTAAAATACAAGAAAAAATGAAAATTATACTAATCCTATCTCAATTAGGTAGATATAGATCTAACTCAACCAAGAGCAAGATATTTAAATGCTTGGGTTTTAAATATGTCTCGCTTATAATGAATATCAAGTTAAATAAATAGTTCAATTAACTGACATTATGAATGCCAAAACATGTTCTATTCAGAGACTTCGTAACCGAAATAGTCAACCAACAACATTTAGGAAGTAGTTCACAAAAATGACATTAATTGTTAAAATTAGTAATTCAAATAATTAAACAATAATATGAGGAAATAGTTCACAACATATCACTCTTTGTTAAATCAATATTTAAAAGACAAAATTATGAGTAAATAGTTACTTAGAAATCAACATTCAACCCATAAGAGGAGAGATAAATAATAACATATAATTAAGACAAAGTACTCATATTGACAATAGTGCACAAATATGAATAAAATGACACATTCTTGCTATCATAAAATGAAACCAGTATTTAAAATAATAGTATTATAAATACCAATTTATTGAATTTGTTTCTCTCACTCTAGTCTCCAACATTCCTCTACAAGGTTTGAACTTCCGTTGCTAGAAAAAGAGCTGCAGTAATGCAAACTTTGCCCATCATACATAATTCAGAATGTAAAAGAAAAACCCTCAATAATCCTCAGATCTGAGATTTTCTCTCCTCTACCCTACAACTCTAAATCCTCTTTACAATAGTGCCTTCAAGAATTCAAGAATTGCAGAGAAGAGAAGCCCTTATTACATTATACGATTTGTTATTTATAATATTTACTAAAGAATTCTCAACAAGAAAGTTTGTTGAAGAATAAATCTGCTCAATCCATTTTCATTGGCTCAAAATTCCATTCTTATATTGTTGGAGCATTCTCATTGATTGAGATCTTGTTCTCCTCATATCTCAAACTGTTTTCCTGCAAAAACAAATCAAAACAAAATTAAAATGCAAGAATAAAATCAAAATGCCAAATCTAGAATTAAAACAAATCCAATCAAATTTTATTAAATAAATAATTGAAAAAGAAATATGAGCTTTCTATTGATTCATGTTATGATTTAATTGGATAAGGAGAACACAGATGAATGGATTTGCACTCAGAAGAAGTTGTGGGCAAATGAAAATGCAAAAAATTAAACTCATAGAATTAATTTTATTTAAAAATTCAGAGTCTGATATTCTGCTGAATTTTAGATCCATTAAATTATTAAATATGGAAATGAAACCACTTCAGAAATGTTCTCCATAATTGTATCTTTCCAAGGAGTTGTACTAAGCCTCATTTGGCCAAGTAAAACTCCATTAATGATTTTCCAAAGTTGGTATATTAAAATTGCCAGAATTCTGGAATTTCTATTGCGATCTCAATAACTATTGAAAGAGATATACTATTGGATACTATAATCAATTCTATAGCGATAGTCTCCACATGGCCCACATTCTCTGCTACAATAAAGAAGAATATTGAGCATCTAGTGAATAAGGTGAAATAATTAGAGAAGAATTTGGCCAATTCCCAACAAGAGAATGAGATAATCCATAGATAAGTCTAAGATTTGTCTACTTCAAGTTCTCAGGAGGAAGATTTCCAGACAACGACAATAGAGGAGATCATAATTATAGAGAAATGCATGAAATAGTTATATAAATAAATGATCCCTCTTCAAAAAACAACTTCTTCATTAATGGAAATCCATAATGGGCTAAAAGGAAAAGGTGCATTTTTGAAAGAAGACTTGACTGCAGTAGACATCATGTATGAATGGGGCACAAAGTATTTTAATGCACCCATAGAATTAACGAGAAAGGATGAAATGGGCAAGGAACGAGATAAGGCGAAAGTTAGGATGATCATGTAATATCAAGAAAAATTGGGGAAGGACATAACCAAGATGTTGATCACTTATCGACATGATCATAGCATGTTAGAAGTCCTTATCAAATCTCATAAAATAACTTCAATGGGAGCATGAGGAATAGTAAAGCTAGGACAAGAAATCTTGCAAGGAATTCAATAAATGGTGGATGCAGGTAGACGAGTTGTTGCTCAAAAGGACCTAAAGCCTACCAAGGAGTCATTTCTAAACACATGGTGGAACCAACAAAGCTACAAATAATGATCTCTACACTTTTCCACAGAGTTCAGACATATATGAAAAATATGTTACCTAATTCTCTCAAGTGTGAAATCAAATATGAGAGGCTCATATCCAATAAAATCATATCCATCACGACAGATTGCAAAGCTTGGCATGACCATCTAACTTAGGAATTACAAGTTGAAGTCTTACTTTTGGGCATTTTTTAATTAGTGCCATGAGGAGCATTATTTTATCAATTTTGAGTTTTCGTGTGAATTATGTAAAAAAAAACTTAGAATCAAAAGTAAATAGAAATTAAAGTAATGGGATAAAATGAAAAGTCATATAGAAGTTGAAAAGTCATGAGGGAAGTCAAAAGGTCATGGGAGGTGAAGAGTCACCCCACTTTGTATAAATATACCCTCATGGCTAGTTAGACATGACTTTTAGTTTTGGACTTCTTTGAGCACCTTTGAAGAAGAAATCTTGTACATTACTCTCAAAGATCAAGTGACAATTTAACACTTCCACTACAGGATTTCATGGATGCTTTTTGTAATGGCGCATTGAATATTTTAGCTTAATTTTTAGGACTTGTCTCGGGCCAAGGAAAGCATTTCATTCACGTGTTGTTGAATATCGTAAGACTATAATTGTGGTGATTTAATGGTATGTGATTGCTATCTATGCGTTAACAATTAATGAACTATTTCGTTATATGGAGACTCACATCTTATTTGAGATTGTTTGTTGATTTATGCTTACACGAGTGTTATTAATTGTGAACTAATTTACAATTGATAACAAATACATTTCTTTATCCATGTATCTTGATTAAAGTATACTATCATTCTTTGATAAGATTCATGTTCATTTACTTAAACAATGTTATATTCTCTGTATCTTTTGCTTAAAGTATTTGATAAAGTTGTTCTAACTTGCATTCTATTGGAAGTCTAATTCATACTTCCTTTCTCTCACTCACTTACTCAAAAACCAATTCTTAAACAAACATGGTGGCAGTTGGGCCCACATATCGAATGGGGCTCTTATTCCAAACAATGTAAAGTCTAGTTGGAACTTTATAACAAGGAGAACCCCTTATCATTGGTGGTGTATGTTCGCCCTTCAACAAAAATGTATATGGTTACGTTGCATGTAATGTGTTAATAATTTCCTTTGTTGGTAAGGAATCAATTTTCATATTTGTTTTGGTTTATACTTTTTGATAATCATAGATAATCTAACTACTGTATTAGTTTAACGTGGTGTATTAATGTTATGATATATAGTAGTTTAATGTGGTGTATTGATGTTATGATATATAGTATGTTTAATATAAGAATTGATATATGGATATATATATACAAAATAGAAATAAAAATATCATGACTTCAAGGGTAAATGTACAACAAAATTTCAATATAACAATATGTGATTGTAATGAAAACACTTCAATATCACATAGAAAATAACCACAAGCTAAAGATGCCCTAAGACATGACACTAAAATTTTTGTTGATGTTAACATCAAAGTGGAACAAAAAAGGGTTATATCAACTTGGGATTTTTCCCCAAAGTCAAGATCTAGATTGGTAAAGTTTTTAGAGTCATTAATGCTCTTTACAAACCATCTCCATCCCATAATTAATATGCAATGGAGTGATTCACAACACATGTTTAACATAAAACTTAGGGAACTTATAAGTAAATCAATTTTGATAATGCATGATTCTAAAAGCCATGCACTTAAGGCATGCATGGATAGCAAAGATATAATTACAAAGATAATATTGTCGTGGAATGAAATTATAATGTTGGTGCTAGGGTGCGCAACTGATGGTTTCTATGATTGTGTGCACTAGGTTGATATGCATGTTGAGTTTCATAAGTATACTTAGAGTGATGCACCTAGTGGGTGCAGAGGGCTCTACACATGGTTCCTTGTTGCATAATGTCTTAATTACGCTAAACCTTTATAAATAGGGTTCTTATAACCCTAAAAAGTGTTGATTATCGAAAATTGTCATCCTACATTACTTCTGACTCACAATTTTCCGTGATAATAAACTTGAATAATCATGCCATTGGTATGTCGATGTTGTCATGTCCACGATAGTAACATGGAAATGCATTGAGGCTAGAAAAGGTGTATGGAAAAGATACATATGACGAGTTAACAATTTTTTTATGAGAGGGGGAAATGGGGTTGTCTGGATTTGACCTCCATAATTTCTTTGGCCTAAACCCTTAGAAAGTCATAAATAACCCACCCACTGCATTAGTGTGGTGACATTATGACATATATCATACATAAAATAGGGTATTTATATGCATATATCATACATGAATCAAGAGCCTTTATATGCATATATGATTTGTAAATTGTTGTGAATATTCCACTTGATAGTTCATCACTATAAATATACTAAAATAAACTTGAAAATATGAAACCTACACTACGAGGAATAATTTCCCCTTAGATTTCTGGATTCGTTGATTACTATGTTATGCTTATGCATGCGATAGATAACATATGAAAAATGGAGAACAACGAAATAAAACTCACAAACCACAATCAACACAATATATGATATGGGGAACCTTTACAAGATAAAACCCAACTGGAAGGTGAAGTTTCTCAACTCTCTCTTTCTTTCTCTTTCTCTTTTTTTTCTCTCTCTCTCTACCCACTCTCAACTACTTTGGTCATATATGGCACAAAATGTAGTTGAATAGAATGGAACCCCTTTTCCTCCTAATGGCTTGGTTATAACACAAACTGATAGGCAACTAGGGATTAAAGTTGACCCATTCAACCCTCAATATGAGTTACAACCTGACCATTATAGAGTATTCTTCATAGTGCCCACCCGACTAGCCCATTTTCCATGAGTAACAGGGGCAAATGTGGCATCCTCTCAAATTATGGTGGTTAATTTCAATAGGTTAAATTCTTGGAGGCATAACTTTCTCATTCAAGCTCCTATTAGGGTGATTCTTGCATTGATGGAAAGGTATCAATGTATAGATTATGGAATCCAAAAAGTGTTCATTTAAGGCCTCAAAATGGCTCTTGAATTTTTTTTCAACCAAAATTTTCCAAACTAGGACCACCGATGAAAATGACCCTAGACGCTAATTCCTCCAAGTTTTCCACTTTAAAAGCATCAAGATGGATGATAATAATATATTGATCCAATCCAAATCAATATAATGTGTTGGGCCACTAAATTATACATAAATTAAGGCCCATCTAAATTTTCTTAGGCACATAAAGGATATATTAAATCACTCCTTCTACACTTAATAATGTTTTTTTATGCTTTAATATGTTCTTAGGAAGGTTTAAAGATAATTTCATATTTGTGCATAATATTATTTATTTGTGTAGAATATTGTGAGAATATTGGGCAAATTTTGAAGATTTGGAGAAGGAGATAATTTAGGGAATTTCTCCCTACTACTAGAGGATCAAGGTTGGAGAATAAATGAACAAAATATCATGAAATAATTGAGAAATTTTGGAGAGATTCTGGAACTCCGATAATTGAGAAAATCTAGGAATGTGTTCCCTGTCATTTACTGCAAACTCCTAGTGTTGGGAATGAGATCCACTATTTGAGGGATTTTGGAGAGGAAAGCTTCCTCCTTTCAAGGAGAATGCTTCCTCATCATTTGGTATAAGTACCAATTTGAATTGGCCTCTAGGGGCATGTATTGTTTAGTCTTATTATGGAGAAACCTTGTTTTTTGGCAGCTCCACTTTCTTTTCTTGTAGGGATGTACTTGGACTGATTCAATAATGAATATTGGTGCCATTTTTAGCTTCTAAGGCTTGGTTTCTTCCATAGGAATCTTATTCCTCCTTGGGCTTGGCCATCCTAGGAGCCTCAGAGCCCTCTTGCACAATTTATTTATGTTCTTTTCACTTCTTATTCACGTGCATCTCTTATTTCTATTTTGCATATTTCTGTATTTAGTATTGTTTCTTTTCTTGCTGTAAGATTGAGTTAAATGATTGAAGTGAGTTATTTTTTAGGTTGTTTACAAGTTCAAAATCATTATTCATCCTTGGAATAACTTTGTAAGGTTATCTTAATCATTAAGCTACTTGGATTTGGTTACTAGTTCACGAAAATGAGATTTCTGGAAATGCCTTGTAGCGAAATAGTAGTAAATTTCCGCTATTTTTTAGAATGGATTAATGAGATTCATTTGACTTGATTCCACTTGTATTAGGTCATAATAATGTTAAATTTAATAACAAAATTTACCCCATTTCATTTGCACTTTATTAGGTTATGCATTTGATAGATTAACTAGCTCACTAGTTCTTGAATTTCTAGATTTTAGTAATTTTATATTATTTTTTAGCACATGTGAACAAGGTTATTTCGGAGTGATTCCACTTGGAATGGAGACGTAAGACATCATACTTAATAAAAAAATCTGTCCCATGCCATTTGAATTTTATTTACTTAGTCATTTAGTGATTTATCTCCAAAACAGAGTTTCATGTAGCAAAAACATAGTTTCTTGTAGCACTTTTGTAGCATGTGTAAACTCGACAAGATTTGATCCAAAAGGTTGGTTTTTGTCTCTTAGGCTTGAATCATGACCCCAAGGATCTAAATCCTTGATTGAGGAAGAATAAACACCACTTAGGACATTCATTTTCGCAAAGTATATTAGGACTTTTTATTTGAATTCATGCTCTTAGGATTTCAATTACAAATTGTTGTTCTTTCCTAGGATTAATTTATTTTAAAAGCAACACTTCCATTTATGAAATTAGTTTAGGCTTGGATTTCATGAAACTCACTCCATTATATCGGATCAACAAAATAAGGACACATTGTATGCTCCACATATAGTGCCGATACCTCTTAAGTTTGTACGAACCCCGAGTTGATAATTAAAGTTGGTAGCCATGGTAGTTGCAACATTCTTGTTGCAATACTGAGGCTCATCACTTTTTGGCGCCGTTGGCGGGGAGGTGTCAAAGTATGCATTGTTTTCTTCCCTAGTTGATTTATATTTTTCTTTCTACAAAAACAAAAAAATTTCATTAGGCATATTTCATTTCAAAACATAAAATTGCATTGCATTAGCTTCCTAATTTAAAAATACTTCTCCAACAACAAGTCCCCCATTTGATCACGTGGTGCAGTAAGAACCACATCACCATCCACTTTTGTAGGTAGAAGAAGAATATGTGGCAGAAAAGGTAGAATAAATGGATGGAGATGATGACAATGAAGAGGATCCTCTCGGATTTCCCATTCAAGATACTGATGTCAGTGTGAATATGAAGAGCATCCCTCCATTTTCCTTCCCAACTTCCATGGTATGAGGTCAGAGGATCAAAAAACCTTTCTCTTTGATTTTGAAATAATTTGTAGACGTTATGGCTACTTATCACATACTCAAAAATTGAGATTGTTTCCTGCAACATTGAAGGATAGAGCTCTTAAATGGTTCATGAGTTTAGGTACTAATTCAATAAGGTCATGGTATGATATGCAAAAGAGATTTCTAGAAAAATATAAAGACCATGATCTTAAGGAAGAAGTTTTTAGAATGAATCAAGAAGAAGATGAGAGACTTGAGGATCTAATAGAGAGGTTAATGTATAATGTTAAGAGGAAAAAATTGCATCATTTGGGATTTTACGCAATAAAAACCCTCTTACTTAGAAGAATTGGGGATGAGTGGATTGATCTCCTTGATCTCATTAGTAAAGGATATGTATACCAATAATCATTTGAAGAAATTTGTGAAACATGCAAGCACATATCAAGAGGAAGGGCAAGAGTAAGTAAATCAACATCAACATTGGTAAGTCAAGATGAACTTGGAAATTTGCTTGTTAACTTTAAAACATAAATTCTTAGCAATTTAAGTGAACAAGTATTAATGTTAAGAATGAAAAATGAGAAGATGATGATATTTTTGTTATCCATGCAGAATCATATGCTACTAAATATTGTCCATCATTACCAATGTTTAAGGAAGTTTACCAAGAAGACAATGGAGCATGTCAATCACCACAAAATCTATGTTATGTAGCACCAAGAAGAACATAGCAGCCTAGTCAACTTGATATGATGCAAGGACCTACTTGAGAATTTGGAGCTTATTCACATCCATCTCAAAATAATTGGGACACACTCCCTCCTTGGAAACCTTTGCCATCTCAACCCCAAAACCAATCTTGGCAACAAGGTTGGCAAGGACCTTATGGGAAAAATCCACAATATCCTAAATATTTCCCTCAATACCCTCCATACTCAACTCCATGCTATCCCTACCATCCACCTCCACCGCAACCACAACCCCAACCACATCCATCTCATAGATCCACTCCCACTCAACTACGTGTACCACCATTTCAAAACCCACACAATGAAGTATCTCAACCCACTTACAATGATGAGGTACAATACTACCAAACATATCCTCTTGATCTAAATGGTATTCATCTTAGTTAAAGAAATGTATTTCAAAAAAAGAGATTTTCTTGATGTCGTTGAAGGACAACATCTAGAAGAAGAAGATTCAAGTGAGGAGATCAAAGAATTAGGTGTCGCACTTGATGAAGAGAAGGCATCAGAATCATATATTGAGAAAGTTCCCTCATGTTTACCATCATATCTTCCAAGTGTTCAAGAGGATAATAAAAAAAGAGAGGAAGATTTGAATTTCATGGTAGAAGAAGACATGAAGAATGATCCCAATGAGCAAGAAAAACAAGGGCATCAAAGCTATATTGAAATATGGTTCTAGAAAATCATTAAGTTGCAACAACACACTCTTCTTCAATAGTACTCGATATAATCTCAGCCAAAGCAATTCATCTCTCATATTCAGGTACATGTCAAAGCATGTATTTCAAGTGTACACATGATTTTATTTGTCATCTTGATGTGCACATGGCTCCATTGGAAGTATTCCTATACTTGAAAGAGATTTTGTTTTTCAAGTAGAGTAGGATAGGAAAAAATTAAAAAAATGGAAGAAGAGAAAAAAAGAAAAAGAAAAAAATATGAGGTGAAAACCTCTTATGAGGTGCCTAAGATTGGCTCACTGATTGAAAACCTCCATGAGGCGGCCAATGGGTTGGAAAAAAGAGAAAATAAGAGAAAAATAAAATATCCTAGTTGAAAACCTCCTTTGAGGAGCCTAGACCGACCTACTAGTTGAAAACCTCAATGAGGCAGCTAATAGGCCTAAAGAAAAAAAAGAAAAGATCAAAAGAAAATAAATGCATTTGCTCCATGTATCTCTCTCTAATGAATGCAGGTGCTCTCCAACCTTTGTAAGTAGCAAAAAAAACAAATCGGTACCAAAAGAAAAAGTTGGTCAAAACCCTAGTCAAAGGAAGTCAAACTTAAACTTCCTCCTCCTTTGCTCAGATTCTCCAAAAGGACCTAGGTCATGCCAATCCATCACCCTCATCCATTTCCAACATCCACCCATCATTTCCAAGATTTTCTCATTCATTTTCCTCGCTGTCCTAAAATGCTACAAGAAACCTTTTTTTTGCTATAGGAAACTCATGTTTTTTAGCAGAAAATTGTTTTTATAATATGGAAAAAACCGTGCATCCATTTTACGACCTGTTTCATGGGGAGATGCATATATATGGTGGTAACATCCTTAAGAAATTTCAGCACATTCCGATGCACGTTTTGTGAGAAATTGACCTCCATCACCTACAACCATTTTTTATTTTTCTTGATATTTGTGCCGCCCAATGGATGATATTTTTATGGGGAACTGCATAAGGATGATAGTAATATGCTCAAAAACTTTTAGGTTAATAAGATCTACTATTTGAGAGTTATGCCTAAAACAAGTCTGCTACAAGGGGGTTGTCCTAAAATAGTTTTTATCAGAAAATTATTTTTATTATATCTCAAAAATTGTGCATCTATTTTCTGAGTTGTTTCAAGGGGAGATGCATGTATATATATGATGGTAACATGCTCAAACAATTTCAACAATTTATTGTGCACAATTTGTGAGAAATCGACTTCCATCACCTACAACCATTTTTAATTTTTCTCGAGATTCGTGCATCCAATGGTTGAGAATTTTTACGGGTAGGTGCATAAGGATGATAATAATATGCTCAAAAACTTTCAGGTCAATCCAATCTAGTATTTGAGAACTATTCCTAAATCAATTCTGTTACAAGAGGGTTGTCCTGAGTAGCCTGTACAATAACATCAAAACTCAACATCAATTATTTTTTCAACCATGGAGCAAAATATCCAACCACCATGAGCATCATGAAGCCATTCATGAAGTTGAGAAGAGCACACCCTCCTGTTGGGAAAAATACTGAGAGGGGGGGTGAATCAGTATTTAGGACTTACTCAAACTTTTACTTTTTCATTCTCTAAAAACCCATACGCTACTTTGCTGAAGCCAACTAGCATATACACGCGGATATCCTTCATAAAACTCGCGTATATACAAAGATCTTATTATGCCATTAATTTTTTACTTAGATCTATGCAACATTCATTCTTCTGATGATTAGATAACAATAAGCATGCGCAGTAATAATAGAATAAACCATCACACATAAGCATCACACAAGAACACCAGGATTTAAGGTGGAAACCCAAGTCGAGAGAAAACCACCGCTGCCGTCGTCTCAGTCTTCAATATTTATTATATAAAGAAAACATGTTACAACCATGTACTGGCGCAGACTCATACCAAAGACGTTGTGCACCTGCCCGCGCGTAAGGACAACTCGCTTGCCACAGCCTCTCCCGGAAGGAGCTACAACCCGGCTCTCGCTTACTGTACCTCCCCCCCGGGAAAAGAGCTACGACCCCCTCGCTCTCATTTAATAAATTTTCTCCTCGAAGGGAGCTACAACCCCCTCGCTTGTTTACCAACCTCACCCGGAAGGGAGCTAAAACCCCCTGACTGAAGGCTACAACCCTTAGCACCACCATGGACCACGTTTCATCAATTTTCATACTGGATCCAATAGCTTCAATAGATCACAACTTGCATGCCACTTTTCATCATATTTTCAGACTGGACCCACTCCACACATTTAAGCTCAATCATACATCAAACTGAAACTTATACCCTTATCAATTCATTCAATGAATCATCAACCAATCAATCAACAACTTGATCTTTTCTCAACATAGTCAGAAACATAATCAATATTCAGAAAACCCAGATCTGTATGAATACATCATATACAGATAGCAGTAATACAGCAGAACAGATCAGACATTTCATACCACATACTTCAGCAAACCCTAGTTTTCATACGCGCTTTCCTTTCACTGATATGGCGTATATACGCGCTTTCATGTATATAAACCCGCGTATACATCTGCACATATTACAGAACTAATTTCACAACCCATACGCGCTTTCTCTTAATCCAACCCGCGTATATACGCGCTTACTCTGTTACAAACTTGTGTATAGATCTTCAGACATTTTAGGTCAGCATAATTCTTCAGAACAGATGCATAGCTCAGATTTTACCCTTCACTTTAGAAACATGTTCGCCTCATCTCAGATCTAAACATTCCATAAACAGATCTAGAAGATACAAATACATTTCAGATCTAGAGATCCCTCTTCATCATTTTCTTCACTGGTGCATTATAAAATCAGATCTATCATTCAACTGTTACCCATTCCATACAGATATACTTCAAAGAGAAGTATTCATTAAAACCCAGACATATTACACCCTCTTGCACAATTATTCTCTTCTCCTTATATAGATTTAGCCTTTGTCAATACCATGAGCCAAAACCACATTAATTTCGATGGTATTCCTGGACGGGATCACATAGACAATCCAACGCTCAATACAATGGGTCAATACCATGGTAGTAACCCCTGGTTTTACACATTTAGAGCGCAATTGATCATACGCGACTTGGCACGTACTTTTCCACGTGCATACGCGCCTTCTCCTTGACAAACCCGCATATGCCTTGTAACACACCTTTTTCATCATTATTCTTGCACATACTGATATTTATTTCTTCTGCAACTTCTGTACTACTTGTAGAACATCAGATTTACATCATTAATAAACTTATCAAGCATCAAGAACAACTTCATTAAGTAGGTTTCCATCATCTTCATCAAGTGGGCTGCCATCAAGGACAACACTCTGCATCATATTGCCAACAACCTCCCCCTTTGGACTTGATGGAAACCACGATGGTGTTTGATCAAAACAGATAGATACATTAAGCATAATGATATTCTCTCCCTATTCAAACACCATGTCACTCTCCCCCTTTGACATCAAGGGCAAAGGGCGGATCAAAACCAACACAAGATTTTTCCCCTCATGTAGAAAGAAGAGCGTTGTAGAACTGATGTACACTGAAGTTACCATGCTCCCCCTGAGTTCATGCTGAATGTTCAAACATATTTTCCAATGAAGTACATGACTCTATGACCTTCCTATCACCAAGGACTCATACTTACATCAAAGATCCAATCAAGTGGATTTACATATGAGACTCAAGTACCCAACCAATTGGGTTTACAAAATTGACTCAAGTACCCAACCAAGTGGGTTTACACACTTTGACTCAAGTCCTTACATGACTGAATATTACAATTTTACATCATAGGTCTCAACATGACCTTTTTATCAAATTACAAATATGACTTTTTATCACCAATACCAGAAAGACCTCAAGAGAGAGATCATATTTTAGAACCATCATAATGCCAACAAAGCATTATACTCAGCAAGGCTAATGCTCCCCCTGAAAATGTGCATCCACACATCCTTTCCATATGACCAAGGCTCCTCCTTAGCTTGTGAATCCTGAACACTTTAAATAACAGATCATCAAAGCATCTTTATCAAGAAACAACAGAGGAAGAAACATAATTATGAGAGCTGGAACACCACCAGAGATACCAAACAACACTGCAGCTGTGCTGAAGAATGCTGACACAGAAAAATTTCCAGCAACTATCCATACGCGGTTTTTTGTGTATGAACTCGCGTATATACGTGACTGTCTTTTAGGAAACCCGCGTATCCAATTTAATCTTCTGTTTTTAAGTAGATCTGATCTTGTACATGGCAGAGACAACTCCCAACTTCCGTCTGAGAAATTCGAATGCTTCCCTGGGATATATGAGAGAAGAAAGATAGGACAATGTAGCTATGTTTTCAAGTGTCATCCAACATTTGTAGCATAAGTGCATCAGTAACCAGGCCTTTAGACTTTTTCCAGCATCAACAAATTCTTCCCAATAGGAATTATCACACCAGAACAATTTCAAGCAACCATCCATGTGATCTGATGTCACCAAGATCTTCATGATTCATAAACATATGTAGGAATTATGTATACAAAATCTCCACCATGATATAAGTCATTAGCAACAAACTCTGCATGATCTATCTTTATCTCTGAATCATAAGAATTTCATCTCATCCATAAAACAAAATACTTTTTGTCAAAAAGCAAACAGGGCTTATCCATAATCTCATCATAAGAAACCGTGTATCATATCATCATCATTTGAGCATGCATATTAAGGAATAAGTAGATACAGTGCCAATAATGCAATCATTAGTAGTTAGACTGATGCTCCCCTTGAACCTGTGTTCTTGATCTTCAGCTGTCATACTAATTTTCTTATCATAAATGCATACGCGGCTGTCTCCACTGTAACTCGCATGTATACGCGACTTTACTTCATTAAACCCGCATATGGAAAGTGAAATACTGAAAATTTCACACTCCTTCTTCTCCCCCTGAATTTGTACCACCTGTACCTGTCTTCTTCACAACAGATGCACTATCAGAAATAAACATAACCAGAATTACCAAATCAACCATGAGAATCATCATACATTGCTCCCCCTGTGATGATACATTACTAATCACCAGAATGTATCTCACATCATTCATGCAGTCATTATGAGAAATAAGCTTTAGAAGCGGATGACTGCAGTAGGGTCAATATTCACTACGTTTCTGACCGATCTTCCTTCTTTTTCCAGCTTTGCTTGAAATTTCTTATTGTGTGCTGGAAGTTCTCCAATTTCTCAGATCTATTCATCCTGCATTCTTTTTCTACATGTCCATACTTGTTACAAGTATAGCATCTTATGTGACCAGAAAAGTAAGCATAAGGATCATAATGTGTTGTTCTATTCTTCCTTCTATTGCAATCAACTACTTTATGACCATACTTGCTGCATGAAAAAAAATATCCCTTGAAGAAACCAGAGTACCTTTCTGTGTAGAATCTGTTTGTTTGTGACTGAAACAATCTGCTTCTGCAATTGGTTGCAACATGCCCATAATTATGAAATTTAAAGCATTCAACATTATTGAATGATTTCCTTTGAGTGTTCATGATTGTCGGTTGACTTCTTGTTTCTTTCAACTCTTCAGGTTTTGCATTGACATCCTTTGAATCTTTAGCACTTCCTTGTGAACTAGATTCTCCTTTAACAATTTCATGAAAACCAAGACCAAGTTTAATAGCAGGAGACCTTTGATTACTAAGAATATTGTTCAGAATCTTAGTACTATCTTGAAACCTCAAGAGTTTATCCTTTTCTTCTAATTTACCTTTGAGAATGTTTACCTCAACCTCCAATATTTGGCATTGCTTCATCATTCTTTCTTCGACCCTTTTTCCTTCTTCTACTTGATCATTCAATTTTAAAATTTCTTCCTTCAACCAATTTTCTTGTTATTCACATGTTTGTAACAGCTCTTCATTCTTCTTATTTGATTTTTCCAGATCTTCTTTGAGAGAGATGATTTTTGCTTCAAGTCCTTCCTTTTCAAATGATAGGGGTTCTTCATTCTTCTTATTTGATTTTTCCAGATCTTCTTTGAGAGAGATGATTTCTGCTTCAAGTCTTTCACTTCGATTGGTTGCAAAAACATACAACTTTTGATACTTGTCTATCTGTCCATTCAGTATTTCTTTCTGTTCATTCATTCTAGAGATCATATCTTTGTAGATAGATTCTCTCTTATGAAATTGATTCCAATCATTGCTTTCATCATTGATCTTGAGATTTGCTTCTAGACTTATATTGTTACTTTCACTATCTTCACCATTGCATGCACAAAAAGGTGAATCACAAGAACAACAATCAATACCTGTTTCCTCTTCTTCATTTTCTGCTACACATGTTTTCTGAGGTATCTCCTTTTGAGTAGCCTTCTTCTTTTGCTTCCTTGCCATGAGCACTTTCAGATCTTGGTCAGAATCTTCTTCATTATCTTCATTTGTATAATAACTCTTTCTCTTTTCAAATTGTTTCCCTTTATCATGATTTTCTTCATAAGGACATTTAGCAGCATAATGACCAACTCTCCCACAAGTAAAACACTTGAAGGGTAGCTTACCTTTGAATCTTCCAGTACCTAGTTGGAGTCTCCTTACAAAATTTGCTTCTTCTTCTTCTGATATATAACTTGATTCCTTGACAACTTCCTTTTCTTTTCCTTTTGCACACGCCTTAAAAGTAGCTTCTTTGATTTGAGAGGGACCTCCTTGTCTCATTTCATAAGCAGTCAGAATACCATGTAGTTGAACAATAGTAAGAGTTTGCAGATCTTGCCTTTCTTCAATAGCTGATACTTTTGACTCAAATTTTGAAGTTAAAGATCTTAAGACTTTTTCCACTAGAGTAGCATCGGTTATTGCTTCACCCAAACTTCTCATACAATTTACAATATCATCTAGACGTAAAAAGAAACTAGCAATGTTGAAAATGCGTTAAGATGATGGAGCTTAGGCAGGGAAATGAAGTCGCCTTCACTAAGTGGGGCCCGCAGTGCTATTTTGGGGTGAGTCATTTTTGCATATATGGAGCATGGTCCAGAAGGTGATGTTGAAATTGGAGTATTGGTCATGTTGGTAAAAATAGATGGGACTCTATTTTTTGGACCTATAGGTCGAAGTCTATTTTTAGACTGCCTCTCCTTAAAATAGGGAAGCCAAATATTATTTACCCTTAATAATATTTGGACTCTAAACTTCAGTTTACTCTCTTGGAGCACTTCAGTTCGAGCCTTGGAAGTGGCTCATGCATCTGACAGAGGAATTACGTTATTCCTAGGGGTTTGGTGAGCTCATGCATGGTTGACTTCAGTTAGGACTTCAGTGGCAGAAGTTTGGTGGAGTTGATGAGACAGTTGGTGGAGTTGTGTTCGGTTTAACTTAGTTGAACTAGTTGAGATTAGTTTAACTAGCTAATCAAATAGTAATGAGTGGAGTGAATTAAATGTTATTTAATCCATTAATTAGTAACTCATTATTCAACTCAAGAACACATCAGTTCACTACAGTGCATGGACAGTTCAGTGGAGACCAGTGAAAGAGGTAGATGAAAGGGTGGAGTTAGCTATCAGTGGCGACATCAGTTGTGCATGAGATTTGCACCACACTTGGAGAAATTTCCCATGATGATTGCGCTGTCAAGCCAAGGAGATTCGAACCTTGGATCTCTCATTAGACCAGCCTTGATTGCGCAATAGAGGCAGGCAATTAGTGGATGTGTTTTGAACCTGTGACTTGTTCAAAACCAAGCTAGTTTGTGTGTAACTTTACGAGATAGTACTGAGTACTTGTGAGGAGTATTGTACTATGTACTATTACATGTTTTCTCCATTATAATATACACAATAGTTGAGGGGTTTTCAGCTATAAGATTTCCCCATACATACTGTGTAATGTGTGTGATGTTTTGATGATCTTTTGATCGCATACCGCTTGTTTTATTTCCGCATGTGTGATGATCTGAGTGGAAGAGATTATGTGTTGCATATGAATTCAAATTGATATGTGATCGTGGCCTAATCTCTGGATAAATCTTCCTTATTCGTAGTGTAACTCTCATTGTGCAATACTCTCATCACGATGTATCCTACTCATATTCACTCGAGAGTTTGGAGTTTCGCACTTTTTAATTTGGGGATCTCCTTCTATACTTCGAATGATTTTGTCCCATATTTTTGCGTAATTTAATGACGACTTTAGCAAATTCTGGTTCAGACATGCTTCCTAATAAGACATTGACGGCTTTGGCATTGATTTCATATTTCTTCCTTTCTGCTGCATCAGTAGGAATACTTGCCGGATAATGATAACCTCCTTCCACGATTGCCCATACTTTTGCACCAAGACTTTGTAGATATGCTTTTGTTCATATCTTCCAGAATATCAGATTACTTCCATTGAATAGAGGTGGCCTTATAGACATTACGCCTTCATGAATTCCCATTGCGATGGATCTCCTTCAAGCGATCAAGCTTCTGCAGAAGGACCTGCTTTGATACCAATTGTTGGGAAAAATACTGAGAGGGGGGGTGAATCAATATTTAGGACTTACTCAAACTTTTACTTTTTCATTCTCTAAAAACCCATACACTACTTTGCTGAAGCCAACTAGCGTATACACGCGGATATCCTTCATAAAACTCGCGTATATACAGAGATCTTATTATGCCATTAATTCTTTACTTAGATCTATGCAACATTCATTCTTTTGACGATTAGATAACAGTAAGCATGTGCAGTAATAACATAATAAACCATCACACATAAGCATCACACAAGAACACCAGGATTTAAGGTGGAAACCCAAGTCGGGAGAAAACCATCGCTACCGTCGTCTCAGTCTTCAATATTTATTATATAAAGAAAACATGTTACAACCATGTAATGGCGCAGACTCATACCAGCATGCAGGCACCCACCTGCAGAAGGCTACAACCTTCTCTCGTTTACCAGCCTCTCCTGGAAGGGAGCTACAACCCCCTGCTCTCGTTTACCAGCCTCTCCTGGAAGGGAGCTACGACCCCCTGCTCTCGTTTACCAGCCTCTCCTCGAAGGGAGCTACAACCCCCTGCTCTCGTTTACCAGCCTCACCTGGAAGGGAGCTACAACCCCTTGACTGAAGGCTACAACCCTCAACACCACCATGGACCACGTTTCATCAATTTTCATACTGGATCCAATAGCTTCAATAGATCACAACTTGCAGGCCAATTTTCATCATATTTTCAGACTGGACCCACTCCACACATTTAAGCTCAATCACACATCAAACTGAAACTTATACCCTTATCAATTCATTCAATGAATCATCAACCAATCAATCAACAACTTGATCTTTTCTCAACATAGTCAGCAACATAATCAATATTCAGAAAACCCAGATCTGTATGAATACATCATAGACAGATAGCAGTAATACAGCAGAATAGATCAGACATTTCATACCACATTCTTCAGCAAACCCTAGTTTTCATACACGCTTTCCTTTCACTGATCCTGCGTATATACGCTCTTTCATGCATATAAACCCACGTATACATCTGCACATACTTCAGAACTAGTTTCACATTCCATACGCGCTTTCGCTGAATTACACCTGCGTATATACGCACTTTCTTTGCTGCAAACAAGCGTATAGATCTTCAAAGATTATAGGGCATCATACTTCTTCAGATCAAATATATAGTTCAGATTTTACCCTTCACTTCAGATACATGTTCGCCTCATCTCAGATCTAAACATTCCATAAACAGATCTAGAAGATACAAATACATTTCAGATCTAGAGATCCCTCTTCATCATTTTCTTCACTTGTGCATTATGAATTCAGATCTATCATTCAAATGTTACCCATTCCATACAGATATACTTCAAAGAGAAGTATTCATTAAAACCCAGACACTTGCACACCTCTTGTACTATGAATTTCTTTTCCTTATATAGATTTAGCCTTTGTCAATACCATGAGCCAAAACCACACAACTTCTAATGGTATTCCTGGACGGGATCAAATAGATATTCAAGCGCTTAATACAATGGGTCAATACCATGGTAAGAACCCCTGGTTTTATATCTTTAGAGTGCACTTAGGCATACGTGACTTGGAACGTACTTTTCCGCGTACATACGCTATTTCGCCTAAACAAACCCGCGTATGCATAGTGGCATGTCTTATTCATCATTGCTCTCGCACACACTAAATATTGCTTTCTCTGGTACTTCTGAGCTACTTGTAGAACATCAGATTTACATCATTAATAAACTCATCAAGCATCAAGAACAACTTCATTAAGTAGGTTGCCATCATCTTCATCAAGTGGGTTGCCATCAAGGACAACACTCTGCATCATATTGCCAACACCTCCTTAGGAAGCATTCCATCCACTCCACTAGTAGAATATTGAACATTGGGAGAAGACTGCACACACAAAACACTTTATCAGTAAAAAAAAAAAAATCATCATGCTATGAAGACTTGTACAAAAACAAAATCATCAACTACAACACTCACATCATGAACATCTCAACTGCAAATTTTTAGTCAGGGATGTGAAGCATCAACAAAAACAAAAAAAGAAACCCTAAAATACCTCTAGATTCAAGGTTATCAGCAATAGGACCTCCAAAATATTATCACATGCAGCTTCAGTAGCAACTTCAGAACCACCAAAGACAATTTCAACATTCATATCAACAGCTTCAATATCACCTGCAAAAACAAATCAAGGGTAAGGCTCAGGTATGCAATCATCTAAACCTTTCTTCGAATTTATTCTAGTTTAAGAAAAATTAAAAGTGTGAGAAAGAAAGTTTAGTATAGCCAAAATCAGTAGCAGAGTAGCCTCAGCCTTATCTCGCAATTAGCTTTACTTTTCCACCAAGACACACACATATGTGGGAGAGGAACAAGACAAAAGTAAAGATGACTTGAGAAAGTGGGTAGTAAGCAGTTAGTTGTGATGGAAGACAAAGAGTTCCAAGGGGTAACTGAGGGTGAACTTAGTTAACAAAAAAATAACTCTTATTTTATTTCGCATGCAAAAAAAAAAAAATTGAAAAAAAAGAGAAAAATTGAAAAAGAAAAAGAAAAAATAAAAGCTGGACCCACCACCTCTTGGCATGCGAAATAGAATTATTACAGGCGAAATAGAATTTCTACGGGCGAAATAGGGCTGCTATAGGTACAAATAGATTTGTTACAGGAAAGACAAATTTTCTACCGGAAGTTAACCAGGACAAAATTTGTTGATCAAAGGTGGTTTTATTCATCTCTTCTCTCTCTCCTCTACTTACACACTCCATGGACAACTCCAACATGCACCCATTCAATCATTTCACCTTTCGAGTAGGAATAAAAATCCATTTTTACTCATGACTGTAATTGCTATAGGAAAGTCATAGCAGCTACAGGATTCCTGTAGCACTACTGGAAACCCTGTAAATGTTACATGAAACTTATTTACAAGGAAATTATCTCTCTCAAAGGTTTCTAAACTTCAAAAAGAGCACGATAATTTTTTTTTTCCTATATCTACCACTCCTAACACTCACTTCACTCCATGCACAAGGATTCACTCCCTAAACCCTATGTTGCGCCACTAGCAGCTAGATCACCTACACCTTGGCATGGGACCTCTCCTCTTACCTATCCATCACTCCATACCTAACCTCCATAAACCATTTCCATTCATCTCTAAGTAATCTGGAGTCCCAGGAAGCAGAGAAAAGACTGCTATAGGAAGTTGAAAATTTTCCTGTAGAATTTTTGCATATGGCACAATAAGGTAAAAATATGAGGATAAGTTGATGAAGGTGGCTTCAAATGACCACCAACAGACTCTAGGAGGATGAACACACCAACAAAGGCACCTGAGAACCTCCATGCATCACTTGCAAGAAGAAACACAAATTGAGGAGTAGCAAGAAGATCAACAGGAGGAGTAACACATGGACTAATAAACAGAGAATGAAATAGGCCAACATAAATGAAGAACCAGAAGGCAAGGAAGATGAACAGGTTGCTCAGAGAGCGAGCAACATTGTCAATAGGGGGGTATGATGGGTCTCTAAGTTAGACATAAATTAAGGCCTATCTAACATTTCTTAGGCACATAAAAGATATATTAAATCTCTCCTTCTACACTTAATAATGTTTTTTATGCTTTAATATGTTCTTAGGAAGGTTTAAATATAATTGCATATTTGTGCCTAATATTATTTATTTTTGTAGAATATTGTGAGAATATTGGGAATATTATGAAGATTTGGAGAAGGAGATAATTTAGGGACTTGCTCCCTACTACTCGAGGATCAATATTAGAGAATAAATGAACAAAATATCTTGAAATAATTGAGAAATTCTGGAGAGATTCTGAAACTCCGATGATTGAGAAAATCTAGGAATGTGTTCCCTGTCATTTACTGCAAACTCCTAGTGTTGGGAACCAAATCCACTATTTGAGGGATTTGGGAGGGGAAAGCTTCCTCATTTCAAGGAGAATGCTTCATCATCATTTTTATAATTTCCATTTTGAATTGGCCTCTAGGGGCATGTACTTTTTAGTCTTATTGTGGAGAAGACTTGTTTTTTGGAAACTCCACTTTCTTTTCTTGTAGGGATGTACTTGGACTGATTCAATAATGAATATTGGTGCCATTTTTAGCTTCCAAGGATTGGTTTCTTCCATAGGACTCTAAGCCTTCCTTGGGCTTGGCCATCTCAAGCGCCTCAGAGCCCTCTTTCACACTTTCTTTATGTTCTTTTCACTTCTTATTCACATGCATCTCTTATTTCTATTTTGCATATTTCTGTATTTAGCATTGTTTCTTTTCTTGCTGTAAGATTGAGGTAAATGATTGAAGTGAGTTATTTTTCAGGTTGTTTACAGGTTCAAAATAATTATTCATCCTTGGAATAACTTTGGAATGTTATCTTAATCATTAAGCTACTTGGATCTGGTTACTAGTTCACGAATATGAGATTTCTGGAAATGCCTTGTAGAGGAATAGTAGTAAATTTCTGCTATTTTTTAGAATGGGTTAATGAGATTCATTTGACTTGATTCCACTTGGATTAGGTCATAATAATGTTAAAGTTAATATAAAAATTTACCCCATTGCATTTTCACTTGATTAGGTTATGCATTTGATAGATTAACTAGCTCACTAGTTCTTGAATTCCCAGATTTTAGAGTAGTAATTTTCTGTTATTTTTTAGACGTATGAACAGGGTTATTTTGGAGTGATTCCACTTGGAATGGAGACCTAAGACATCATAATTAATAAACAAATTTGTCCCATCCTATTTTCATTTGATTTACTTAGTCATTCAGTGATTTATCTCCAAAACAAAGTTTCCTGTAGCAAAACAGAGTTTCATGTAGCACTCTTGTAGCTTGTGTAAACTCGACCAGATTTTCTCCCAAAGGTTGGTTTTTTTCTCTTAGTCTTGAATCATGACCCCAAGGATCTAAATACATGATTGAGGAAGAATAAACACCCCTAAGGACATTCATTTTCACAAAGTAGATTAGGCATTTTTATTTAAATTCATGCTCTTAGGATTTCAATTACAAATTGTTGTTCTTTCCTAGGATTAATTTCTTTTCAAAGCAATACTTCCATTTCTGAAATTAGTTTAGGATTTTATTTCATGACATTCACTCCATTACATCAGATCAACAAAATAAGGACACATTTTATGCTGCATATATAGCGTTGATACCTCTTAAGTTTGTACGAACCCTGGGTTGATAATTTAAGTTGGTAGCCTCGGTAGTTGTAGCATTTTTGTTGCAATACTGAGGCTCATCATAGTGTACAAAGCACAAGTGAAAATCCTGTTGCTCTTAGAGTGGAAAGAAGAACATTGATGTTTAACAAATTCTATTATAATTTTAGTGAGAACACTTGCAACATTACATAGAAAATAATCATAAATTAAAGATTCCCTAAGACATGACACTGAAATTGTTGCCAGCGTTGACATGAAAATGAGACAAAAAGGTATCACATCAACTTAACAACTTGTATCTCAAAGCCAATATCTAGATGAATAATTTTTTTGGAACTATTAATACAATTTATAAACAATCTCCATCTCATAATTAGTGTGTATTGGAATGATTCATTACACACATCTAACTATAAGATTGAGCAAATGTAAAAGTATACTTAATAAAATTTTCTTATGCATAACTCCAATGTCACACATTGGAAGCAAGTAGGCATAAAATATGTATAATTAAAAGGAGAATATTAATGTGGAATGATATTTTTGGTGATAGTGTGTGCATCATCTAGTTCCTATGGGTATGTGAACCAAATTGATATAGTTTCACCATTGTGCTTAAAGGGGTGCATAGGGATCTATAAATAGTTCTTTGTTGCACACTACCTTAGTTGTACTAAAGACATGTAAAGAGGGTTCTTGTATCTCTCAAGAAGTGTTAGTGATCAAGATTTGTCATCCTGAATTGCTTCTTTCTCATTGCCTTTTTTTTTAATCAACTGAACTAATCATCATTTAAAACAAAGTTAGCACTACCTACGCATCCAACCACTATAGTGATTGCCTCATATTCATACTACCCAAGGCTAGAATGGTGATGTGCAACCCTGAACTTGAAGCAACCTCATGCGTGAGGCCAAATAAAATAAATTTTAGCTTGCACACCCTTCCTTCCATCATCCATATCACTCTTATCATGTTTAATTCTCAATTTCAAGAACTAAAAGTTTAGCATTACCTTTTCTTAGTGTTTTTAGCTTTCAACAATCAAATGGTAAGTCGAGAGCCTCAATATCATAATATACTAAATATTAGCAATTGTCCCTTAAGGTAAAAAAAGTACATCATAATAAAAAGAAGAGGTTGAAGTCAAAACTTGCTAGTGCTATTGGGTTTCACTTTACAAGGAAACCAAAGTTTGAAACTTGTAGTAATGGGAAAGAGACACCAAAAAATCCAACAATGGTAGGCATTGATGTGGCACAAGTTGTGTGCAATCCTTGATTGATTCTAGTGGCCTAGATGCTCTTGGATCATGATTTATTAGACCATAGGCTAGTCCTGCAAGTCACAGACACACTAGCAAACAAAACCATTAAAAAATATGAAGAGTTTGAAATATTTTATTTTTAATTTAAATGGAGATTGAAAAGTTGAAAACATAATGATAAATTGTAAGTATTATAAAGTAATAAGAATAACGAGAAATGGTAGATATGACAAAAAAACCTTTATATAGATATATATTGTATAATGATATTGAGATAGATAACATCAAAGAAAATACATTTGATTTATCTATGGATAATATTTAACATGGACAAGGCAAGAAAGCAAGCAATGTTCAACATAAAACAAAAGAAAATGACAAAGATTTGATATATGACCATGAAGAAACTATTCAACTAATGTTGAAGACCTAATGGGGTGGCAGGAGGGGGAGGGATTCTTATTAATCCCAAAGGAATCGTAGAAGATAGATTTGCATCGGGACTGGGAAAAAAGACAAACAACCAAGCTGAGGCTTATGGACTAGTACTCTTTGGGATATCTTTGGCTTAGAAAAAAAGGAATAAAGGAGATGTCCATCTTAGGGGACTCTCTAGTGTTGATAAAGCATATGGTGAATAACACTTTGGCACAAAACTATAAATTGAAAAAAATTATCAAAAGAAGCTAGAGAAGGAAGTCCTTTTTTGATCAGGAATGGTTTTTTCATATCCTTAGAGGGCAAAATAAGGAAGTAGACAGGCAAGCAAATCACGCCTGCTAATGATAGAGGAAATTAGTATTGTGAATGGACTTGTGGGAAGTCATCTTATCCTGTAACAAAGTTGAAATAGATACAAACAAAGAAAAATCTATGATGAATAAGGGAAAGGAAAAAGGAATAAAAATATCTAAAGTGTTTTTGTGGGTTGGCCTTTCTATAAATTGCGTCATCGTTTTTCTTTGCTTTTCATTGTATTTACCCCTCCCGCTTCATTGTTTTCCCCCTTCCTCTTCCCTTGTTTTTCCGCTCCCCCTCCCCTATTTTACCCCTTCTACCTCCCTTGTTCCATGTCATCCGCGCCCCCTTCTCCTTGTTCAAGTCTCCCTTCCCACACCCCCATCCTCCTTTACCCCATTCCCTCATTGCCCCATGGGACCTCTCCATCCCTATTAAATCTAGTCCCTTTTCCCAAGCTCTTCCCTTGTACCTCGTGGTAGCTTCTCCCCGGGCGTGTGTTGTCGTGTTATGCCGCGTGCTGGCCGATTTTTCACATGTGATTCACTTGGCACCAGATCGAATTCAAGCAGGTAAGCCGAGGTCATTCAGTTTCAGATTGAGATGGGATGTCGATGCATTCATAGTTCATGCATGCCAAAATTGAAAGTTCTAGAGGAGAATTTAATCTCTATATGGAGGGATCGTCAGTTCTCGTGGGGAAATCCTCGGATCAACAAGCCGGAGGTCGAGTCAGTATACAGAGAAATAATGGGAGTTCATGGGGAGGATGGTGACATGAATTTGTTGTAGGTCCAGTTCATTTTGGCAGACTTCCACCCTATATATACAATTTCTACAGTATGGATTTTTTCCATAAGTTAGGGATGGTATTTGTTCATGGGGTTGGGTGGAGTTCACCTCTAAAGCTGACACTGTCTTGGTTTGGTGGACAGGGGAAGGTTTTGTGTTGTGTTTGTTGTTCAGTGTCCTAGGAGGTTGGAGGGGTGGAGTATGAGGGAGTTAGTAGAGGTGGTTTATGGAAAGAATTTTGGCCTGGGGCAGTGAAGGTGAAGGAGGCGATTGAGGGAGGTAAATTGAAAAGTGAGAGACCAACGAGGGTGTTGGAGGCATGTGTGCATGCACTAGAGGTAGATTTTTGGCTTTGGGATTTCGTTGGGAGCCACGAGTGCTAGTGTTTCTTGGTGAAATTGTTCCATTGTTTAGTGTCCCAAGAGGTTGGTGTGGTGGAGAATAATGGAGTCAGTCTTGGAGGTTTATGGAAAGAATTGTGGCCTCGGGTGGTGAAGGCGAAGGAGGCAGCTGAGGGCAGTAAATTGAATAGTGAAAGTTTGGTGAGGGTGTTGGAGGCTTGTGTGACCACACTGGAGGTAAATTTTGGGCTTTGGGATTTCGTTGGGAGTCATAAGTTGTTGGCTTGATGGAGCCTAGACCTAGGTTCATATATGGCTTCACGAGCCAAAAAAACCCATTATTACCGACCCTTTCAGAAACGATCTGCTACGCAGAATGAAGTCTCACCCGAGTCAATATAGGGGGATGCTAGAACTAGGTTTATGCATCCAGAGGGACAATGGAGTGTGGATTTAGGGATTCTCTTCCTTTTAATACTTGATAGGGCTTTGTAGAACATATCTACTAATTAGACAATTGTAGTTCAACACTTCTGTTGAACTAACTTGCACACTGCGCGATCTTAATTTATTAAGCATAAAACAATATAAACAACCATAAGCAGGACTTCACGATGCAATTATAAGTAAAAAAACACAGACAACATAAGATGCAAGTAAAACAAACACTTAAACCCAAAACACGGGTCTGTCTTCAAAAGGATTTCATTAATGCTTAGATCTTCCCACTACAACCAATTCCACCCTGTGCACTCAGTTGCAGGGGTCTGCACACTCAAATGCAAACTTCCTAAGGTCTCCATGCATTCTGTTGCAGGATATTTTTCTCTAACCCAATCCACAAAATACATACTTGAAAAATCTTACATCCAAGTGCATCACATATCAGATATATCATGTATATCTAACAAGATTAGAATCCTTATATAGTCTTTACATAGCAAAGCTCAAAGTATAAAAAATATTCGCATCCTTTTATAAAATAATGGGCTTTGGCCCACCCCAAAGCCCCTAAGACTCTAACTTAACTCTGTGCTGCACGCTCCGCTCCTCAATCTACAAAGTATTTCTCAAAATCTTCCCTCGAGGGGTCCTTGGTCAAACAAGCCCCCAACAAAAAACTGTGACTTGTCTCAAGTCACTTTGTTGGTGCGCCCTCGATATTTCATTTTATACCACTCAAGGCATCCTTCAGAGGTGGAACTGCTTTAGCGCACTGGTGTTCTGCTTCTCGGAATTCGCTCAACAACCTATCAATGGCTGACCTTGTAATCTTGGCTGCAATTTCCTTCTGTGTTTGGCGTAACCCTTTCAGCTGCTTCTCTAGAGTCTGCAAGAGCTGACTGGCTTCGACTTCCCATGGTTACATTCTGGCTGTAATAAGTTGTTCTTTTCTGTGCAACTCATCGATCTGTCCCTGAAAAAATTAACGTTCTTGGAGACAAGTATACTGCTAGATTGGTGCTAAGGTCTTTGATGTGACCTTAATATGCTCCATTTGTTCTAACTTTTATGAATTAATTCTTGATTATTTGCACATGGGGCTCCTCCTACAATGAGGCCCAGACATCCATAACGTCTTCAAAAAATTTAAGGCATTCTTGTAGTGTTGAGTCAATCTTAACATGGGAAACCTTGATCTTGGCTGCGCGCTACTCCCAGACCTTAGTTGGAGTGGAGAGCTGCAATTGCATCTACAACTTGACTATCTTCATTTGCATTTTGAGTCGCACCATGTCAACTTCGGTCTTAGAGTATTTAATGCCATGGTGAGCTGTGCGACTTTTTCCTTTGGGGTAGTTGCAGCTTGTAGCTGAGGTAGGTCGCTGCAAGCCTTGGAGATGACTTCCTCCAACTTTTGTCTTTGCACAGTCACTGCATCGCACCCCTGCACAACCAATTGTTTTTCCTTGGAAATCCTCTGTCTCTCCTGCTTAAACTATTGTATAAGCAAGAGGGCACACTACTCTCTGATCTGTAATTCTTCAGTCACACCCTGGTGGAACTCGTGCAATGTATACAGAGGCAGCGCAACAAGATTAAGCTGTGTGTTCTGCCAATGTACTGCCTGCTTTAGCTGCTCCGCAGTATCAAAACATAGTGTGCCCGCAGGGATCGGCACCGCGCAAGTGTTAGTACTAATTTCCATTTATGGCGTAGTCATTCTTGCATCTACTAGGGATGTGCTCGGTTTAAGTCCACTCGCTTGTACTGTGCTCATCTACACCTTCAAATCTTTGAGGCCCTTGTGGACCTCTGTCAATACATTCTTGTACTAGTCTTCAATGTTACCCCATAAACGTTCAATGATGTTCTTAAAAATATCTCCTATCTCATCGAGGTCCCCCTCAATGAGGACCGATGGACCAAGTGGACTTCATTTTATTCCACGCACCTCCAATTTGTGGCTGTCACCTCTTAGTAATAAAATGGGAGGGGGGATATAATGGATCCATAGTTTTATCATCGCCGTGAGGATCATCCCCTCCTATGTCTGGAACCTCTGTCTCTGTGTCAACCTCCGCTTCAGGCTCTATATCGGTCACAAATGTGACCGTCTTTGGTGGCTTCCCGATGTTCTTATTTCCTATCTTTGTAGTGGTATTCACAGCACTCGTTCTTACCTTCTCCGTCTCCATGCCTTCAGTGGGCAGAGTTAGCCAATCACTTGGCCAATTGCTTACTATGGCTGCAACATCTTCCTTGGACACCAGACCCCAGCGAGGTCCTTCTTCGCCTGGATATGCACATGGTGGAAATCTGCTTTGAAGTTCGCAACCTACTGATATTAATTCAAAAGTCTTGGTGATAAATGGGGCTTTTGGTTGATCAATGTGCGTAGAATCATCTCAAACTGTAATGTTCCCAAATTGGGAATAACTACACTATTGGGAATAATCTGAGTTATTACCAATGTAGAGCTACAACAATATGTAAAACACCCCAATAGAGCAGAAGTGATACATTAACACATAAAATACTAGAGAATCCAAATAGCCATCATATTATATCATAGCAGCATAAGATATACAAATCCTTGAGGAAATGATCACTTAAGCAAGGCACTACAGACCTCAAGAAACATGTACATGGGAATATGAAGAACACTGCTATATGAACCAAGCCCTAGGCTATAACTGCTCAGTTTCACATGGAACAACTGCTGAAACACATGTCAATACATAGATATGCAAATATATTGTCCATACAATCATTGGGAGATAAGATCTAAGCTCCCAATCACTACCTCTAGTCAACCCTGGAAGGATTGGCTATAATACACAAAACTTGCAAAATGCCAGACTTGCTGGGTAGTAGCAGCAGCTCAAGAACTGGGAATAAGTGGAGAAGGCTGAAGATGCTGCAAAAAATTACAAGGACTTCTCCAATGGATCTCTACAGTGAAAGGATGATCCTTTCACCTAAGATCTCACCCTCCAAACTATCTGCTAATCCCTCATTGCAATTGCTCTCCAAGAATAACGTTGTCTAAGAGAGGGACTGCGCTGCTAATGATGGTAAGTGGTTGGCTTGGTGCCAAAGATGGTGGAATCCATTCATAAACCTCCCTTACTGATCTCCCAAGGGAATGGAAGCTCCCTCTTCTAGAAAACTAGCCAAGGATGGTGATGTAGAAAACCTCCCCAGCAACACCCAACAACACTGCACAATCTCTAGCTGAAACTGCGTTGATGAAGAAGGATGATGCTTGACCTCAATGCTTGAATATGGGGAATGGAGTGCAATCCTCCAAGAGCTACTCAAGAAGGAGGGGAAATCCTAAACATGAACTCCCCGGAAATTCTTGCTAAACATCAAGAGATTGCAACAAGTCTTAAAGACCAAAGATGAATAATACTCAACATGAATCACAATGGCTGCCTTGCCCTCCTTTTAAACAATGTGAGCTCCCTCTCCATGGGTCCCACTCATGATAGCCTCGTCCTCAAGGAACTTCCCTCCTCTTTCACTGCGCTGGCCCACAAGATGCCTTCCACCTCCTACCACTGCGCAGTTTGACTTGGTCAAACTTGACCTAGTCCTCTTGCAAAAGTCTCTTTTCACACATGGAGGTGTGAAATCCAGATCTATAAGTGATCCTCTTTCACACCAAGATGATTTTTATTCCCTAATCATGAAATGAATGGGCCTCCTACCCATTTTTATTCATCTTCTATGTGAAAATGGCAAAATTTAATATTCAATAAAATTGGAACATTACACAAACCCAACCCAAAATATTTTGTTTTCCATTACCCGAGTCAGCTCTTTTGAATGCCACAATGAGGCATACTGCGCATCTTTGCAAAGATCTAGGTTCATAGAGGAGAACTACGACTCCTCGGGCTCCTTCCAGGCCATCAAAGCTATCAAGAGCAAGAGCCACACATAGTGGAACTTCTTGCTCTCCTCCCAAGCTTCACGATAATCTTCTAAGAAATAATTGCAAAGATATCCTACCTAATTATAGACAACACCCTTGCTGCACTCTCCAACCAAAGATACTACTGGCACAAAAACCTCCTCTGCGCGACACTTACGAATGATTTTTCCTGCCAAAATGTGCATGAAAAAGCACACAGATCTATTAGTGATGGATTTAATCGAGTAACCCCTGCTTCTCTTTGTCATCCCATAACCTTGCTTCATCTGGTCTGCTAGCTGCTTGTCCCTATCCTTGCCCACAAATGCTTCTACAGGGTCTAAACTGAGATAAGGAAGCATTGTGATCTTCCTTATCAACATCGCATCAATAGGGATCCTCTTCCCCAACCATAAGAAGTCATCATGGACCAGGGCAACAATTTCCGCACATAGATCTTATTGATGATGCTTTTCCCAAAGTGAAGAACATATAGCATGCTCAACAACCTTGCATCCTTGATACCACCCACCCACTTCATTGATTCAAATCTTGTTACTCTGGTAGCTTCATAGTTGGAGGAGCGTAGATATCGACTCCCTCGAACTGCGGGTATTTGTTGCGATTGATAAAGTCCCAGTCCTCCATCCATAGCTGGGGAAATTTGCCCAAAAAATCCCCCTCAACAACACTTCTTCTAGCAGCAATGGCATGAAAATATTGTATTTGACTGCGTTTGGATCCTTTGTAGGCTTCGCAACTGTCGGATTCCATGGCAAAATATATGGGGACAACTTAGAGATAGGTTCCACCTCTTCTACATCAATGTATTCCACTCCTTCTGGCACGATTTCTTCTTCGTTTGATTCTTCTACCTTGAGAGCCTGATTCTGCCGATATTGGGTCACTTTAGTCCATTTCTCCTTTGGAATTTTCTTCCTCGATGACGTTCTTAGCACTGACTTCTTCAGCTTTTTAGATAGAGCTGCACCCACAATGGTCAGCTTCTTGGGCGACCTCGACCCCATGACATTTGCTGGTGGTGTAGCTGTCATTGTGTGTTCTAAACTTGGCTAGATTGTGTACCTTAGTCCTGCTCTAATCAATTTCTCTCGAAACACTTCAAAGTTGTTCTCTAACATGCAATGGATCAGTCAATGCTCATGTAGGAACATGGTCTCAATTCTAACTCTTAGAGCGCTAAGTGTTCGAATGTGGATCGGGATCACTGATTTATAGCAAAATTCAAATTCAAATTCCATGATATCCTTTAGATATGCCTCATAAATGCAGATTTGGCAGTAGATCCACCCAAATATGCTCATTAAATACATCCCTCTCGCTCCTTTTAATGGCTAAGTCCTTGTCAAATCAACTGTTCCTTTTCCAACGATCACTTTTTGGACGAACTTCGCCAGACTCATCCCTTCATCGCAGTTTATCCTCCCTCAGTGTAGTGTTGTCCATATTTTCCATCTTCCCATGGACCGCGCAATGTTCTGATTGTGACAAAGCCACCCTTCGACATAATCATTTATAGTCCCTTACTCTCTTTCAACCGCGTGGAGAATTAAGACTCTTTGTTGGCCATATAGTCATTTCGAACCTTTAGGGATGGATTCATCTCGATGCAACTTCAGTCTGCTTCCATTGATATGTCCAGGGAACAATTCTCCATTCAACTTTTCAAGCTGAACTACGCCCCCTTCCGAAACATGCCTGAAAATGTAAGGGCCTAACTAATGCATTTGTAGCTTACCCGAGAACTTTGCGATCTTGCTTTCATAAAAAATAACTAGGTCCCCATCTTTGAATGTATTTTGCTTATTATGTATGTCATGCCATGATTTTTCCCTCTCCTTCTGTACTTGTTGGTGAAAGCCGAAAATGAACCTATCTTCCTCCAACATGAGCAGTTGCTCTAATATCTGCTCGATAATGGCACAACCTTCCATATCTTTAACTACAGGGATGCAAAGAATAGGCACAATGTATTTCGTCGGAATCACAACTTCTCGTCTGTATACTAATATGAACGAAGAATGACTCGTCAACTTCTTACAGGTAGTCCCGTAGGCCCATAAAACTACATAAATGCACAGATTCCAGTCATCCCTATTGATGTTGTACACCTTCGTCAAAGCATTCTCCAAGATTTTGTTAAAGGCCTCAAATTTCCCAATCGCCTATGGGTGATATGGCGTGCTCTTCTGGTGATGCATTCTGAACTCTGCAGTAAATGCTTCAATAGTGCTATTCAAGAAATGCGTGCCCCTTTCACTCATCAATATCTTCGTACACCCAAACCGTGACAAAATATGTTCAAAAATTAGCTTTGTCGTTGTATTTTCACTACAATTTTTCACCAGTTGTGCCTCAGCCCATCTAGTAAGGTAATATGTAGTAGTAATAATGTACCGCACACCTGTTTTCTTCCCAGGTGGATAAATCGGTCCTACGAAGTCAATTTCCCATTTATCAAAATCCTGCAAAGTAACTTGAGGGTGCAGTGCCATTACATCCCTTCGTGAAGGTCTACCATTCCTCTAACAAACATCACAATCACTAAAATATTCCTTCAAATCCTTATGTAGCGTAGGCCACCAAACTCGAGCTCGTAGAATCTTCTACGCACTGGCCTTCCCTATGTAGTGATCTCTGACAACTCCTCCATGTGCTTCAACCAAAATGTTGGGTCTCTCATTCTCAGGAACATATATTCGTAGAATATCGTTAGCCTCCATTTTGTAGAGATGTCTTGCGATCAGAGTAAAATAGGTTTCCTTCACTACCATCTCTTTCTTCTATTGCGTAGTGTACTCCGCAGGTGCAACGCCCGTAGTCATAAATTGGATGATATCCATAAGATGTTCATCTGCAACTCGAATAACGAATGACTGTGCATCAGGTAATCCTTCTTCAATATTCATTGGCTCTTCGCTTGTCTCGATCCTAGACAAATAGTTGGGCCCGACATTCAAACGTCCGGACTTGAGAATTACTTCGAAATCATACTCTTGGAACAACAATAGCCATAAAAAAATATTACCCCCAACACAGTCTTGTTGACCAGGTATTTCAAAGCAGAGTGATCCGTGAACATTTTGAAGGGCGCACCTAATATATAATGTTTGAATTTTTGTAGCAGATATACCATGTCTAGTCCTTCACGCTATGTGGTGGAGTAGGTGCACTTTGCCTTAGACAACTTCTTGCTGGTAACAAAAACAAGGTGAACTAGATCGCCTTCTTTTGGTTATGCTAAGAAAGATCCCAAAGATATGCAAGACACATCGACATGTACATGAAATTCCTTCTAGTCTAGAAAGACTAGATATCGCGCAGTTACCATATTTTATTTTTGCACATCAAGGCTCTTTTGACAATCATCATCCCAACAAAAAATGACATCTTTCTTCAATAGTTTTTCCATTGGGACAGTGATCTATGCCTATGCCTTGATAAATTTCATATTATAACCTGTATGCCCAAGCGTCTTGCGTAGCTGCTTCGCATTTGTCGGCGACGCCAAATTGATAATCACAACGATCTTCACAAGGTCTACCATCAACCCTTGCTTGCATACAATATTCCCTAATAATATACCATATGGCACACATAAAATGCACTTCTTCATGTTCAAGGAAAAATGATATTTCCTGTAGCTATCCAACATTAAACACAAACTAGAAACATGCTTTTTTAATAGTCCGAAGACTGTCCAATCATCAAAATACTCCTCCAAAAAATTGTGGATATATTCTTTAAATGATGCAACGATGACTCTGGAAAATATAGCTGGAGCGTTCTTTAATCCAAATAGAATGACTATGTACTAAAATGAACCCCATTTAGTAGCGAAGTTGGTATTTCTCCTATCTTCTGACATAATTCTGATCTGATGGTATCCCAAGAATCCATATCTAAAGGAGTAGGCCTCCTGCCCTCCCACATTCTCCAAAACTTTGTTAGTGAATGGTGTCAGAAACAGATCATGGACACATGCATCATTTAATTTTATGAGATATACACAAATCCTTATTTATCCCTTATTTTTCTTTGCATGAACCACCTTAGGGATAACCCACTTGGACTCTTCTATTGGTTCAATAATGCAAGCAACGAGCATTTTGTCGAGTTCCTCCTGAAATTTTTCTTAATATTTTGGATTCAACCGATATGGGCGCTGCTTGACCAGCTTCGCATCCGACTTCAAAGTGATGTGCATAACTCTTAGATCTCCTATAATGCCTTTTAGCTCATAGAACTTCATCAGGAATAGATCCTAGTACTCATGCAGCAGTTCAGTGACCTTTCTCACCGTATCATCGTCCCAATAGTCCCCAATCTTTGTGGACTTGGGCTCCGCTTCTGAGCCTATGTTGACTTGCTGAGTCTTGACAAGTTGTGCTATGTCTGGCATCTTTACTTTAGGACCTAAAACCTCGCACTGTCCTCCAGATTCAGGAATATTGGTATTACGCGAATCCTCCTCATCTTCTTCCGCAGTCAGATTGTAACATTGTCGAGCTTGTTCTAACCGCGCAACCCAATTAGGTTGTACCAAAGCCCTTGGCTCAGTGGTAATGCAGAATACTCTCACTTTGACTTCTTGAAGAGCATCATTAATACAATCCCATCCATCGACAAAGTTATAATTCAATAATAACCCTTCTGTCTATGGTTCCATGGCACAACTCCGTTTCAAGATACCATTGCTAAGGTATCGTATCCAAGGTATGAAAGAATATATACACCCATTTAGGTTGAGGTTCTTCACCCCAAGCTACAATCCAACGAGATAAATGCTCATGAGGATCATCTCTACCATTGTACTTCTCCGCGATCTTAGTGTCTACATGACCAAACCTAAGCCTTATCATCTTGCAAAATTCCTTCCATCCTCCTAAGCTTTCTCTGTGCGCACCCCACCATCGGGTTGGGGTGAACCTCAAGATGAATTCCAAAGATTCATATTGTTGTTCTTCAGGAAAATTTTGCTCAAAATCTTCCAGGAATAATACAATATTCCCAATTCCATCATAAAAAGGCAAGTCACGTAACTTTGATGTGACACAATGCAGTGCTTTGGTAACTCTGTTGCACCGTTTAGTAGAGACTTCATGCAAGTGGTTCTACCAGTGTTCCAATTCCTTGTCATAGTAGAAAACACATGAACTATTGTGCTCCCAAATTATTCCTCCATCAATGGTAGGATTAATCCAATATTCATCCTGCGCAGTGATCTTATAGATCTGATCAATATCGGCATCACCATATTCATGCTGGACAGGTTATGTATAGCACACACCTTTAGAGGGGTCAAAAGGCACAATGACCCTAGTACCATTCTTTTCAAATACCATCTATCCACTTTTCAAATTTATTATAGCATCCATGTCATAAGCCCAATCAAACCCAAGCATTTCAGGATATAGGTTGCTATCATCAACAATCTCAATAACTTAAAAATTAGACAATACACTTGCACCATCAATATCTATTCTAATACCATGAAGTCGACCCATAGGAATGATTTTCTGCTGATTTTCCATCCTTAACTAAATTAGAGACCATTGCAGCTTAGGTCTCCCCATCTATTCCCAAGTATGTTTTGGCAAAACATTGGCATCTAATCCAATATTAAGGATTACTTGGTCCATTTCATACTCTCCGATCTGCACAGTGAGTCGCATTTCTCTACTAGTCCTTTTCTCATGTCTGTAAACCTTATGCACTGCACATTTTTTCGGTTGTTGGTCTTCTTTACCGACACATTTTTCAATCAAATCCTGCAATCTCTCCACAACTTTCTGATCCCTGAGCAACTTCATACACATCTGCAAGAAAGATGTCAGAATGGATGGATCAACTTCTTGGGATCCAGTAATCTCCTTGGGTTGATTCTTCAATGGAATCAACTGTATTTGCACTATTGATGTCGAAACTCCAGGGCTCATAAAATTCTTCTTCGTGACCATGAAGGTTTATATTTCACACTGTATATTGAAACCATTATTCTTATCTCCAGCTTTCCAGACCCATGTATCCTCCATATGTTTCTTTCCTTCCACTTTATCTTCTCCCATATTTATACCACTTCGTTTCACTATCTTGACACTTAGAATCTCTTCGCGTGATTCAACTCTCATCATCTGTATGTTTTGGGCAGGCTGTTGATTGTGATTTTCCTACATTTAAGCTAATAATGTAGTACAATCCTTATTTCATGCTCAAATGCGCGAGAATACCTATAAGATACAATAGCAAGATTTTGACAATCTCTGGCGAAATCTACAGGCTGGCCACAATTATAGTATATGATTTTTCTACAACCTCGTCCAATGCCTCCTCCTCGGCCATGCCCTCGGCCTTGGAATCCTCCGCACGTTGTTGGTGAACGTAGATCTTCACAACCTTTTTCTTGTACTCGGTATGCGCCAAGACTCTGCATCATTAGAACTTAGCTTCGACAATGCTTGTCATCATTTCCTATCGAACTACAGTAATTACAGAATAATTGCTTCGACGACCGGATGTACTTATATAGCAGATGACAGTAGTTAGTAGAGTGTTGGATTTCAACTTCACCCAAGTTACACCAGAAATTCGGTCACATATTTGTCCCAGTACTTGGCCCAGGTCTCAATGGACTTGACATCCCGGTGCCCAAGTAATCTCTAAAAACAGGACACTGATCCTTATGGTGACCCTCCGCTTTTCACTTTATGCACCAAACATTAGAGAAATTTTGAAGTCTAAAATGGGCCTCCTAAGAAAATGTACAACCAAAATAAAATTTATAAGAACCAATAGGATTGAAGATGATGATGTCAACTATGGGGGATGATTCACCATTTTTGGGGTAAAAAATTAAAAAGATTAAAAAGAATAAAATAATAAAACTACTTTTTCAACTGTATTTTCAACTTATCTCCCTAAGGGTTTACTCAATTTTTGAGAGGGAGTACTCGTTGGATGCAAAATTTTATTCCTCAGCCATGGAGTACACATGTTGCATACTTTTGATGGACCCTGCTACATGAAAAATGAGAAATACATGAAAAAACATGATTGCAATAACATTTTTCATGTATTTTTCATTTTTCGTGTAGTAGGGTCCATCGAAAGTATGCAACATGGATAATCCTTGGATGAGGAATCAAATTCTACATCCAAAAAGTGTTTTCACTTGAAATTTGAGTAAACCCATAGGGAAATAAGTTGAAAATATGAGTTGAAAAGGTAGTTTTTTCTTTTTTCCCTCTAACATTTGATGATTTAATATAATATTATTTTATTATTTCCACTATTATTTTATAATTTTATTAAGAGGCCCATTTTAGACCTCAAAATTCCCCTAACGCTTTTGTGCAAACTTCTTTTCCCTTCTTCAAATCTTGAAGTTACATATGTAAGCTTTCCAACTTGGTTTGAATCTACTGAACCCCTATGTTAGTCTCTGCTACCGGTGAAGCTTCTAGCTTGGGTTGCGACCTTCTGCTAAGATAATGGCAATCTAATATGAGGTAACAACGCATCGATAAACTATTCATTGTGTTGCTCGTCAGGGATCTCGAAGCTAACTTGACTTAGTAGTGTCTTAAACCTTTGATCAAATTCCCACACCGTTTCATTGGTTAATTTCTTGATCTCTTTGATCTCCATAATACATTGGGATTGCGACTTCGGCGTCTTAAATTCAAAATTCAACGCAGCCTTAGTTTGAGCCAACGTAGCATTTTGGTTCATCACAGTGTATTCCATATACCAAGACAATGCTCTATCCTACAAAACTGTGACCAACATCACTTTCTTCATATTCTCATCAGTGATGTTCTGCAATCTCCATATTGCTTCTGCAACAAACTAGAACTACTTGGGATCACTCGATCCTCTGAAAACATGCATCTTAGGTGAGTGGGCCATGGTGAATGGGGGAGGTGGAGGTGGAGGCATAATATAGGGATGGGTTGTGATGGGATTAGAAGGTTGGGGAATTCCAAAAGCACCTTGATGATCTTCAAATTTTACCGACGCACTTCTAGGGGTAGCAAGGTGGATTTCTCCTTCTCTTTCAGACCCAAACAATTGACTGTACTTAGATTCAAAGTAATTATTATGATCTACCCTAAATCTCTTACCCCGTCACATAGTTCCAGTTTTCTTTCCTCCGAACATCAATCTAATTGCATCTGTAGTACACCCTTTTCACACAATAACATCTTAATCCAAATCTTCAATGAATTCAAGTACTTACCTCACGGGCCTTTGAAAAATTTGCGCTAAGATTTGCTATAGAATACAAATGTATCGATCGTGAACCTAGTAATAAAGCCTCCAAGGATGCTATCAATCCAATAATCAACAACCCTTGTGATCTCATTATTAATTTTCCTTAGTTGCTTGATCAACTGCGGAGTCTACGTAGTAGGGTTACCGTTCTTGAAACATACATTTTGATAATCTAATCTTGATAACCACTCGTACAACTTTGTAGAAAATGATGAGAAAAAGATATTGTGCTGATATGTAAAGATATACGTCTACAACCACTTTTCAGTAGATAGGCACGTATTTCTGCTTTCTTGCACAAAAAATTCACATTCTTTTAGATCTACCCAATATTGAATCTCTTTCTTAGTGTTGAACCCCAAAGATGTCATTTTCTTTCACCAAATTTCACTTTATTTCCTTTGTCCTTTGTCAGTTATAGGCTTAAAAGATCAATAGGATTGATTAAAGTTACTTTAAGAATGCATACAAAGACTGACTTGCTATACTTTTATGGTTATGTTGTTATAGTGATTTTTTATTAGACTTAGCTACAGAATGCAGCCATTCTGTAGCTAGTCGCCTATTTCGCAGCTATCTTCATGTTCACATAGGTTACAGGTGTCACTTAAAAGAAAAACGCATATGGTTGAATTCCACGACACTCCTACATCATTTCTTGCCCTCTACGAAGTCTGAGCAAAAATCTACAGGTGGTTATGCACGTGGAGGAAACCAAAACTAAGAAGTGGATTCCTACCAGGACAAGGACTCTACAGATGTCTTCAGCAAAGTACGAGGCCTCCACAAGAGTTCTAATTTGATTTTAATTGAAAAAGATACTTATCCCTACTTCTTCTCCAGGACAGTTATGTATTTCTCTTATAAGAATAACTCGGGAAACCAAGAGACAGTTAGCTAGATTGATGTTTTATTGTTAAGATTGTCCAAGACCGTAATACTTTGTTTTTGAAGCATTTTCCTTTAATGAAAGAAGAGCAACTTTAATACATGATCTGAAGAAATCTTGAGGAGATTCGTGTGCTAATATGGTGGTAGAGGGCCCCTACTGCCCGAGAGGCTTTGTGCATATTGTTTAGATAAGTAACTTTAGCTCTGTTTCATACCTAATTTAGGCAGTTTTATGAACTTTATATTTTATGCTCACTTACCTCGAATGGTACAGTCAGTCTTGTTCTTATGAATTGTTTCAAAATATCACTAACACTGAATTAGATAGAGCTGTAGTATTTCAGAGATTAATTTCATTTTAGTTCAGCTGTAGTATTTCAGAGGTTAATTGCATAATTAGTTCGGTTATGTTTAATGTATTTTAAGTTTTATTAGCTAGTTGTATTCTAGTTCCGTTACATTAGACTTAAGGCCTTAATTATTTACAAACTGCTCTTGTTCTTAATCTCTGCTAATACATCATTGTCATAGGAACAAAAATTGGTAATGTTATTTTGAAGTCTTGATTGTTCTGCAATTTCTCATAATTTTACAAACTTGCCTTTTTCCAAAACTATTACAAAAGATTTCTAACCCTTGAATGAGGCTTAATAGTGACATTTTGAGTTGCAGAATGGATTAATTTTAGTGTCATAAGTTAATTTAGAGTAGGGTTCCTTACTAGGTTACAGATAATATTTTCCAAATGTGTTCCAACAAATTTCTAACCATGGATGAGATTCTCTCTGTGATAATTGTAAGCTGTTGTTTACTTAGAAGAACCTCATTGCATTAAACTTATCCTTTTCTCAAGTTGTTCCAACATACTTTTAGTGAAATGAATTGGACTGAGTTCATGTTATGAGTTATTTTTCTTGTCAAGTTTTGAAATATGTGAATTAGCATTTTCTGTTTCTTAGGTGCCATACCTAGTTTAGAATAGATTTTTTCTTTGTTTTAGTGTGACCAATAACTTCTCTTTGTCAAACACTTAGTTCTTTTCCTTTTAGCATAAAAACACAAAACCAAAAAAATTAGAAAAATACTAAACACAATGAAGTAGGAAGCAGATACCTAGGCACATATAGTGCACTTCACTTCAACAGTTTACTAGCCCTGGTTGACAATTTATGACATCAATTTAGGAACACTAAGCTAAGTAGACATTTTTGGCACCGTTGCCGGGGAAGTGTAACTAGGTAGCCTTGTTTCTTACCTCCCAAAAACAATGATATGCGTAGAGAAAGAGACTCAAGGGGTAGATTCATAAAAAGCAGAAGCTTGATTCCTAGAACACCACTTGTTCCACCAAGACCAAGAGGCAGCACACCTCCAACTCAAACCCACATCCCATCCTATACTGATCATAAACTTCCAGAAGGCTTAAGATCAAATATTCCATCAGAGAAACCTTCCACTTCATCCACTGAACTTGTCCTAGAAGAAGATTCAAGGACCTCTGCTAGAGACTTAAACTTTTCCACTTCCACAGGAGAATCAACCATGGCAGAAGAAGGAGGAGGAGGAGTCTTTAATGGAGAACATACATTATTTGGAGGGGGTAGAGGTAGAGGTAGAGGAGAAGGAGGTAGAGGTGCAGAAGGAGAAGGAGGTAGAGGTGAAGAAGGAGGCAGAGGAAGAGGTAGAAGAGAAATGGGAAGCTCTTTTGGGTTTCCTATAGTAGATGAAGAAACCAATGCAACTATGAAAAAAATTTCACCCTTTGTCCTTCCAAACTTTTATGGACTCAAAACCGAAGACCCTAAAACCTTCCTATTTGAATTTGAAGTCCTATGTAGAACCTATGACTACTTACAAGATGCTCAAAAACTTAAACTATTCCCTTCAACATTGAAAGGAGCAACATTAAAATGGTTTATGAGTTTGATCAACAGTTCTATTAGGACATGGGAAGACATGAAACAGGCATTTTTAGAGAGGTATTTGGATCACTGTATGCCAGTCAACCATAAGGAGGAAGTGTTTAAAATGCTACAAAAAGAGGATGAAAACCTAGAAGATTTGTTGGAGAGGTTTAACTACAATATCAAAAGAGCAAAAATGGAAAACTTAGACCAAGATACTTTGAAAGCTCTCTTGTTGAAGACAATCAGGGATGAATGGTTAGATATCCTCAACATGATGGGAAAAGGGGATATATCTCAGCTCACATTACCTGAAATAGCTGAATTATGTATCAACCTTTCAAGAGGGAAATCTAAAACTGTAAAATGACCAAGAGACCCTGCTCTTGCAAGGGCAAGTAAGTCTGCTTCTGGGACAGTAAGTAGGGCAGAAATAGGACATATTCTTGATGAATTCAAATTTGATATTTTAGGGAGTCTTAGTGGACAAATAGACACCCTTAAATTATAAAACAAGCAAAAAGCTGAATCTGATGCCTTAGCAATCTTTTGTCCCAAATTTAAAAAGAAGCATGCCTTGAGAGAGTACCCTTTGGATGCAAAATTAGTAGAGACTTGTGTAATTTGTTCAGAAAAACATGAGACCAAGAGTGTTACACCATTTTTTGGTCATCTAACCTATCATCAATAGATGGACCCAAGTACACCATGTAAGACCAATTTTACCCTAAGTAAAATTGCTTTCACTATGTAAAATAACTTAATAAACCACGTTTATTAGGTTGTTTATGGTCTAAACAAGAAACCCCAAAAGGAAATATTAAACAAACCTATATTTGTTTGATTTTCCTCATGGAATAATTAATTAACCCATAATTTAATTATTATTCCTAATCATGTTTAACCCAAAACAAAGAAATTAATTAGATAAACCTTTATTTATCTTATTATTTTCTAGGAATAATTATTTAAATCTTATTTAGATAATATTCCTTGTTAAATATGACCAAATCACCCCCAAATAATTAAATAAATCATTATTTATTTAATTATCCTTCAACCACTTCCTTAAAAAGATAAATAAATCATTTATTTATTTATTATTAACAAATAAAAGGATTTAACCCAAGTCAAATACTTTTTCCCTCCAAAAAATATAATAAAATATCCCATAAAAGGTGGATCTAGATTTGGTTAACATTATTTTAATCATGCACCAAGATCTAGAATGACCCAATATTTTGTTATAAATAGGAGGGTTTTTCCTACCATTCTTCACCTTTTGTTGCCTATTAGATCAATCTGGATCTAAAATCTTGGTCTGACTTTGAGCCATTGTCATTGTCATATTTTCCATTATTTGCTGTGTGAGCTCCCTTTGAGTTCTATCTTTGTCTGGGTTTTCTACACCAACAGGAGAGAGAAATGCTAGATCTGAAGTGCTGAGGACTTCTAAGAACCCATCCCATTGAGGAGAATTGGAAACATCTTCTTGTTTTCCTCCCAGGTGCCCTTAATACAAAAAATTCTTTCAAAAATTGTTCTTGTCTTGTCTATTGGATATATGGAGCAAACCCTTCTTTTTACTGCTTAATGTCTTTCTATGCATAGATCTGGTTTTTTGCGGCTCTTGTCTTGATCAACTAACTGCAGATCTGAAGATATTGGCAGCCACTTTTGATGTTAGGGCTATTAGTTATGCGTAGCTAAAGTGGTCTTTTTTCGTACACATCGACAAAGGATTCATACTAACAATTGGCGACTCCACACGGGTTTTCAATTACGACCGCTGTCGTTTTTCATATTCCTGCATATCCAGCTACTTCAGACCCTAGGGTTTCTTTTCAGCTTTTTGTTTTTCCTATTTTCATGGTGTTTTTCCCCTATAAAACCCTCAAACATTAAAATTTATAACTTCCGCGTGTTTCTGGCCCTATTGCGCAGGTGACCGACATCAGCCGCAACTGAGACGACAACTTTTCTGAAAATCTGCCGCCGAGACACCCGGAGCTTCAGGTCGCACTTTTCAGCCCATAAAATGTGACCTGGACCTCTAGGTCGCACTTTTCAGCCCTTTTTCTGTGACCTGCACTGAAAACAGGTCATAACCTGCAACCTGCCAATTTTTCAGCTGTTTTTCTGCAATTTTTCTGGGTTTTTCTGAAGCTTCTGTCAGGGTTTTCCAGCCTCTGTCTCAGCCCGTTTTGACCTGTTTCTGATCTGTTTTTCTCATCTAAGTGGGAACATAGCCCCCTAGGGCTTCAGTACCCTCCACTTTTGGTGGAAGAGTTTTTAACTGTTTCAGGTCTGTTTTTTCAGAGTTTCAGCCCCCCTTTTTCCAGATCTGATACCTCCTTTTCAGACCTCTTCTAATCAGCTCTTCTCCCTTTCAAATCACCTCCTGAAGATTTGTTTGGATCTACTTTTAGGGCCTCCTCCTTGCCCCTTCTGCTTTTTGCTGATTTCCTCCTTTTTTCCAGCCACCTTGCCTCTGCCTCTTGGCTGTGATCTGCACCTCTTTTCAACAGCTTTCTCCTTTAGATCCCTGTCCCTTTCGACCCTAGATCTATTGGCCTATTTTTAGTGTGTTTTGACTAGATTTTTTTCCTCTTTTAGATTAGTTTTGAGAGACCCGCCTTTTTGGGTTGAATCGATGCAATAGTAGCTGTTAATTTTCTGTTATTTCAGCATTATATACTGTTTTTGCAGCATTATTTTCAGTTACGCAGCACACTTTTTCTCTTGCTCTCAAAACGAAAAGGGTTTAAAAATTAAAATTAATGCACGCCACACACTCACCCTAAGCGAAGAAGAGCCTGGTTTACACTGCCAGGCAAAGAATTTAAAATCAATTGACACTACACCTTTTTGCCCTTGTTTCGACATTGTAATCACTTGATTCTGCACCTCCCTGCCTCTGTCGGTCGTTCTTCTTCCCCTCGTGCCGTGTTTGTGTTTCCATCATTGCGCCATAAAGGCATGCTTCCCGGAGACTTCTTGGCCTTCACCCTCAGTTTCTTGTCGGTCGACCTGCTCCGTCCTGCCGTCGTCGAGCCAGTCCCCCTCCGAGTCCGCACTCCGACTCCTCTTCTGATTCATTGGGTTCCCCTTTTACTTCTAGTTCTCCCCCTGTCACCTTCACTATGTTTGGTCCAGGGCCTAATGCTAGCGGTGCTCCCAGCCCTAATTCCAGAACTACTACTAGCGGAACCGCCACAGGAACTACCGCGGCTGCACCCTTGCTACCGTACATCGCAGGCCTCAGCCTCCCCGATTTCAATCAGTTGATCAATGACCCTATCCGCCACGATGTTGGTTGGCCTGCTATGCCAACCAAGCTCCCCTCTGACATTCCTAAGTTCGAAGGCCTTGCTGGAGAAGATCCAACCAATCATGTCCGATCTTTCCACAAGTGGTGTTCCTCCAATTCCATTACCGATGATTGCATCCATCTTCGGTTGTTCCAACGCACGCTTACCGGCGAAGCTTCCAAATGGTATGTTGACCAAGCCACCTCTTCCCATACCACCTTTGCGACCATTGCCCAAGCCTTTTTATCTTATTTCCAGCTCCCTCTCCGATACGATACTGGTACGGAGCTTTTGACCTCTTTCAAGCAAACCTCTACGACCTGCCTTTCCACTCATGTCCAGGAATGGCGACGAAGATGAAGCTTATGTCGAGCTCCCCCCTTCAAAGATCAGGTTTATATGGACTGGTTCCTTCGCACTCTCTTAGCTCCCATTGGCAAAGATGTTGCCTCCCATTTCCCTCAAACCGAAGAAGCCGCCCTCCAAATAGCCTTGAAATATGACCTGATCTATGCTCAGTCTGGTTATGTTTATACCGTCCTTCCTGACCTCCCTAGGCCCGGAGGCGCTAACGCCCCGAGGGCATCTCATTCCGCCGACGGTATCGTTGGAGCCCTTTCTCATCCGTATGCTCAACCTCCTATGGGCTATGGTCTCCCTCAGGGAGGGGCCAGCACCTCTAGCACTTTTCCCCCTCCAGGTAGCATGTATCCAGGATATGGCATGCCTCATCATTTTTCCCAACCTCCTGCTTACCTCAATGTTGCCCAACCTAACCATTACCCTTATCCATAGCCTGGTGCGCCAACTCCTCCAGCATATGCGCTTCCACCTCCCTTGCCTCCTCCAACCCCGCAACAACACCTACAGCCCCTTCCAGGGAAAGTATTTGCACAGCAGGGCGCGACTAATCCCCCTTCTTCTCAACGAAGGTGGAGAGGAAATCCAAACCAATCTGCCCCTGCTAATCATGGACCCAATCCTCAAGGTATTGACCCTAACACTGCTAACCAGCAACAGGGCACTCAGCCCAAGCCGGACAGGCCTCTTCGCACAAATAAGCCTTGTTCGTGTTGCGGTGTTTATGGTCATTACACCCATGATTGTCCCCTCTTACCACAGATGCGGCAGATGTGGGAGTCTCAAGCCACATTGCGCGGACAACATGCCTCCCCTCATGCTCCCCCTAATGTGGCCACTACTCAACCAGCTGTGTTTACTGATCCTTTCCCTCAGCAAGGATTCGTGGCTACCCAACCACCTGACGGATAGGTCGCCACTCCACCTTCCATTTCTGGTTCCTCCGATTACCAGATCCTCATGATGAATTCTGATCCTTCCCCAACCGTCGACCTTCACCTTCAAACTCGGTCTCGCTAGTACCCCAAGACTCCCGCTCAGTCTGCCCCCGAGTCCCCTTCTTCAGGTTCTACAGAGCCTCTTTCGACATCCAATGGCCCCTTACATATCCCTCAACCCAAAGTTGAGGTTCATACCAAGATTCCTAAAGGACCATTACGTCGAAATGCTGCTTCTGGTCGAGCTGCTCATTCGTATAGCATAGTAGATGGTTTGGCGCAATCTCCTGCTGCCATTTCCACATTGGAACTCCTCCAATCATGCCCTTCCCAAAAGAAGGCTCTGCTATCTGCCGTGGGTGCTGTAGATCCTGCTGATGACCAAATGATTGTTTTCGACGCCCATCAATCAGAACATCCTCCTCTTCCTGCTTCCGTCGCCTTCCAAATCCCAGTCAAAATCCGGAATGCCAACGTTTCTCGATGTATAATTGATGAGGGGGCATCCACCTGTGTGATGTCTGCTTCGGTTTGGAAGCAACTCGGATCTCCTGAATTGGCCCCTTCCACGATCACCCTTTGAGCATGGGACGACCACGCCTCTCAGCCCATTGGCATTTTTCGTAATTGTCCTATCACCCTTGCCGGTACGACTGTTTGCATTGACGTCGAAGTCATCGACGCCCCTCTAGACTACAACATTCTATTGGGGCGAAGCTACACCTATGCCATGTCTGTTGTCCCATCCGCGGTTTTTCGCAAGATGTCTTTTCCTCACAATGGGAAGATAGTCACCATCGACCAGTTGACTTATCATGAGCCAAAGTCTCAGACCTCCCCTGAGACGACCATATCTTCTGTAGCCAATAAGCAAACCATCGATTCCTTGACCAGTGTCTCCCCCAGCATCTACAAAGATTCCTCCCTGCTTGGAACTTTTCCTGGTCTCCCCCCTCCTCCTGTCTCTGATCCTAGCTTGTCGAATGTTTACATGATGCAATCGTCTCGGGCTGCCCTTAAGTGACCCGCTTCGGCTAGTCAGCAACCTCAAACTCAACCTCGCCCACCGCAACCCGCTCCTAGCCCTTCATCTTCGCCAGCCGGACCTCCTCCTTCTAGCCCTTCTCCTACAGCTGGTATCCCTGAACCCCTGTATCCCCCTGGATCGGTTCCCCCAGGCCTTAACCATCTCGGAGCCGTTCCTCCTGGTCATTATCCCGCTGGTCAGATACTGTTCCTGGCTCCCCCTCCCAGAGTCTATTTGGTCCCCGTCATGGCCACCCTCTCTCTCCCTAACCTGACCCTAGGTATACCCGTCTGGTACCTTGACCCTCCAGTCACTACCCCTCCTGGTCACCCCAAACCCTATCTTTCTTTGACACCTGTTCAACCGGTCCCCCTCGCTTCCTCCATCGCTACCGTGCCCCCTGCGCCTCCCCAGGACCCTACCCCTGTGGTGACAGCTCCAGGAAAGAAAGGCAAAGCTCGCAAGGGGGCATCTAAAGACAAGGCCACTTCGACTGACCCTGCTCCTCCTCCACCCGCCAAGCCTTGTGCCTTGTGTGATGTCGTCGGTCACGCCACCCATACTTGTCCTGAGTTGCCCTGCATTCAACCCATGGTTAAAGTCGCGTTCCCCGAGTCTACGGTCTCCGACCCTTCTCTTCCGTCCTCGTCCGTAACCAAGAACCCAAAAACTATTCGCACTAGCAAACCCTGTGCTTTGTGCGGTGTCCATGGCCATTACTCCCACCATTGTCCTCACCTGACGCATTACCGCGCCTCTTTAGAAGTAGTCCGAGAGTATGAGGTTGAAAAAAATCAATCCGCCTCTCCCATACTCGCGCAGTATGCTTCGGGCCAACTTGAGGATCCCCCCGCTCCCATCGACATTCCCCCCCCTGATGTTTAGATGACGGAGTCTACTACGACCATTCTTTACCTATCATCCTCTGTGAGACCCTTGGAGCACAGTCCCTTTGCATCCTCCCCTGTTGTTTCACCTGACCCCCTTCAGCGACCACCCTTGACCCCCTCTTTTCTGCCCATACACGAGATCACTCCACCCGTATCTCTGTTGACCTCCGCAGCCCGAGTCCCCGCCATGCCTCCTACAGCCCTCATATATCACCCTCTAGTTTGTATATGAGTCATAACCATCTTGCTCATCGCACTCCCTCCCGCAGTTGCCGCTCGATGTCTTCTGTACACTCACGTTGCCGTCATTGCATCTCCTCCTCCCATTTGTTGTCTTGTAACACCATTCCACACGACCTCCCGTCTCCACCCTATATCGGTTACGCCGATGGTGCAAGTCATTACTCACGGAATCTAGCCTCGGCAGGTTGGGCCATTTTCACCCCCTTGCATGCCCTTGTTCTCTCAAATGGGGTCTGCATTGGTACTGCTACCAACAATCAGGCCGAATATGATGCAGTGCGTGGTCTCTTAGCCGATGCCCTCTTTCATCGCATCCTCCATCTGCATGTTCGTTTGGATTCCCTACTTCTTGTCATGCAACTAAATGGTGTTTATCATGTGCATAACCCTGTGCTGTTTAGACGATATTTACGAGTGAAACTCTTGATACGCAAATTTGAAACCATAACTTTCAACCATGTACCTCGAGAACAGAATCACTATGTAGATAGTATTGCAAACCATGTTCTAGATTGGCATTTATCACATGCATTTCATACAAGACAATAACATTCATAATCATTAACAAAGATGCATATCCATAATATGTGTCACAAAACATGTGTTTAGAGTCCATCTACTCTGATACATATGACATGCCCATCGCATGTTACAAAAACTCAAAACTGGGGGCACCACCTGCCCCTACATACACACTAGGGGGCACCACATGCCCCCCACCTACTCACTATCTGGCGGATCCCGATCCAATGGCTCTGCTCCTGCAGCTCGTAGATCATGTATGCCTTGACCGACCATCACCATGCGCCACATGACACCTCGCCATTCCGAGGGTAGACCAATACATGGCTCCACGTACTGGTCGTCTAAGTCTTGCCACCCACGCTCTGAAACTCCGGTCAGCAACCTCTCGCATCTACGGCGGATGTCCTCCAGAAGGGCGGCCGCATCCTCATTGCACGCTGCTCTCGACCCACTCGGCCCTGCAGCTCCCGATGCTGCTGGTCGTCCCATATATCCGACCGGTTTTACCGGAGCTATATCTGCATACCAAAAGTACATGAATCAGTATCATATCTACTATTCACTAACTTTAACATGCCCAAAAAAGAGCAGTTACTTGCCACTTACCATCAGGTCCCCATACTCGACCAGGCGGAAGTGGTAGGTCCGGATCCCCACAATAACTCATCCCACTATAGGGATAGTCGTCTATGTATAACAACATCTGATCCCAATGGGCAAAGAACTCAGGTCGAAACACTCGCCCGACCGCCCCTCCTTCGCCTCTGCATAGTAGCCGCCCCCACCGGTGCATCCTGGGCTCTCTTGGGCCCCCCTCTGGAAGCTGTATACGAGGTCGTAAGGTCGGGATCTTCTCAAAGAAGAAGGCGCACAATAAAGTCCCGTAGGAGCAATCGTGGTTCACTTGCTGCTTGCAAAGCGACAACTGTCATTTTAACGACACCAACATCATTTGGGCCCACCCATAGTAGGTCCCACTCAACACACTCTCTACGATCATCATCTGCCCCCCAGTGATGTGATGGAACGCCTGACTACCCAGGATCCGCAGCACTGCTGCGGCCACTCCCCGGGTCTCCAGTCTCTCTAGGTCCCCGATCGGTATCCGCGTCCCTTTGACTTGGAGACCCGGTCGGCAATGCCTCTCCACATACTCCATGAGGTTCCGCCCCCGCGGTAACAATGGCTGCGTGTTTCCCACCATCCCCAGTGGTGGGAGACCTGTCAGGAAATACACATCCTGGACTGTCAGTTTGATCCTGTGCCCCTGCACTACAAAGACCTCATGCTCTGGATCCCAATAACTAATAATCCGGGCCAACAAGGGCTCTCCAACTCTTATCAATGGGTTCTCCAAAAACTTCAGAACCCAAAACCTGGCCAACACACAACGGACACCCTGATCTGCTTGGATCTCTGCCCGCAATGTACCTAGGTGTCTCTCTCTCCAGTTCACCCGTATATCTACCATATCTGCACAAAAACATCATCTTTTTCAGCCTACAGATAGGGAATACTGTAACCAAACACAAAAAACCCAACTCTCAACCATCAAACAACACTAAAACCCCCTCATCTTCCAGGTCGCACTTTTTTGCCAAATCCTGGGACAGGTCGCACCTTTTGGCTCAAAACCTGCGTCCCAGGTCGCAGATTTTGGCCCAAAAAGTGCAACCCGGTCGAAAAGATGCAAGGGGGTATATTCCTTAGATTCTGGGCCCTAATCTAAACTTTCAATCCATCAAAATGAAAGAGTAAGGTTAGGCCTCTTACTTGACACTAACGGATCTCGATTCCAACGGTCGGTTTGTCCGCTACGCTCGTTGCAAGATTTAGGGCCTTCTCTCCTCTCTACATTCACCACAACAACACTAGCAAATGAGTGGATTTGGAGGGAAAACTGCCTTATTAAAAGAGAACCCTTGTTTCTTCTGTCGCCTGCTGCAACCATACCGTAGCTCCGTTTGACAAATCGTCTGCACCGTTGGAAAGCTCTCACCGAGCCCTCAAATGGGTATCTGTTAGTTTTTTGTGATTTGATACTTCACCACGACACATTTTGTCCAAGATGGGTCACTTAACCTCTCCTTAAAATCACATTTCTTCACTTACAACACTTGTACTTGGGGCACCACTTTGCCTCCTTACTTGTCTTTGTTCGTGTTGATTTTTGTCGTGAGTTCCCATCTTGTACTCATGTTTTCATGGTCCCCCATTGGACCTTTACTGTGTGGCAGCACCATCGAGTCGCCCTTGTTTAGAGCATCCAAGTGGAGTCATCATCGCATTCATGGAGTCTATCCCGAGTCCCTTTGTACCCCGCTATAGTCCTCCATCCCCCATTGCTTGGTTTCTCTCTTGTGTCGCACATTATGGCCTTCAGTCCCACTGTCCCTTATCCATGATGATATTGTGTCCGTCGCTGCCATGTCATTCATACCCTTTATGCTCTAGCAAGGGAAGTCGTCCATTCGCTACTTAGTCCCCTCCATTCCACCATCATCATTGGTATTAGTCTGTCCGTCGCTCTACTATTTTCTCTCGTGCCTTAGTTGAGGTTCTCTCATTGTCTCACCTATGGTGGACCTCCTTCTGTCGACATCAGCTTCTTCATTCCAGAAGACAGGTCTAGAGGGCGGTGTACCTTGGTTCCAGATTCCACTCTTGTTCGGTGCCTCGGATCAGGCAAAGGGATCTCTCATTTCCCTTTGACTCAATTGTTTCTCCACTCAAGCTCCTTTCAGCATGACCGAGATCCGTATACTTGATGGTTCAGTGATGCAGCAGCAGCTCTTGGTGATTCCCGGGTGTGTGTGAGATGTCTCAGCCCTCATGAGGGGGTGGCCCTGCAGGTAGCCCCCCACATGCCCGGATGACCTCTTCATTGTAGCCCTTGATGTAGCTCCATATATTTGATGATGGCGGCCTTAGCCGCTTGCAGCGCCTCTTTGATTTACATGTATCAGTCAGATTTTGCGAGCCCTTCCCCATTTACAAGGGGCATTTGGGTTGTATTTGTATCTCATGTACTCGGATATTATTGTATAATTCCTGGCTGTTATCCCAGGCACAGCATGTATGTGGGATTCTTCATTGTATTTTTATCTGGCTCAAGATTATTCTGGCTGTACTTTATCGTTCGGTCCCTTCTTTACTGGACACACTATTCTTTTGTACTTTGTCTCGGCGGGCATAGGTATGCCTCCCCCGCCGCCTTTAGCACAAGTACCCTCTCATAAAAAGAGACTTGTTGCACCTGTAAGTCTCGTCTCCTCAGGGTCTAGTTCTTCAGCACCTTAGTCTACCTCACATTTCTCTCTCTGACTTCCCTCTTGATGTCTGGTGATTGAGTTCTTACAACGTACTTCAGTCATACGATTTTCTCCTAACACTCGCACGCTGGGGGGAAATCTGTTACACCATTTTTTGGTCATCTAACCTCTTATCATTAGATGGACCCAAGTACACCATGTAAGACCAATTTTACCCTAAGTAAAATTTCTTTCACTATGTAAAATAACTTAATAAACCACGTTTATTAGGTTGTTTATGGTCTAAACAGGAAACCCCAAAAGGAAATATTAAACAAACCTATTTTGTTTAATTTTCCTCATGGAATAATTAATTAAACCATAATTTAATTATTATTCCCACTCATGTTTAACCCAAAAACAAAGAAATTAATTAGATAAACCTTTATTTATCTTATTATTTTCTAGGAATAATTATTTAAATCTTATTTAGATAATATTCCTTGTTAAATATGACCAAATCACCCACAAATAATTAAATAAATCATTATTCATTTGATTATCCTTCAACCACTTCCTTAAAAAGATAAATAAATCATTTATTTATTTATTATTAACAAATAAAGGGATTTGACCCAAGTCGAATACTTTTTCCCTCCAACAAATATAATAAAATATTCCATAAAATGTGGATCTAGATTTGATTAACATTATTTTAATCATGCACCAAGATCTAGAATGACCCAATATTTTGTTATAAATAGGAGGGTTTTTCCAACCATTCTTCACCTTTTGTTGCCTATTATATCACTCTGGATCTAAACTCTTGGTCTAACTTTGAGCCATTGTCATTGTCATATTTTCCATTATTTGCTGTGTGAGCTCCCTTTGAGTTCTATCTTTGTCTGGGTTTTCTACACCAACAGGAGAGATAAATGCTAGATCTGAAGTGCTGAGGACTTCCAAGAACCCATCCCATTGAGGAGAATTGGAAACATCTTCTTGTTTTCCTCCCAGGTGCCCTTAATACAAAAATTATTTCAAAAATTGTTCTTGTCTTGTCTATTGGATATATGGATCAAACCCTTCTTTTTACTGCTTAATGTCTTTCTATGCATAGATCTGGTTTTTTGCAGCTCTTTTCTTGATCAACTAACTAAAGATCTGAAGATATTGGCAGCCAATTTTGATGTTAGGGCTATTAGTTATGCGTAGCTAAAGTGGTCTTTTTTCGTACACATCGAAAAAGGATTCATACTAACAGATATTTCTGTTGCACAAGAAAAAATAGTTAAAGCGGAGCCTCCTATAATAATTGACCTAGAGGATGATACACAAGAACCTGTGGAGGCCATTTCTGTTGTAGAAGAACTAACAGTGGGCATAGATGCCAGCCTAGGAAAAAATGAAGGGGCTGATACACAAGAACCCACTGATGAAGCTGTTGTTACATAAGAACCAACAGTAGAGGTGGAGTAGACCCATCCAACAGAGGTTGTTACACCCACTATTGATGTTTATGTTTAATGTAGAGGAAGGTCAAGTCCCGCCACGGGATGGAGTTCTGAGAAAATTTTGTTGATTTTTGAATTATAGAAATGGAAACATGAGGTAATCTCACTCCAGGAGGGGGTGGTCCCACTAAAATAACATCGGAAGAAGATAATTTCTTTACAGGAACAATGGATGAAGGAAGAACTGAAGAAAGGTTGTGAAGAGTGTAAGCGGAAGGAAGCCATAAAGAAGTAGGAGGAACAGTTGTCGCTATTACAGCAACAGGTTCAGGATCAAACTGTGGATAAGAAAAAAATCCATGATCTTGCCCTCAATTTTTTAGGGTGTAGGCAACCTTCCCCATCATACCCCATATTCCTATGGGAACACTATTACCTGTTTCAATTAAAATTCATCATGGAGAAAATTCCCTATATGGGTTCTTCCACCTGCACATTTTTAGATGTCTTTCTTGCTTTTGATTTTGATGAACAAAACCTATTGTCTGAGTTATTCTTGCACAATATCATTTTCGAGCACGTAAGTATAAGAATGGTAGTGACTATATTCTCCTACATGAAGGATTTGCAGTTACAAGCCTTTGTGTCTTTATGAGGAATCAGATTGAGTGGAATTTGTCCACCAAATATATGGATGCCAATGAAGAATAGACAACATTATGGATCCAGGTAGAACCAGGACATGCTGCCGAATTAAGGCAAGGATTTAGAAGGATTCTGAGCACTCCTAGGATAAGGGAACTTGCTACAACTTACAGAAGAAGGATTGTGAACTTCTGCCTTAATTAATTTTCATTAATGAAGAGTCGAGCCCTAACTGGTTGTCTGAAGTGTACAAAATCCAGCAGTGTTGAGTTGCTGGACGGGAACCCGTTTGCATTTCAGAACTTTGTGGTAGCTGTTACACATGGACCAACATATGCACAGATAATACAGACCCTTGGTGCTTCCTAGCTTCGGCTAAGATTCAAATTCCCTTTGATTTGGCTACCAATAGAGGATTACCAGATTAATTATGAATTGAGCAAGTATGAAGTAGAGTCTTGGATATGACAGCTGATGCCTACTCAAGGGTATAGGTCTACAGATGAAGACACAACTGACTCTTATGACCTCATTGACCTACACCGGAGATATTCTCATGGGCGATGAGATTTTGCATGAGTACATGCAAGTGCTTCAGCTGGGGGGAGATGTTGGGTGCCAGTTTTGTACTATTTTCCTACATCTGTCTCCCCCATTGTTACCTTGTGACTACAACCATTGGGACTATATTTTCCTCTTTTCCTACTTCTCTATCTTAAATAGTGTTGTTTAACCTTATTTTCATTATCTTTTCATTTCATCGATTTTTATGATGTATCGTGTCTTTTTTTATGACTAACTGGGATAACTGTTGGGAGAAGTTCTCTGGTCTTTTGTTGTCCTTCCTGATGTTATTTTTAGCAAAAAATATCTAGAGCATGAGGCATACAAAAGTAGTTGAAAGTGTGATGTTACAATGAGTTGTTACACTACGACATTGTTACATCATGGTGTTGTTACAGACCCGCTAGATAAATTGTTGTTATAGCTGTACTGCTGACTGGATATCGTCAACTTCTGGATGTCGACCTGTCCTCTATTGTTGTTACGATACAACGGTCATTTTCCATGAT
>CM076579.1:1335319770-1335616257 GCA_034641835.2 Pinus albicaulis | reverse complement strand
CTTCTCATCCAGATCAGTAAACAAATTTTTGTCTCCAGTCATATGGAAAGACGCACCACTGTCAAGAAACCACACTGATCCCATCACACTTGAAACCAAGCATGCGATCAGCGAAAAATATAGCTCAAACTATGAGGCTAAGGCCTCTCTAGCTGTAAATCCAACAGCCTGCTTATTTTTCTTCTTCTGTGGACAATTAGTGGTGTAATGTCCGTGTTGGTGATAGTGAAATCACTTCACCTTGGACAAGTCCTGCTTCTCTCCTTTCGCACCGATTGAGAAGGATTTTTCTTTCCCTTCCCTTTCCTTGCTTTGGTATCCAAAGCGCAATTTTCTTCATCTTCATTCTTCGATGAAGATCCATCCCTGGTACCTCGCCTTATCTCCTCCTGCACAAGATCTGACCAAAGTCACTCCCATCCTAGCAGTTTCTCCCGACAATTGACAGAGTCTTCGTAACTATGCCAACTCTTCGGAAGCCCAATGAGAGCCAAGCTCACCAAGTCTTCTTCATCAATAGTAACCCCCACACTTCCCAGCTCATCCCTGCACTGGACAAAATTTGTGAGGTACTTGGGTATGCTGTCGCCTTTCTCCATTTTTATTTTCCTGAGTTTGTCTTTAAGCGCCAACTTCCTCTGGTCACTTCTGATTTGGAATAAGTCTGTCAAATATTTCCACATCAAGAATGGAGAAGCTTTACCATGAAGGCTGGACACAATGTGATCCTTCACACCTTCCAACAGAATTCTTCGACACTTTGCTGTCTTCTTTTTCCAGGCGTCAAGTGCGGCAACATCGCTAGAAGCAGGCTTTGGAATTTCAACATCTATGAACTCCTTCAACCCATTATCATCCAGCACCGCCTCCATCCTATCCTTCCATGCAATATAATTCTGCCCTCAAGGACATACTCCAATCGCAATCCGTTGAAAGAAATTTCAATGAATGCTCAAATTCGAGCCCAAGAAAACATTGCAGCAAATTTGAATTCCACCAGCACAAAACTCAACCGCTTCAATAATTGCAATCTGCTCCAATGATCAACTGCTCCGATACCATGTAGAAATTATATAAAAAATATGTTATATGTCAAATATTCTCCTGATCACACACTATTTTAACTTCATGCACAATACAGAATCTATTCCACCATTGATCATCACATGCGAAAATTAAATCAATTTCAATGCACACATGAAACTATAAAAATTCACACACATTAGCACAGTTGTTTTACGGGAAATTTTGAAGTTGAAAACCCCAAATATGTATATATAATATATGTCATAAAGATCATGTAACAATCCTCATACAAAGCTGATCATATCAAGCTCTCAGTATAATACAATTGCTACACACTAATCAGGCTCGATCTTGCAAATCCATGCACAGATCTTTTCTACCTGCTAGCCTGCCTCTACTGCGCAATCCCTGATGAAGAATGGCTCTGAATGAACTCGAATTGCTCCAATATTCATTGCGCAATCCTCATTGGCATCTCCACTGAGTGTTGGATGCAGTAAATACATCACTATAGTCACCACTGATAGTATATCTTTCCCTTTCACCTATCTCTCCACTGGTCTCCACTGAAACTGCAATGCACTATATTTAACTGATGTATTCTTCAATTGATTAATGAGTTATTATTTAGTGAATTAATTATTAATTAATTCACACCACTCTCACTAGTGTATCAATCAGTTAGACTAGATACAACTAGCTCAACTGTGTCTAACTGAGTTAAACTGAACACAACTCCACCAAAATATATCACATGAGTTCTAATTGAATTCCTCCATGCATTAGCTCTAGTAAACCCTCAGGAATAGCATAATTCCTTCTGTCAGCTACTGTGTCACATCTGTGCACTTAAATGAAGTGCTCCAAGAGAATAAGATAATGTTTAGAGTCCAAATATTATTAAGAGCGAATAATATTCGACATATCTATTTTTAAACTGGCAATCTAAAAATAGATTCTGCCCAATATGTCTAAAAATAGAAGTCCATATATTTTTCCAACTTGACCAACCATCCACAAATAGCATCCTGCAACTCATAGAATATGATCGACATGTCTAAAAATAGACATAGTTTAAAAATAGACTTTGCGCCAAAAATAGCCTGTGGGCCCACTTAGTGAAGGCAAATATTTTCACTAAGCTCATCATCTTGTTGAATCTCAACACGAACAAGGGAAGAGGGGTAATAGGGATATGGACATCGGAACCTCCAGTAGGTTGAGAGAGCTAAGAGCACATCAGAGGGCGTAGATGGTTGAGAGGTGGCAGGAAAGGGCGATACGAGAGTTTGAGAAGCAAGAAAGGAATAGATAGAGAAATGAAGAGGTGCCACATATGACAGAATGGAGAGAAGGAAAAGTGGGACCCAAAGGAATGGATGGGTCCGTCAAAGAAGTTAGGCAAGTTCATAGGAGCCCATCCAGAAGAGAGCAGGGAAAAAATTCTAGTGAAGAGGTGGGCGTGCACCCCGAGGAGGAGTCTGATGTGGAGTTGCATGTTGCGATGGAGAAATTTTTCCAAGAGATGTTGGAAATAATAACGCAAGGTAATACTATTCCCCAAGTTTCAAGTAGCACTAGTCTTCACCTTCCTTTGGTACTTTACCATCCACCTGATAAGTTCTTGATAAAGTTACGAGAGTCTAGCAAGTTTTGTAGTATTTAGTCTACAGTACAGATAGCAGCGAGTAGTAGTACTAGAAACAGGATCTCTCAGCCAGGGAATAGAGGTTTCATATTACTACCACTAATGCAAGTAAAGATGGCAGGATCATTTACTCGATACCTGGAATTTTCTGGAAAAGGTCATGATGTTGTGGAGTAGCATTGGTATCTCTGTGAAGCAATTTGGAGGGCTCAACAGAAACCATATGCAGTTAAGTTAATCGAATTTCAAACTACACTAAGGGAAAGAGATTTATGTTGGTTCATAAAATGGTTAGAGGTGCACCATAACCTAGCAATAGATGATGTTAAGAGATATTTTGTACAACAATTCAAGCTACCCCATACTAATCAACAAGGCTTGTCCGAACTATGGCAAATTAAATAGAGGGAAGGAAAAACAACCTGGGATCTGATGAGAAGGTTTAAGAGGCAATTGGGAAACTAAGTTACCCAATTGATCCAAACCACCAACATGACCGGTTCATTAAAGCACTTCTACCCTTGACTTTGACCTAACAAAAGATTGATACCCTTTAAGATGCACTAGAGCAAGCAATGAAAATAGAAGCAATGGCTAGATACCCATAATATTTTAGAGGGGCAGTAGCCATGCAAGACCCATCCATATTTGGACTACAACATCAAATAGCCAGTTTGACAGAGAAGCTAAAAGATATTTAGCCAGTGCAACCCGCATGAACCAATGTGTGGTGTACACACTATTTCTTGGAAGGACATGTAGTTACGAAATGCCCAAGGTTGTAGGCATCCAATTTTGGGACTTCGGCGATCAGAGCGCAGGGGGCCCTGCTAGTAGGAGGAATTGTGCAAGTAAATACTCAATGGATATACCAACCCCAACCCCATTTCATAGGATTTCCTAATCAGCAGAATTAGAAAATAGTAGAATGCTACGAAATATGCAAAGGTATTGGTCATCCTCCACATTTGTGCCCTGTTATCACTCAGATTTTACTTGAAGTTGTTAGAAGAGGAAAGGGGTCCGAGGTAACCACAAACCAACCTTCAGATACAGAATCTAGCCAATCTGTATCCAGAGAGGGATCTCTCTATAAAATATAGCTTTGTTTTTAGAAGATATTAGGCTAGTTGTAAAGTCCAGGGGTTTTGATTTTGTTTGAGTTGATGGAATTATTTAGCTGAGATTAAGATCAAGTAGTTTCATTCCATTGGGCTAATGGAGTCAAAGGATTGGGTGCATTGGCTTAAGTTTTTTAACAAAAGATGGTTTATCAGGGTAAGATAATCAAACTAGAAACAATTATAGATCTAAAGTGAATGGAATGGAATTCAAACGGATGAAAGGCAACGAAGAATATTTCAACACATTCAAGAGAAGAGAAATGGATTGATTATCAATAAAGAGGAGTTAAGTACTCTTTACTAAATAACCAAATATGCATGAACTAGACAAACAGGAGCAATTAAGAATTCACTATTTAAACTAGTTTAGAAGAAAACATTCAGAATAATAACGACTGAAATCAGATTACACGTAAGTAATTTCTGATTTAGTCCTTTTCGTTAAATATTAAGATAATGAAACACAGATGATATTGTAAACAAATATATAACTTCAAAACATGGGATAGAGATGACTTATTGATCCTTCATTTGACACATGAATCCTGAGAAAAGTCTTCTGCCTCAATTCCTTGTCCAGTTTTGCCACGAAAAATTTCTCCAAAGCTCTTTATTCCAAAATATTCAATGTTACATCAAAGTATAAGAATCCACCCTCAAATACTTCCAAGAGTGAAGTATTTATACAAATTCTAAATTAAAATATCTTGAAAAAATATCAAGATTAGTTCACAAATCTCTCCAACTATTTTACATAAATAGAACTTAAGTAAAGGACACTCAAAATAATGCATCTAATTGGCACTATTTCTTATGGATAGGTGATGACAAAGAGGAGAATTCGAATTTGATCGAACTCTTAGTTGATGATGAGGCATCCAAGTCACTAACTGCTTCCTTTCTTTGTGCATTCTGCTCCAACAATTATGCAAACTTGGGGTCCAATGATATCTTTGTATTTCTCAATCCGTAATAGATATGTAAAACTTGAAAGAGGTTATTGTGGATTAATATTTTGGTGAGATAAAAATATTTCATTTTCCTAGAATTCCTCTCCAGTGGTGCACAATAGGCTCTGCAAAAATATGTGTAAAACATAGTTTTACAGAATCTGAAAAATAGCTTTTAAAGATGTGCATTTATCTCTGATTCTGAAATCACTGTGCAAAAAGTGAGATAGGTTTTTGTAGATGGGTCTCTTAGGAACCAAAAAATCCTTCAGTTTTGTATGATGTATTTCGGAGTGGCCACAACCGTCTCTGTAAAATGATGACTTCACTGAAATTTTCTGCAAAACGTGCTTTCCAACATTGTTTAATATTTCCAAAACCATAATAGCTGTTAGAAAAGTGAGAGAGGTTTTTGTAGATGGTCCTATTAATAACATAAAAATCCTTCAGTTTTTCAAAATTCATCTTGTATTGATCACAATAGTTTCTGCAAAACAATGACTAAAACATGTAATTTCTGCAAAAATGTTCCTTCTTGTTGTATTTTTCATCCTTTCACTTTTTTGTTCTTTTGACTGTTTTACTTTCACTTTAAACAAACTTCAATGTTGGTGAAAGTATTTTCATTTCTTTTTACCATTTTACTGCCTTTTTAATTACTTTTACTGTTTACCTTTGACCGCTCTGTAACTTCATTTTAACTTTCACTCTGAATTTTACCTGATACACTTTAACCACTAATACTCTTTAACTGTTCTTTACAGTGTCCTTTTACCTTCAATGTGTAGTTTAGGTTTTTACTGTCTGTTTCAACAATAAATCGTTTAATATCCTGTTTCCTTTGCTTGTCTTTCAACTGTATGTTTTATCTTCCATGTTTGTTTGAATAGATTTGATAACACTCTTGGAGTAAACAAGTCTTATGACTAGTATTAAGACTGTTTATCCAAGGATGTGGTCTTTTGATCACCTGTAAAAAAAAACAAATTGTTAAGAAAGCATTGGTTTGCAGGGGAGGTCAAAAAAGTTTCATTTGATTTTGAGAGGTCTGTGGAGTGAATCTAGAATGATTTTTGGGAGGTAAACCATGCTCGAATTGGTTAACAGAGGCTTCAGATGGCGCAACTGGGTTACAAAGGGTTTTACTGCATAATCAGGTGAAAATGAGAAACACTAGAGTGTTTGTGTTTAAATGGGTAAACGGTTTATATTGGCGAGTAAGCTTTGAATGAACAGTGGACAGATGGCGCTAACTTGACGATGTGAATTTTTGTCGTTAGTGGGAGGCGGTAAGTGGTACGCGATCACACCGCTTTTGGAGAAAGGTGGTTTTGAGCAGAGGGGCAGCGATTCCATACAACGAACGACGTGTGGCGTTGTACAATCCAGAAAACCGCTTGGCCATCGCGCATTATCATTCGGACGCGGATGGCTAGCGATATTGTTAATAGCCGTAGATCTTATATGGGTTGATCGAACGACGGTCAGGACATGGAAATGACTGGTAGATAACAGGGCAGGCCCGTTGCTTTTAATTATGAGTTAATCGTATCGAGGGCGATTTGATTGGCGGGTCAGGTTATTAATTAATCATGAGGATTAATTAACCCTTATTGATATGGCAGAGAAATGCACTCATGATTAATCAAATATTTGACTAATTAATCAGGATTAATACATTAATATGGTTATTTTTCAACCAAAGGGGTGGGATATTATTATTTGAGAATTATTAAAATAATACGGGAAAAATGTGAAAATTTATTTGGGAGTTATATACTATGTGTTAAAGTTAATATGATTATGAAATGAAAAGCACCAAGTTAAAACATTTGATGTATATATTCAAACTTAGGATAAAGATGAAAAAGGGGTTTTTTAGGTGATGTTATGTATTTTCCTAAGTAAAGTAGGAATTTACACTTAGGAAATGAGTTTATGAAATCAAATGAATGGTTTATGGATGATTCTAAGTACTTAGGCTCTTAAATCATTGGGCCAAGGGTCCAGTCCCTCCAAAAGTCAGAGAAATGCTCTGAGCCCCTTTAATTTTCAAAGACCTTAATACTTCAGGGGGAATTAGTGAAATCTTTAGGGAAAAATGTGAATGGAAGTTAGTTATTTAACCTTGTCTTGCTTGAACTAAATCAACTGAAATGTTTGTCTTATACTTGTGATAAAAGTAAATGTTAACACATCTAAAGACATTATCCATCACAAGTAATTATGCAACACCATCTACCTACCCTCCCTACTTTAACCTAGCATTTTTTCCTTCTTTATTTGGGTGCACTTAGACTGGCAAACCCTTATCAATCTTCTTTTTCTTTTACATGGCAAGCCTACCTAAGTCTACACTTATTACATCCAAGGGTTCAGATTAAAATGTTGAGCTCCTTTTTATTTACTCTACCTATCTACTTATCTGCCAAGAATAAACTATTTGGCCAGATATTTATTCTCTATTCTACAACATGAAATTGAAAAAATGAATGAGTCAAGTTTAAACAGTTTGACTCTTCATAAATTGTCGCAAAAGTTTAACAAGCTGCACACAATTGCTTATTACAGAAAATTAAATAGTAGTGGCATTTAGACTTGCACACTTTCCTGGTCTATTTTTGTTTGGGGTTCATTTATTTCACTTTTTTGACCATTTTATTCTTTTCATCCTTTTATTTTTCTTTTAGGGTATACCCTCTTTACATTTTTTAAATTTTTTGATTTTTTGAAAATATGGAAAACCTTTGAAACAAGAAAAGGGATGAACATATTACATAGCTCATCAAGTCAATCATGAAATATGACACCTATTGGTATAGAAGTCTAACACTGGCTCCACTTGGGGATGACTTTTCCTGGTGAAAAGTCAAGAACAGTAGGTCAGATGCCTTCAAAACGTCTTTAACTAAACCATGAAATCTTCTTCTTTCTGTTGCTTTATTGTATGTATGACAGTAGAACTTCTAAAGCTTAGGGCCTTCTCCTCGGGCTTCAAATCCAGTAAGTTACTATTCACTCAAAACTTATTTCCCAGTTGGAAATATTCTGCCTTGGTCCAATCTCAAACATGCATTTGCTGTGGCTAAAAATCTTGAATTGAATATAGTCCTTTTTCTGCAACCTGAAATCTGATCTGAAACTAAAACAACACACAAAATTTTTCAAACCAACTTATAGATCTTAAACATCTTTAGGACCTCATCCTTGGCTTTAAATCTTAATGAAAAAATTAGCTGAAAATTAAAAACTAAAAAAAAATGCTCAAAATTCTAAGCTTGTTGGCACTCATCTACCTACTCAATCTACTGTTTAACTGCTAGATAGGTAAAATGAAATAACCAATGCAACCATTCAAGCATTGTGTACTTTGAGAGATTTTGTTGCATTTTCTTGTTGATTATCAAAACTGTACTTCTGCAACCTATTAGAAACTTGTCATCAAATGAGAGGATAAGGAAACATTTGATTTCCTTTGTTGACTCTAGAAACTGTACAAAAGGATCTTCCAAAATATATACACTGATGTTTAACTGATCTAAACAATTATACATCTGTTCTGGATGGCCTCCATACCATGAACCTGAAATTTTATTTTCTTCTTTATCTCCCTGCAAACTTTCAGATAAGATTTGTGATGATATTCCTACTGATTGTAATGTTTGATTGTTGAATCCTTTATCATCTTGATTCTGAAAATCATAGTTAGTTAATAGAGGAATTATTTGAATTCCTTCAATATTCAACATATCTTCTATTGGATCTTGAAAAGCTTGGGAAAATGGCCGCAACCTATAGCATATAGGTTTCCATGAGACTTCATAAACTTCAACAAGTTTCTCATCCTTTTCATTAAACATGTTATACCACATTTCCTTTAAAAGCTGAAATGGTTCAAAAAATAGTGGTATGAAACTTTCTTGTGTCATTTGATTATTTATTTCAATGGGAACTGATAACTGTAATTGTGAAACTAAAAAATCTTGATCAATAGTTTCATTATCTTCTTTGTTGTCAATCACAATTCCTAAAGATTGCTGATTATTGACGGCATGATAGTTGTCTCTAATGAACTGAAATGAAGCAAAACAAAGAGGTAAAGAACCTTCACTTATTTTCACATTTTCTGCTCTTTCTTGCTCACTCTCATGGTTGATCTGTACTAGCCGATCACCGTCTTCAATCTGCTTAAACTGAGTTTCTTCATCCCAAAAACTAGCTTCTAATTGCTCTGTAAAGCTAGTTTGAGTTTGAAGAACATAACTATCATCATAATGATCATACTTAGGCAAATCATCAAAAAAAGGAATGTCATCAAACATACACATTAGATCAACGGATTCCCCTTCCTCATATTGATCTGTAAATTCATTTCCTGATCTATGATAATTGGAATTAGCAGGAATTTGTTCATGGTTATCAACCTCTTCTATTTCTTCATGGTGATTTTGAATAAAAAATTCTTCTTTCATAGTGATCTCGTGTGTTCTTTCATCTAGTTTTCTTACCAAAAGGTTGAGTTTTACCTCTGCAATGTTTTTCTTTTCCTCTTCTTCTGTTTTCAACTTTTCTTGTTTGATTTGGAGATTAACTTCCACGTCAACTGCAATGTTCTACATCTGTACAAGTGTTTTTGGATCTCTTTCTCTTAATCGAAATTCTATTTCTGGATCAAAGGCACTTGGATAATGCAAGAGAGCTTAATCATGAGGAGGTCTAATATTTTCTGGCATTGAATAATAAACTTGATTAAATCTGTCAGAAAATTGTTGTATTGTTTCATTTGAATGTCTTTTTAATTGATTATATTCTTCCATGATCACAAAATGATTAACTTTGATTACCCATCTATCAAGGAAAATTTTGATAAACTGTTGGAAATTTGAGATGCTAGCATTAGGCAGATTTTTGAACCAATTCTTTATTCTATTTTGCAAAGAAAGAGAAAAAAGTCTGATTTTAACATCATCTTAATCAATCTCAAATAAATCCAAATAATTCTCAAAACCTTGAATATGTTTTTGGGAAGTGATACCATTCTCTCCATCAAATCTAGGAAGATACTTGTAGTATTTTTTAGGAAAATCATGGAGTATAGGAGGTAAAATAAGGGGCATATATCTATCTGGAACTTTATATGGCACAGGGATATGTACAGGGATTGTAAGACCAGTCTTGATTATTTGAGGCTTCTTAATTGGAAAATGATCATCATTAGATTCATAATAAAGCTGCTCAAAGAGATTAGGAGAATTATTACTTACAATCTTCAAAGGAAAATAACTAAAAACTAATCTAAGATCTTCTATAAAATACAATATACATTGAAAAAATTTCTTAATGAGAAAGAACATAATGTCTTGGATTAAGATCCAAGTTGAAAGCCTGATATTTCCATATTGTTCTTTGAGGTTCATTCCTCCAGTGGAATCTTGATTGTGAAATTGATTTGAAGTCACCAGGTCGATGATTTTAACCTTTGTGTGTCTGATCACTGTCCACCATCATAGATCAGATCTGAACCTGTAAAATATTTCTGAAGAAAAAGGTTAGTCTTCGGGAAACCAAATTTTGAATATTTTATGATTATTTTGTTTTTTTATGAATTTTCAAAACAACTTCTATGATTTCTTTAAGAGGCTTTAGATATGATATTTAAACTTTCTTAAAGATTTATTTTAACTAGAGGAACTGATCAAATGTTTGAAACCAGATGTTCAATCCATAAACTAGACCAGAGATAGACTGAAGCAGCATTTATTTACTTTTGCAATTGCAAAGCAAGAGAAATTTCAAAGGCTACCTGGCTAATCTTCAGGGTCCGTCTCTAGTTTATAAAATAAACAATAGTGACAAATAAATTATTCAGGTCTCCAGTATGGTCACCACTATGTTATCACTAAGATTTTCCTTGAAGTTGTTAGAAGAGGAAAGGGGTCCGAGGTAACCACAAACCAACCTTCAGATACAGAATCTAGCCAATCTGTATCCAGAGAGGGCTCTCTCTATAAAATATAGCTTTGTTTTTAGAAGATATTAGGCTACTTGTAAAGTCCAGGGGTTTTGATTTTGTTTGATTTGATGGAATTCTTTAGTTGAGATTAAGATCAAGTAGTTTCAGTCCATTGGGCTAATGGAGTCAAAGGATTGGCTGCACTGGCTTAAGTTTTTTAACAAAAGATGGTTTATCAGGGCAAGATAATCAAACTAGAAACAATTATAGATCTAAAGTGAATGGAATGGAATTCAAACGGATGAAAGGCAACGAAGAATATTTCAACACATTAAAGAGAAGAGAAATGGATTGATTATCAATAAAGAGCAGTTAAGTATTCTTTACTAAATAACCAAATATGCATGAACTAGACAAACAGGAGCAATTAAGACTTCACTTTTTAAACTAGTTTAGAAGAAAACATTCAGAATAATAATGACTGAAATCAGATTACACCTAAGTACTTTCTGATTTAATCCTTTTCGTTAAATATTAAGATAATGAAACACAGATGATATTGTAAACAAATATATAACTTCAAAACATGGGATAGAGATGACTTATTGATCCTTCATTTGACACATGAATCCTGAGAAAAGTCTTCTGCCTCAATTCCTTGTCCAGTTTTGCCACGAAAAATTTCTCCAAAGCTCTTTATTCCAAAATATTCAATGTTACATAAAAGTATAAGAATCCACCCTCAAATACTTCCAAGAGTGAAGAATTTATACAAATTCTAAACTAAAATATCTTGAAAAAATATCAAGATTAGTTCACAAATCTCTCCAACTATTTTACATAAATAGAACTTAAGTAAAGGACACTCAAACTAATGCATCTATTTGGCACTATTTCTTATGGATAGGTGATGACAAAGAGGAGAATTCTAATTTGATCTAACTCTTAGTTGATGATGGGGCATCCAAGTCACTAACTGCTTCCTTTCTTTGTGCATTCTGCTCCAACAATTCTGCAAACTTGGGGTCCAATGATATATTTTTATTTCTCAATACGTAATCTATATGTAAAAAGTGAAAGCGGTTATTGTGGAGTAATATGTTGGTGAGATAAACCTCTTTCAGTTTCCTAAAATTCCTCTCCAGCTGTGCACAATAGTCTCTGTAAACATATGTGTAAAACAGAGTTTTACAGAATCTGAAAAATAGCCTTTAAAGATGTGCATGTATCTCTGATTCTGAAATCACTGTGCAAAAAGTGAGATAGGTTTTTGTAGATGGGTCTCTTAGGAACAAAAAATCCTTCATTTTTGTATGATGTATTTCGGAGTGGCCACAATCGTCTCTGTAAAATGATGACTTAACTGAAATTTTCTGCAAAAAGTGCTTTCCAACATTGTTTAATATTTCCAAAACCATAATAGCTGTTAGAAAAGTGAGAGAGGTTTTTGTAGATGGTCCTATTAAGAACACAAAATCCTTCAGTTTTTCAAAATTCATCTTGGATTGATCACAATAGTTTCTGCAAAACAATGACTAAAACATGCAATTTCTGCAAAAATGTTCCTTCTTGTTGTATTTTTCATCTTTTCACTTTTTTGTTCTTTTGACTGTTTTACTTTCACTTTTAAACAAAATTCAATGTTGGTGAAATTATTTTCATTTCTTTTTACCATTTTACTGCCTCTGTAATTACTTTTACTGTTTACCTTTGACCGCTCTGTAACTTCATTTTAACTTTCACTCTGACTTTTACCTGATACACTTTAACCACTGATACTCTTTAATTGTTCTTTACTGTGTCCTTTTACCTTCAATGTGTAGTTTAGGTTTTTACTGTCTGTTTCAACAGTAAATCGTTTAATATCCTATTTCCTTTGCTTGTCTTTCAACTGTATGTTTTATCTTCCATCTCTGTTTGAATAGATTTGATAACACTCTTGGAGTAAACAAGTCTTATGACTAGTATTAAGATTGTTTATCCAAGGATGTGGTCTTCTGATCACCTGTAAAACAAAACAAATTGTCAAGAAAGCATTGGTTTGCAGGGGAGGTCGAAAAGGTTTCATTTGATTTTGAGAGGTCTGTGGAGTGAATCTAGAATTATTTTTGGGAGGTAAACCATGCTCGAATTAGTTAACAGAGGCCTCAGGTGGCGCAGCTGGGTTACAAAGGGTTTTACTGCACAATCAGGTGAAAATGAGCAACACTAGGGTGTTTGTGTTTAAACGGGTAAACGGTTGATATTGGCGGGTAAGATTTGAATGAATAGTGGACAGATGGCGCTGACTTAACGATGTGAATTTTTGTCGTTAGTGGGAGGTGGTAAGCGGTTTCCATCACACCGCTTTTGGGACAGGGTGGTTTTGAGTGGATGGGCAGTGATTCCATATGATGAACGACGCGTGGCTTTGTACGATCCAGAAAACCGCTTGGCCATCGCACGTTATCGTTCAGACGTGGATGGCTAGCGATTTTGTTAATAGCTATAGATCTTAGATGGGTTGATCGAACGGCGGTCGGAACATGGAAATGACAGCGCGGTCTTGAGAAGGGCCCGATGCTTTTAATTATGAGTTAATCGTATCGGGGGCAATTTGATTGGCGGGTCAGGTTATTAATTAATCATGAGGATTAATTAACCCTTATTGATATGGCGGAGAAATGCGCTCATGATTAATCAAATATTTGACTAATTAATCATGATTAATACATTAATATGGTTATTTTTCAACCAACGAGCGGGATATTATATTAATTGGGAATTATTAAAATAATACGGGAAAAAGGTGAAAATTTATTTGGGAGTTATATACTATGTGTTAAAGTTAATATGATTATGAAATGAAAAGTGCCAAGTTAAAACATTTCACGTATATATTCAAACTTAGGCTAAAGATGAAAAAGGGGTTTTTTAGGTGATGTTATGTATTTTCGTAAGTAAAGTAGGAATTTACACTTAGGAAATGAGTTTATGAAATTAAATGAGTGGTTTATGGATGATTCTAAGTACTTAGGCTCTTAAATCATTGGGCCGAGGGTCCGGTCTCTCCAAAAGTCAGATAAATGCTCTGAGCCCCTTTAATTTTCAAATACCTTAATACTTCAGAGGGAATTAGTGAAATCTTTAAGGAAAAATGAGAAGGGAAGTTAATAATTTTGACTTTGTCTTGCTTGAACTGCATCAAGTGAAATGTCTGTCTTATACTTGTGATAAAAGTAAAAGTTAACACATCTAAAGACATTATCCATCACAAGTAATTCTGCAACACCATCTACCTACCCTCCCTACTTTAACCTAGCATTTTTCCTTCTTTATTTGGGTGCACTTAGACTAGCAAACCCTTATCAATCTTCTTTTTCTTTTACATGGCAAGCCTACCTAAGTCTACACTTATTACATCCAAGGGCTCAGATTAAACTGTTGAGCTCCTTTTTTATTTACTCTACCTATCTACTTATCTGCCAAGATTAAACTGTTTGGTCAGATATTTATTCTCTATTCTACAACATGAAATTGAAAAATGAATGAGTCAAGTTTAAACAGTTTGACTCTTCATAAATTGTGGCAAAATTTTAACAAGCTACACACAATTGCTTATTACAGAAAATGAAATAGTAGTGGCATTTAGACTTGCACACTTTCCTGGTCTATTTTTGTTTGGGGTTCATTTCTTTCACTTTTTTGACCATTTTATTCTTTTCATCCTTTGATTTTTCTTTTAGGGTATACCCTCTTTACATTTTTTAAATTTTTTGATTTTTTGAAAATATGGAAAACCTTTGCAACAAGAAAAGGGATGAACATATTACATAGCTCATCAAGTCAATCATGAAATATGACACCTATTGGTATAGGAGTCTAACATGCCCCATCCTGGAAAAGTATTCAAAATTTCCAAACAATGTTTATTGTGAGTTTTTCGCTTCAAGAATTTATCATATAGAACAATGCAGAGCCCTGGATGCATTAGGATATTGACTGGATAGATTTTCCTACAGAGTAAATGAGACTCCAAGAGGACGAGGATGATGAGGAATGAGAGGCAGTAGAATTGGAGGAAGAGGACCTGTAAGATGTTATAATTTTGATCAAGAGGTCCACATAGCAAGGGAGTGTCTGCTACCAAGATGACCATGGTGTTCCGAATGCAGAGTCAATGCACATGCTACTAAGGACTGTCTCGAGCTAATAAAGAGATGGGAAGAAAGAACTAGGCAACAAGGATCCAACATGGTTAATGCAGAGCCAAGGGTAGTAGAGATGCAACCTCTGCCAAAAGTAGCTATAATAACCTGAGGAGGGAAGAAAATAGGGGAGGATGCACAAGAAATGGACCCGGTAAAGTTAGTCAAAATTGCATCCCCAAATAATATTTTCAATCTGTAGTGACAGAAACAATACTTTAAAGAATCACTGGAAACATTCTAAAAAATGGAGGGTCACAAGGGTATGGAGTTGATGCAACCATCAAATGAAGGAGAAAAGATGATTATCACAGGGACAGTTATAGGAGAATGGTTATGATTTTTCCTGAAGATTGTAAATAATGGACAAATGTTGGAACACTTGAAGAAAAATCTAAAGATGGTAGTGCAAGGAGGAAGAGAGCATGAGAACTCAAGTAATGTTGACCTATCTAAAAAGTATATAAGAGTAAAAAGAAATAAGAGGAGAACGAGAAAATATTTTCACATAAATGCTCAAGTTGCGGGATTCCAGATAAGAGAAACAATGTTAGATCTCAGATCATATGTCAATATTCTACCTATAAAGACATGGGAAGAATTGGGAAAGCCAAATTTTCGTACTCACCTATACAGCTAAGAATAGAAAACCAATACTGCATTGTACCAGTGGGGAGGTTGGAAGAAGTTGAAGTTGATGTTGCGGGAGTAAAAACTTATATGGATTTTGAAGTGATAGACATTATGGCGAACAAGGATCCCTATTTAGCCCTATTGGGGATCGACTGGGCCTTTGAAAATTATGCAGTTATTGATTTGAAAAAGGAGCTTATGATATTTTAAGATTGTGAAGTCCAAGTGGTCGAATGAGTGGATCCATATCATGGACCTTGGTACACGGAAAATGTCAAAATAAATAAGACGCGGAACTTCTTGATCAACTCTAGCAAATGACAGCAGGAAAAAGATAAGAATACATTAATCCAATAGCAAGAGGAACAGTAAGTTGGAGGAGTGTTCAGAGTTCCGATGTGGGATCATAAATTGTCTGGGATGACTGTCAGCAAGGAGGATAGGAAATCAACACCAAAATATGTGCCAGTGTTCGCGAAGTTTACTGGATCAGCACAGAGGTAAGGGGTTACCCAAATCTTACAAATATGTAAAGAGTGAACACATTCATTAACAAAGTTGAAGATAAGGTGCCATAAGAGCATAAAATTCCTCTCATGGATGTAGCATTACAATCCACTTCAGCGATATGGTGGGAAACCCATCACAACTCTCTTACTAGGTGGGTGAACATCACTAAAGCATTAAAAACAATATTTCATGTGGCATCAGAACTACAACTAGAGGAAAAGTACAGAGGAGATTCAGGTCTACTAGTACACATATAAATCTGTGACTGTAAGTGGAAAATGGAAGAATAGTAGAAATCCTTGGGGGTACATAACTTCATGCATTCATTAGACACCATCCCACAAGCTTGGTACCTGACAGAAGAAAAGAAAAGATAGACTGACACCTAGGACATAGTTGCAGAAATATTTATCCATATTTTTTTTAAAGGGAGATACAAAGCAGATTACAGAGACCCTACAGCCAATCAAAAGAACGTTGTTTTTCCAGAGCTTGAAGAAACTAAAGAGACGTTTGTGTCAGATAAGAAGGCCAACTCTAACTATCAAGAAGCATTAACATGGAAAAAGATAAACCAAGAGATATATTATGATGATTTGGAAAATATTTGACATTTATATTTTGAAGAGAAGGAGAATGAGAAATACATGAGGAACCTACCACTGAAGGATTACACCTTCTACCCTTAAAAACAAAGAAATAGAACATTGGGAGCGAGGAAAATCACAAGATCGCATCTAGAGGAGATTATTGGGACACAGAAGCCACAAAATAAATTTGTGATCTGCTACAATAATATGAATATCTATTCCCATCTTCAGTAGCATAATTAAAATGGATAAAATGAGATTTGGGGAGATGCACATAGTACTAAAACCTGATGCTAGACCAGTAAAACATAGACCTTACCACCTAAACCCAAGGGTGAAAGTAAAGGTCAAAGAAGAAATAGACAAGATTTTGAATGCATGATTGATCTTTCCAGTTGAGGAGGTAGAATGGGTTAGCCCAATAATAATACAAAGTAAAAAGGAGAAATCAGAAATCAGAGTGTGTGTAGACTACAGGAGTTTAAATAATGCATGTATTCACGATCTTTTTCCAACACCATTCAGTGACAAAGTCTTGGATAATGTGGTAGGAAATGAAACATACTCATTCACGAATGGTTTCTCTGGATATTACCAAGTATGAATAGCAGAAGAGGATAAGAGAAAAACCACTTTCACAATGGAATGGGGATCATATGCTTATCACGTCATGCCCTTTGGGTTAAAAAATGCACCAGTTGTATTTTCAAGGATAGTGATAGCAACTTTCAGAGACTATATTCACAATTTTCTAGAAGTATACATGGAAGATTGGACGATGTATAGTTTGCTAAAAAACCATGCAAGTATTTTAAGGATAATGTTTGATCGATGCAGACAGCTTCAAATTTCACTGAATCTCAAAAATTGCATATTTGTAGTACCATTTCTAACACTATTGGGACATGTTGTCTGTAAACAGGGAGTATGTGTGGACCCCACAAATGTGGCGGTAATTGTAAATATGGATGTCCCAGATAATGTTAAGCATTTGAGATCACTACTTGGACACACAGTATACTATAGGAGGTTTATTTGAAACTATGCGAAAATCACAGCACCACTAGAAAAATTTTTGTGGAAAACATAACAGTTCATATGGAATGATGAATGCACCAAAGAATTGGAAACACTCAAATTAGGGAAATTTTGAGGTATAAAATGGACATCCTAAGGAAATTATAAAATAATAGTGGAAATAATAAAACAATATTTGATTACATCATCAAATTTTAGACGGAAAAAAAGAAAAAAACTACTTTTTCAACTCGTATTTTCAACTTATCTCCCAAAGTTTTTACTCACATTTTGAGCGGGAGTTATCGTTGGATGAAGAATGTAATTCTTCATCCAAGGAGTACCCATGTTGCATACTTTAGATGAGTCCCACTAAATGAAAAATGAGAAATACATGAAAAACGTGATTGCAATTACGTTTTTTTTTAATGTATTTCTCATTTTTCATGTAGCAAGTTCCATCGAAAGTATGCAACATGGGTACTCCTTGGATGAGGAATTAAATTTTTAATCCAACGAGTAATCCCGCTCAAAATTTGAGTAAGACATTTGGGAGATAAGTTGAAAATATGAGTTGAAAAAGTAGTTTTATTATTTTATTATTTTTTAATCTTTTTACCCTTTTACTTAAACAATGGTAAATCATCCACCATGGTTGAAATCATCATATTGAATCCTATTTGTTCTTAAAAATTTTATTTTTTTTGTATGTTTTTCTTAGGAGGCCCATTTTAGACCTCAAAATTCCCCTAACGAGGAGAAGTTTGCAAGTGCACCTATTTTAACTCATCGTAACTGGGATAAACAGTTCCATGTACACATTGATGCTTTAAGTATTTCTTTGGGAGCCATGCTAGCAAAGCCAGGAGAGACCACCATAGACCACCCGGTGTACTCCACAAGAAGAAAGTTATCAACGACAGAAAATAACTACACAACAACGAAGAGGGTAGCTCTTGCGATGGTCCATTTTTTACAGAAATTCCGCCACTACTTGCTGGGAGGGACTTCCAAATTCTTGACAGATCAGTCAACACTAAAATATTTAGTGAACAATCCTGTTCTGGAGGGATTAATTTTCAGGTGGATTCTTCTATTCCAATAATTTAATTTCGAAGCTATAGTAAAGCCTAGGAGGCTAAATGTTGGTCCCGACCATCTGTCAAGATTGGAAAATGGAGAAAATGGAGGGCTTGACGATCAGCTACCAAATGCAGATATTTTCTGGGTAGAAGCCATCCCTGATTATCTAGAACAAATAGCAATATAATTAGCTACAGGACAATGCCTGAAATAATACACAACAACTCAGAGAAGACATTTAGTTATTAAAGCAGCTGAGTACCAACTCATAGCAAGATAGTTGTACAAAATGGGTCTAGATCAAGTACTACGAAGGTGTGTATTAGATCATGAGAGAGCACATATCTTGTGGGAATTTCACAATGGAGTTGCGGGGGGCTATGTGGGTGCAAAAACTATTGCAAGAAAAATATTGCAAACAGGATTATGGTGGCAAACAATGCACAAAGACAATAAAAAATATATGAATAAGTGTGATGTCTTTCAAAGAACAGGAAGACCTTCACATCGCTATGAGCTACCCCTACAACCCATAAGGGATATGAAATAATTTGAAAAGTGGGCAGTCAAATTTGTAGGGCCTATTACACTAGTTGCGTGACACTCACAAGCAAGATACATAATCACCACAACCAATTACCTAACTAGGTGGGTAGAGGTGGCACCAGTGAAGGACTGTATAGTAGATACAATGGCTATATTTATATTTGAAAACATTATTAGCAGATTTGGTTGTCCAAGGAGCCTAGAAAGTGATCAAGGCATATATTTTATTAATGTTATAGTCAAATCACTACTGGAAAAATTCATCATACAACACCACAAGAGCAGCCTGTACCACCCATAGGCAAACGAAATTGTCTAACCCTTCAACAAAATCTTATAGAAAGGCTTAAATAAGATATGCAATGCTAGCCGCGATGATTGGGATGAAATAATATCAGCCACGTTGTGGGCATATAGGACTACCATAAAAAGGTTACATAACCAAACTCTATTTTAGTTTGTGTATGAGAAGGAATCAGTGGTACCAATCGAGTTTATAATCCCAAGTCTCTTAATTGCTAAAACAACACAAATAACGGAAGAAGAATCCATCGCTGAACGTCTTCATGAATTGTAGGAACTGGAAGAAGATATATTTCTGGAAGATTTCCATGAATCAATGTAGAGACAAAGTTAGAAGGCTTGGCATGACCGCCACATCAAGAGAAAAAAATTTAAGATTGGAGGCAAAGTACTGTTATATGACAAAAAATTCCAAAAATTCCTGGGAAAACTATAGATGCAATAGATGGGCCCATACTACATCATAGAGATCCACGACTTAGGATCAGTCAAGCTAGCGCAACTGCATGGAGAGATACTTCAAGGATGGGTTAACGGTGCATGCCTCAAGCCCTATCATGAGTAATCAACAAAAAATTTGTATTTCCAATATCTCTCGCAAACGAGAGCAGTCAGTAGATTAGATTAAATAAATCTCTCACAAACAAGATGAGTTGTATAATAGCTTATTTTTAGTTCATAAAATAACTCAATTCCAATCAATAGAGTAGGAGCCTTAATATCATAAGTCACATGTATTGCAAGGTCAATCATCACCCTGTTGTGGTATCGGGACCATATCGCAACCAATTGTGGTTGTGGGGAGTTTACAGTGTTATAGAGACCTTACAACCAAGCGTTTCAGCCATCATTTAGTCATAAAGAGCCATTATATAGATTTTAGTCCATGGAATCAGCCAAAATTTGAAAAATAATTGCCATAATTAGTAACCCCATGTCGTAATAAATTTTACACATTAAGCAGTAATTATTAGCCATCACATCCCCCCAATTTCTGAAGCCATCGTCAGCAGCATCAGAGCCCACCTCACGTAAGTAACTAATCACACAATTATAGCAACAGGGAGAGACAAGAAAAATTAGTTGGTTATGGCGTTGCATCAACATCCTCCGTGCCAATAGTCCTACTAAATCTGCATGGAGGATGGAAACAAAAAGGTGCCAGAGAATTTCGAATTACAAGAGAAAGAAACTACTATAATGGTTAGCCCGAATTCAACAACAAGAGATCAGAATAGTAGACCAACAACATTACTGGTATACTGTAGGAGAAGTAATATGGAAAAGACAATTGTTTCAGTGATTGAGCCAGAGATCGATGAAATAATTCAGAAGTTAGAACCATTGGTCAGCAAGTATGATAACATGACCCTCATAGACATGGACTTCACTGATTCATTCCAATTCCCAACATTAAAGGGACAGGTTTATATTGAGAATCATGTGAAGCAAGGTGGAATTGAAGTAGCAAGGGTGCATGTGGACTTCAAAGGCATCCAAAGGTCCACAATTTTGCATCTAAGAAGCTTACTAGAGTTTGGAAAGATAGGAGCAATGATACAATGTACAAATTTTCTCATCAACAGGATTCAGAACGGGTCACTGTGGCTTGGGAGAGAAATTCTGATCCATGTAGAGGATATACACAGGCTTACTGGACTATCGGCATCAGGGAATGATATGTCAGTGGCTTTCCAAAATATGTCCAAATGCACAAACAAGGTGGGAGACTACGATTATTACAAGAAATACGAGACGAGAAGAGGGCAAAGGGCTAACAGATCGATCCTATCACTGTCCCCTCGATGAAATTTACATGTTATCTGATCACAGGCAAGACAATGAGGCACTATAGCAAAGGAGAATGTATGCTCAATATAATATCAGTTGCAGAACACTGTACACAGGGACCACAGTTGAATTGGTGTGATTTTATTTTACAAGAGCTCCTCGAGGCATGTGAATATAATTTTAAGAGGGCCACAAGATTCATATATGGATATTTGATTATGGCTCTGGTGATGTGGAAGTGGAGTCCACCAGGAAGGTTGCAACTTGCGGAGATCACTAAAGATCAACCAATGGCCTTAAGGTTCACCCCATGGAGAGTATCTAGTGATCCAAATAGCAAGGAAATAAATAAAGAACCCTTCGTAGAATCGTATTGTAAAATGGTAGATGTGGTTAACACACAACAAAGGGTCCCCAGGAATCTAATGGATAGTTATTCCGTTAAGTATGGTTCGGGGTGTCTCACAACTGTACCTAGATTCGTTCTAACCATGTTGTGGCCGATACATTTACCAAAAATCCACTAAAATTTCAGATAATAGAGGAAGCTTTCCACACAGAGGTCTCTTCATGGCGAGGAGCAGTTGTAGAAATTAGAAATGGAGAGCCTATGTATTCGTTTCATGCTATGCTTCCTCACCCACTACCGGGAGAAATGTCGGCTGGACGGCCCAAAGGGTTTCTCAATTGTAGCTACAACCATTGATAGAAAATCTAGACACCTGGGTCCAGGATTTTAATAAGGTAATGGGAACTTTTGGAGTAAAATCTACTATATTTTCGTCATTTTATGAGTTTCAAACACTTAATTTTGGATCTCCATCAACAACAACCCCTGTCCTCACTGCATTACCCTCCACCACATTCTACTCACATTAAAAGCCAACCATCACTCCATTCCGTAAAAACAAGCCAACCAAGCCTCCCATCCCAGCACCGAAAGGGAAAAGAGCTCGGACCATGAAATTTGATCAAGTAGTGGACCTCATAGGTGAGGATCAAGCACAACCATTAGTCACTAGAATTCTAATTCAAGAAGAGCCAGAAAGAATAAAGTAGCTCTTCAGGGACCTAAGACAACTAGTAAAGAAAAAATCAGAAGTCATTCAACAGCTGGCATCTGAAGAAGACCCCAAATTCAGAGAGGTGTTTAATGTTCTGCCACAGATAATGGATGCAACTCATGCTGACAAGGTGGTCACTGAGACAGAGCCCGTTATGGAAGCATGGAAAGAGGAAATAACTGATTTCACGTAGCTCAGGACAAAGGCTATGAGCAAGGTTCCAGAGTTAGGACCTCTATTACAAGAGGGACAATCAAAACAAGAGAAGCTGGAAAGGGAGACATCTGAGGAAACTGAGCTAGCAACAGAAGCCGATGGTCAACCAGGGACCGCAACAGTGGAAACATATTGACTCGGGATGAGTCAATAGGATGTGTTCAGGGCCTAGGGGACCTTCTTTTGAACAAAAAAAATTTGAGTTGTGGAAGACTAGGAGTGGAAAGAACAGGTGGCGGAGCACAATTAAGAAATACAAGGAGCCATTGTGGTTGCAGAGAACCTATAGAAAGATGGCGAAGCACAAGTAGGCAACAACATAGATGGAAAGAACAGTGATAATGAACAAACATATGGACTCCCAGAAGTAGAGTCAATTGAGGAAAAGAGATGGGAAGAAGTGGAGCATAAGGGAACAATTGAGCAAAGAAGGGGCAAAGACTAATAGTGTCATTTGGCAGGAGTAGATATGCAAGTGAAGAGTGAGTCCGAGGAGAGGTTATGAGTATTGAGGGAGCTCAGTGGAGCCTGTATGTATTGTGTTGGGTCATGATGAACTCTACGGATTATGTTATGTAATGGTTGGCTGAATTAATAGAAAAAGACTAATGATGTGTTGTGGGATATGAGATGTGTGAAGGTAGTAGATAGATGTATGTTAAGCTATTTAATTTATTTTTATTTTTCTTATTTTTTATTTATTTATTTATTATTCTTTTTTTATGTTCGTATTGTTTATGGCTAAATAATAACTTGTCTCTCAAATCACATATTATGAATATGATCTGTGTAATGTAATGTATGAATCGTTGTTAGTGATCTCTCTTCGGTATTAATGGTCCAAATTTCAATCTCAGTAAGGCCACGACATGCCTCGGGTGAGACTCCTTTCTCTCTTGGGCAAGGTGAAAATTTCAGCTTTGTCCTAGACTACAGTGGAATCCTATTGCCTCTAAGCCTGAATGTGGGTCTTTCTCAGAGACCTCCTTTTTCTTCAACAAGAGTAGTGAAGTTGGAAGAACTATAATAAGTGTAGATCAATTATAATATGATAATGGAAGATGTATTTGTTTTTAAATTTACATTTTTAATGTTAATTTGTAAGCAGTAGAAAATAAGAGGATATTTGTGGACGAATCTTACAAAAAAGAGCTATAATAATTCCAGCCGAGGTTGGAAGGATAAAGAAAAACAAAGGTTCTCAAGAGAAATGTAAAATCCTAGACCAAAGGAAGCTGAGAGAGAATGTTCCTGAGAGAGGATCTTAAAGTTACCAAAAGTCTAGGTTCAAAGGAGGAAAATTGATGAGGTACTTGTAGCAGAGTGAAATATACTTGCTATTGCAGAGGCTTAATGGAAAAGGATAAGTTAACAAAAGAGAAAGAAAATATGGATATCACAGCTCATGGCAAAGGTTTAGGTGAAAGCCACAAGAAAAGGAAAAAATATAGCAAGGAAAAAGACATCAAGAGGAATACAAGTGATGAAGAGTTTAATAAAAAACTCATGGAGATGAAAATATGACAGAATGTGCTTATGAAGTTGCTACTACAAGATGCTAAAGACTAGAGCTATGGATTGGCGGTATAGAAAAAAGAGAAGTGGTACAAGTTGCAGGTAAAGTTGAAACATAGGTTGATTATTTAGCAAAGGAGTGAAGATCTCAAGGAAAAAAATATGAATGTTTACATTTATGAACCATGTTAGAAAGTAGGAAAATACTGAGAGGTGGTTTGAATCAGTATTGTAGGGATTTCCCCAATTTAATAACATTATTTCACTTATGCAATGTTGTTAGGACACTAAAAATAACTTCAACAATTCATTCATATGAACATGACATGAAATAGTTTCAGTAACGCAAGGAAGAAACAAATTCTTCAAAATGCTCTTCAATATCTTCTGAAGTTAAGCGACAACTTGTTGTTACAAATTTCTCTGGCTACAACCAGTAAGGAGTTACAATTCGTTGATTTATCAGCTACAACTAAATGGAGCTACAACCCCAAATATTTACTAGCACCTATTGGAATGATCTGGACCTTAGGGGGAGGTCCCCAAGATCTAAAAATTTGAAATTCCAGAAGAAAAGAGAGGAGAATGCATAATAAACAAAACCACATAGGATTTGTTTTATTAAAATAAAGAATAAATGTAAAAGAAATCAGAAAATCCTCTCCCTCTGAAACACTAATTCCATCTTGCTCAACTTGTTGAATTATGCTTGGTTCTCCTTCAAAGAAACCAGAGGTCTTCATCGAGTGGGGAGTCCTGACCTCTTGAACCATATGTACTGCCTTGTTTTTCCTTGGTTTTCCTACCAACTCCGATCAATAAAATTCTAAGAATGTTACACCGTCCACCCATGGCTGATACACAGATGTTTCACTGAGGCTTACTACCAAGCTAGTGAGATGATCTTGCTCCTAAAGTTGTAATTCATATGGTGCAAGGATAGATATGACCGAATATGGTTGATATTATGCGATAAATGGCTTGGTGGATGAGTACAGAGAACTAATTGATCTGGTACCCAACATGAAGGGCAAAAATCCTAATGAGGAAAGTGAAACCCCCACAACTTCGAGCATAGTATTATTAGTAGCAACGTCAACGAGTTCCCCAAAGACCACCAATGGATTCATATTGGCTTACTGAGGTGAATCCATAGTCCTGATCAACATGGACTATATGGATTGAGAGGAGAAATCCACTAATTCCTCCTCCATCTCAGTAGGCGAGCCCTGAAGGGGATCAATCATCGAATCAACCAACATAAAAGAGATTCCTGGAAGTGTGAGCCCTTACCTTGAACATAGACCACAGGTCTAATATCATTCACCTCACCACGACCGCATCCATCGCCTACATCCATCGAGACCCTATCTGAACCCTAACTTCTCTCCAACCTTCACGAAATAAATCAAGCGCAGAGCCATTTTTCGTTGTGTTGTAGTTCATGTTAGATAACTTTTAATTACAAGATTCTTCACTTTTTTGTGGTTGAAAATTATGATAAAGATGAATATTATTATTCTTTTGCAACGTGTTTATAATGAAAGATGCTACACCAATTAAACCTCTTAAACACTCATTTATGAATCATGAATAAAAAAAAGATTTCAAGTACGAGTTATCCATGCTAGTAGGTAAATTTATGAAAAGAAGTGATATTATGTGTGTTGAACTTTTACTCATGAAAGGATTAGTTGGAAATATGGAACAAAATACGATCGATGAAATTGAAAATAAGATGAATGAAAATAAGAAAGCAATAAAAATAATCCATGAATTAAAGTATGGAAGAAATAAAAAACATTCTATTACAAAATGTGAGGAAATCATAAAAATAGGAAGAATAATGGTGTTGAGAATGAATCACATATGAGGAGTATTTTATGATAATTAAAAAGAAAAAATATTGAATCAATGAACCATAATCATAGCTTTTCAATCCAAGATCTATATCATTGAGGATTCAAGTTACCACCAAAGAGATGTGAAGTGTGCAACATTCGACAACAGGGGGCGAAGTTGGGGCAGGGAGGAAGCGTAAGCAACAAGGAGAGGCCCAATGCCCAAGAGAGGGGGAAATTTGAATACCATACCATCATGATTATTTTATGTCGGTCAATAAAATGCATATGAAATTTATATCAACATATATAATCCGTATCAGACCAAAACAGATATTTACATTGTTTAGAAAAAAATAGTGACTTGTAACCCTAATTTTGATTTTTCACTTATACTTCAATTGAACTAAATGAAATAAGAAATGGAAATGTATCTTTTCATGGGTGGCTCACAAAACAATATCGATGATGAGCATATTTTTATACGGGTCGATTTTGAGCAGAGCCATCTAAGTTTTCTTGCAATAGAACCATTTATTATGATTAACGAATATGTAGAGGCCCGGTGAAATAATGACAGGGTGTCTTGTTCGCAGAGACTAACAATTACTTTGATGGCAGGGCCAAATAGAATAGATGAGGTGTTATGTGTTTTCACCATATTGTTATGTGTTTTTTTTTGTTTATTATGTATAAATGTATTCAAAATATGGTGAATATTTGTTAATGTGATATTAACTAAATATGTACATGAATTCAGATTGGAAGAAAATCCATATGTGTGAGTGATTGTAGGGAGAATAAATGAGAATGATAAGACTGTTTTAGAGGAGATCTAGCTAGAATTCCCATTTGGAATTCCATTTAGATCAATATTTAATTTGGGTGGAACTACATAGGTTCCAAATTTTGTATAAGTCTCCATGACTTAGAAGCTGAGTTATTGTACAAGTTTATTTTTTCTGCATTAAGTGATATGAGAGCTAGAAAGGTCTTTGGCAAGAATATTAAAGGATAATATCTATTTAGATAAATAAAAATAGGATAATTATTTTGGAAGAATTCAAACATAGGAGATAATGATAGTTCTTTTGAAACTTGATAGGATCAGATTCGGTGAAATTTGTCAGTTGAACCTTTAATGTTTTAATTAATTTGAGAAGGAGATGATATTTGCAATTTAAGCTCTTGTGAAAGAAGAGTAAGAACACTAACATTCTTTAAAATTTTATAGAGAAATTAAATTTTCTACTTTGGAATTAGAAACTTGTTAAAGGCAGTAAATTCTGCAACAAGAAATTTTTAGACAGACAAGAAACAGTTCGAGCAATGAAGTTGATAGAACTCTTTAAAGAAGTGTAGATAAAATATAGTCTGATAATGGAAGATGTATTTTTTTTAAATTGAAAATTTTAATGGTAATTTGTAGGCAGTAGAAAATAAGAGGATATTTGTGGAAGACGAACCTTACAATAGAGAGCTATAATAATTCTATCCAAGGTTGGAAGGAGAGAGAACAAGGAAGGTTCTCAAGAGAAGTGTAAAATCCTACATCAAAGGAATATGAGAGAGAAGATCTTAAAGTTACCAAAATTCTAGGTTCAAAGGAGGAAATAATGATAGAAGTGTCATGAGACACACAAATTTTATTAATTAGGAAAAGAAAAATTAAATAGAAAATTTGCAAGAGTTTACACACGAAAACTCAACACTCTCGCAAGTAGTAAAATATGCTTTAAATAAGCTGCATGTCCTAACCTATTTTAGTTATGGATCACTTATTTAATAAACAAGTGTCTATTTACATTAAATTTTATCCTAACAAATCTACTAACTATTTTCCTAAATTGGAGCCTAAGAAACGACACCTTTCTTGATGCCATATCTTTTACAACAATTCTTTATTTCTAAAATGTCTCCAATATTTAATTAAAAATCCTAAATAATTAAATATTATATTCTAAATTTTAAACTAAGATCTATGTATTTTGGATCATCTGACATTCCCCCTTATGATCCAAAGATACATTACAACAAATATGAATCTCATCCTTGAACTTAGTAAATTTGATCCTGCCAAGTTATTTTGTGAAAATATCAGAGATCTCATTTCTTTAAGGAAAATAAATAGGTTTGATGACATCCTTTTCAATGAGTGTTTTGATGTAATGATGTTTTGTATCCAAATGGTTTGTTTTGGAATGAAAAACCAGATTTTTGGCAAGCTTTATGGCTGACTAGTTGTCGACGAATAAAGATGTAGCTTATGCTTGAGGAATCCCCAAGTCCTGCAAATCTCCGTGCAACAAAAAAATTTCACATATTGCTTCCCATGTTGATATGTATTCGACTTTTACTGAATAAGTGGCCACTATAGCTTGCTTCTTGCAACTCTAAGACACTGCATTTGACCCCATGTTAATCAAATAACTTGAGGTACATTTCTGATCATCAATACTGCCAACAAAATCGACATATGAATATCCACCAAGTACAAATTTTTAATATTTTTGTAAATAAGACCAAAATATTTCATTCCTTTGATATATCTAAGGACTCTTTTGGCTACATTCCGGTGGTTGTCTCATGGTTCCTGCATAAAGCGTGAAATAATATTGATTGCATAAGATAGATCTGGATGAGTGGTTGTCATTTAAATCAGGATTCCAATCAACTATATATAAGTAGTGTTGTCCACCATTACCCCCTCTTCAAATTTTGAAAGTTTCAAGTTTTGTTCCATGGGGGTGAGCATGGGCTTGCAATATTGCATCAAAAATATTTGAAGAACTACAGCTACATACTTACTTTTAGAAATGAAAATATGATGGGGATGTCGGAATACTTCAACTCCAATATAGTAGTGAAGTAATCCCAAATATTTCATCTTAAAACCAACATGTAACTCCTTCTTTACCTACAAAATATGATCATCATTGTTTCCAGTGATGATCAAATCATCCATATACATAACAATAATCACCATATTTTTACCTTGTTGGTGTACATACAAAGTATCATCAGATTCACTTTGCTGAAATCTAACTTTGCTAAGGTATTCCTCCATTTTGGCATACCAAAATCGAGGTGCTTATTTCAATATATATAAAGCCTTGATCAGTTTGTAGACTTTATGTTCCTCACTTTCAATCTCAAAACCTAGTGGTTGTGTCATATATACATCTTCCTGTAAATCTATGTTGAGGAAATCACTTTTAACATCCATTTTATGAAATTTCCATCCTCTTTGGGCCGGTAATGCAAGTGTTAATCAGATGGTGTTCCATTTAGATGTAGTGGAAAATTTTTCCTCATAATAAATACCTTCCTACTGTGTAAAACCCTTAGAAACAAGTCTTGGTTTGTACTTGTCAATGTCTCTATTTTTCTTGTACTTAATTCTGTAAACCCTTTTGCATCTGATGGGTTTGACATTTTGAGGAAAATCGACTATTTTCCAAGTATTGTTTTCTATTACTGCCTGATATTATTCAATCATAGCCTTTTCCATTCTTTATGTTTCTTTGCTTCTTTATATCTGGAGGGTTCTATAAAATAATTTGTTACCAAGGAAAATATTGATTCATTTATGTGTGACCCTCATGTCCCTATTTTGTTTTTTTCATCAAGCCTTACATATTTCAAAATTTGAACAACCTATTTTGGCAGTTGATGTTCACTTTATTGAGGATTGAGTAATCACCATCATTGTAAAGTGGATTGATGTAAACAGATGTTCGTCGATCAACTGAATATTATGGGGGTGGAGAATCAATGTGAGATGAACTGTTGTTGCTAGGATATTCGGATGAAATTCTAGAAGATCCATATGGTGTAGTTGAAGTAGATTGATTGTTTGATCCATTTTAAGATGAAGAAAAATTAATTTCATACCAATGATGTGAAATTGGTTGACTTTGCATTTTTCCTTTCCTTTTATCTCCCTTAATTTCCATTTTTTGTAGAATATTTGCGATCTTTGTGGCACTCTTTCCCTATGTTTCATCAAAAATCACATCCCTCCTGACAATAAAGTTTCCATTGGATAGAAGCCGATACCCTTTATTCTCTTCAGAATACCCAATCATTTTACACTTCAAACTTCATAAATCAACCTTTGAAATTTTTATTCACATTTTTCATTTTCTTTCTTAAAATTTGGAAGCCATTTAACCATTCCTTGTTTTTGAAGTTGAGAGACACTTTCAAATTTTAAATGTACATATCTTACATGCCACAACCTTATTGGTGAAAAATATGTACTTTATGCTCCTTCAAAGTAAGCATTCCTTGGAATAATTATTCCTTTCATCCTTAACAATTTTTTATCTTCATATCATGTCATGAATTTTTTCATACTTTGTATGATTGAGTTGATTTTGACCAAACCATCTTCCATAACAAATTGATGTCCTTCTTGTCGAATCATGACTAAATAAAACATATTATTTTTTGATGTAGATACATACCAAACATCTGAGATCAAATTTTCTCCAATGCCAGGAAGATAAACTTTTACTACACATTTTCCACAACGAGTGCGTCTAGTTTCGTCTTCAGGAAAGATTGAATTGAGATGTCATTGTTGAATATTCCAAAATAAGTCACGTTGAGAAGTCATGTGCTATATTGCTCCTATATGTGAGATCCAAACATCTTCATAATTGGAGACATGTAATGCTGTTGATTATGAACTTTGAAATGTGGTAAAGACATATTCTAAGCCATCATATTCTTGATCATTAGCAAATTGTGTTGTGTTTTGATGAAACTTTGGAAATATTTCAATAAATATTCGAAAATATTTAGAATAATAGGAAACTCTATTACATCTTCTATAAATAATTTGACTTAAATCTCTGCCTATGCTTGGATTCTATCTTATACCTTTTCTTTAACCTCTTCTTTGAGTTTTTCTTGTGCCTTTACTTTGTCCTCTTCCTTGGTTGTTCCCTATGCCTTGAAAGTTTCCTATGATTGAACTATTGTATCTAATAAAGTTGCTCCCTCTGCTTTGTTTTCTACCATGACCTTGTCCACCATGTGTTGATGGATTTTGACTGAGTTCCCTCTTCCTCTGCCTCTAGAACTATCAATTGAAGATTTGCGTGTACTAGCTTTTGTGAAGAAGTCATCTTCACCAATATTTTTCTTCTACCCAATTTTTTTTTTCATGTTGAGCTAAAATTTCGCTTAATTCATCAAATTTTAACTTCTCTAACTTTCCAGTTATTTGTAGAGTTTCCAAAAGACAAGTGTATGAGGAAGGCAAACCAACAATCCAAATTATAGTCACAAAACTATCATCTACTTCTTCAAAACCAACATTTACTATTTCTTGCTTGATGTTCTTAAGTCTGGAAATATATTCAAGGACACCTCCTCCTTCGGTCAATTTCTGTTGGAGAAACTTCAATTTAATATCAACTTTCTAACATTTAGGTTGTGTATCAAACAAATATTTAATAGTTCTCAAAGCAGACCAAGCATCAGAAGCGTTTTCAATATCAACATACATCTCATCATTAACTAAGGGTTTGATTAGTGCTAATGCTTTGGCATTTCTAATCTCTCATTTAACTAGTAAAGCTGCATCTGTTGGTTTATTTGGTTTAACATCACCATCACACACATCTCGCCAAGTTCAATATAAATAAAAGTGCATTCAATGATTTGTTTCCATGTATTGTATGTATTTGCGACTTCAAGTTTGTCAGAATCATAAAATAAGTTTACCAGCTTTGAGCAACACACCATGCACCAGAGAAAAATGAGCAACACACCATTCAGAAAACACTACAAAAAATTATCTATCGAGACCTGGCCTTGACACTAAGCTTTTCACTTGGCTCTAGTCACTTTCTCTAAAAAAAATTACAATGAAACTTTTGAAATGTGATTTTGTTTACAATACCCTTGCAAAATTACTCTAACACCCCTCAAAGTAAAATTGCCTTGAGTTACAATTTTATCACCCCAAATTTTACAAATTATGAAAATACGAGTTTTCCCCTTATTACTCCATAAAAACGAAATTATAAATTTTAAGCACACCTTATGACTCCACAAATTTACAAAAGCCTTTATCACTAAAAAAAAATCACTTTATAAAAGTAATGAATCACTTGATGAAAACCTGAAACTTAATTCAGTGTAGATATTTATTTATTTATTTTTAAATCAGTTGAAACTTATGGCTGCATTTATTCACTGGCTCATCATTTCCACAATGTACATATTTCAACACTAGCATATATGTTGGTCTTGCACTGGTCTACTTTACTCTTATGCTAATCTCCCACAGCTGAGTTTGGACATGACTCCCAATGTGCTCCAACAAGTATCAAAGTTGGAATTCCTGATGTGTGTGATGGTGAATTTGCAATTCCAACGCCAACTTCAGCCCCAACATCACCACTAGTGCCAACGACAACACCAAACGGAGTGCCGACCAACACGAGGGACTGTGTCAAAGAGGAATTGTGTAGACTGTGTGGGATTGGGAAAGCATAGACTGCATTGGATTGTGAAAGTGTAGACTATGTGGGCAAGCGGGGGGGAAATGAAAACACTCTAAATCAACAGATATTCAAGCCAACAAATCACAGAGAAACCAATTAACTGGTGGAGTTTTCCATAACCAGTGGAGTTTTCGAAAACCCTCTAGAGCCGAAAACTCTTTGTTCACATCAATTGCAATATTATAGTTTTGATACCAAAATAATGGTAGAAGTGTCCTCAAACACACAAATTTTATTAATTAGGAAAAGAAAAATTATATAGAAAATTTGCAAGAATTTACACACTAAAACTCAACACTCTTGCAAGTAGAAAAATGTGCTTTAAATAAGCTACATGTTGTAACCTATTTTAGTTATGCAAAACTTATTTAATTAACAAGTGTCCATTTACATTGAATGCTATCCTAACAAATCTAGTAACTATTTTCCTAAATTGGAGATGAAACGACACCTTTCTAGATGTCATATCTTTTACAACATTTCTATATTTCTAAAATGTCTCCGATATTTAATTAAATATCCTAAATAAGTAAATATTCTACTCTAATTTTTAAACTAAGATTTATGTATCTTGGATCATATAATAGGAAACTTGATGAGCTACTCGTAGCAGGGTGAAATAAACTTTCTTTTGTAGAGGCTTAATGTAAAAGGAGAATTTCGCACAAGAGAAAGAAAATATGGATGATATGACAGGTCATGAAAAAATCCATAACATAAAAAAAAATATATCACGAAAAAGACAAGTGTTGAAGATTTTAATAAGAAACTCATTGAGATGAACATATGATTGAATGTGATTATGGAGCTAGTACTACAAGATGCTAAAGACTAGGAATGTGGATGGATGTTATAAAAAAGTTGAAGGCACAAGTTACAGGTAAAGCTAAAACATAGGTTGAGTATTTGTGATTATTGAGGAATACACCATCACACCAGCTCCTATGTTCACCACAAAGTCTTGCACCAAGTCTTTCCCAACTTCTCACTAAAAAAATATCTAAATTTCCACATAATTTCCTTTTCCTCTAATGCTTTGCACTCATAAAATAATATCGTTGAAACCTCTCCTAGTTTCCAAAAAAATTGTTCACGGTCTACCACCCATCACAACAATGGTGATAGAAGACAATTCACATGGAGAGTACCGGTGACATGCCCTATATCATCACCCTTTTAATTATTATTTTGTTAATCTCCTCATCCAACTCCATACAAGTGTATTCATTATATAATTTAAGTTTCAAAATTAATATAAATAATCAACTAGGCTTAAACTAAATTGTTTATAAAATATAATAAAAAATTATGTATTTTAATTAAATTTATTTATATTATTAATTAAAATTTTGTTATGATATAGATAATAATTTTTTTTTTTAATATAACATTATAAAATAATGGTAATCATTTTTTTCACTTTATGTTATAAAATAAAACTTATTATTTTAGAATGTAATTTACGTGGTTAGGAAATCATGAATTCAAATAAGTACTCAATAACATGTAAAAAAAATTTGAACACCATACCATCACAATTATTTGATGTCGGTCAATAAAATGAATATGAAATTTGTATAAACATATATATTCCAAACGAATATTTACATTATCTTAGAAAAAATAGCCATTGATTTGGCAACAATAACTCTGATTTTTCACTTATACTACAACTGAACTAAACAAAATACATAATGGAAATGGATCTTTTCATGGTTGGCTCGCAAAACAACATCGATGATGAGCAGAGTTGTCTACATGTCGATTTTGAGTAGAGACATCTGAGATTTCTTGCGAGAGAACCATTTATTATTATTAATGAATTTGTAGAGGCCCAACAAAATCGTGACATGGTATCTAGTTCACAGAGACTACTAGTTACTTCGATGGCAGAGCCAAATAGAAGAGATGAGGTGTCTGGGAAACATCTGATATTGGGATTGGTGAGACGATCAAATTGGCATGAATGGCGGGTGGAGAACACATGGGAAGGTGTGGACATACATCAGTTAGATGAAATCCAAGAGGGTGGAGAGTATGAATGGGAACAACTGAATTACATTGGTGGCCCAAATGCTATAAAAAATGCAATGGTTGAAGATGATATGGTTTTTTTGTTCCGAAATATAATGGATTGGAGTCATCGAGACGGGGATGTTTGGAGCCAGCAAATTGTATGGAGTGGCAATTTTGAAAATTGTGAACGGATCCTGCGGTCGTTGGAGAATAACAATATTCCTGATTCTCTGATACTCGTTCGGGAAAATTTTGATTTTCATCCAGAATTGAGAGGGCAATATATTTCCCGAAATAGGGTTTATCCATCGCTCGCTCCTTTCGTAGCTATTCACTCTTGTGAAAAGGTTCATATCCATCCGGAGCTTGTGGGGAAAGGTGACGGTGAGGTAAGTGTGATTACTATAGCAATTTTCCATGAAGTACTTCTTGACAAAATTTACTGTAGTCTGTTGTTTGCATCTTTTCCACATCCTGCTTGTGGGTGCTCGACGTGATCTTCCACTGCTTGAACCTTCGAATTTTCCCTTAAAGATGATGTGATCGATGGTGGATGATATCCATAAGTGCCATAAATGGGGTCATTTTTGCTGCAGTATGGAAGGAAGTGTTATACCACCATTCAGCGAGAGGTAACCACTTGACCCATTGTGTTTGTTTATCAGATACAAAACAACGAAGATATCCTTCCAAACATTTATTTACTATCTCAGTTTGACCATTGAATTGAGGATGATAAGATGAGCTATGAGCTAATTGAGTACCCAAACAAGAAAATAACTCCGTCCAAAAATTTCCAGTAAAAATGGGATCTCTGTCGCTCACAATAACCCTTGGGCTTCCATGTAGCTTTTGAATTCTGTCCATAAATGTAGTAGCAACTGTACTTGCTTTCAATGGATGAGATAATGCACAAAAGTGTGCATACTTGGTAATTCTATCAACTACCACCATGATGATTGTTGGATTGTATTAATCACTATTAAATGACTAAGATAGTATACATAAATTATCAATTCAGAGACGTATTTTATTCCAATGACATTTGCACTGTCTGTGCCAATACATCAAACCAAAAGTAGATCAAAATAAAGAGAATTTTTTGTTGAATTAAATGCTGGGAGAAATCACTCATGCCGAAATGAAAAACGATCTACACGAATGTAATCATGCCTCAATTAACTGTACCTAGCATGCCACTCGAAAATTACCCATCTAGTATCTCTAATCACATATGGGTAACAACATAATAATATTGAAATTGAAGTAGATATACTCACAATTAGAACAACAACAACAACAACACTTCCACCAATACATAAAGTAAATAAGAAATATGTACATTTACCTTAACCACTGCAATCCCTGCTAGAGAGGAGGGCCCTTCCTCCCTAGCAGGGTGTAGGATGAGAAAAAAACTTAAACGGAAACTAAACCAGAAAATGCATGTAACAACAACAACGTCATAACTTGTATTAATCTGACCAAAATTACAGAGCCAAAGTAATATTGTTCTCCACTAACATTTTGAACTCAAGGGTAGAGAATTATGTAGTGTTTACATGTTCATAAAAACGAGGGATGGATCAGTCATGAGAATATTATGATTCTCATGCTGATCAAAATAAGATACATATAGTTACAACCACTTCTTAAAAAAAAGTATGACTAGAAGAATATAGATTACAATCAAAACCGCCTAACGTTGTCATCCTAAAATAAAATACGTAATGAATTCTACAGTTGTTGTGTAAAATCACAATTGTAGTGTAACAGAAAATAAAGGACATGTCGGCATCCAAAATTTGACAATATCCAGTCAGTAGTACAGTTGTAATAGAAATTTATCTAGCGGGTCTATAACAACACCATGATGTAACAACGTCGAGGTCTAACAACTCACCGTAACAACACACCTTCAACTGCTCCTGCTCTTGATCTTTTGTGCTAAAAATAACATCTGGAAGGATAAAAAAAGACCAGAGAATGTCTCCAAACATTTATCCCCAGTTAGTCATAAAAAAATACACGATACATCGTAATAATTCATGAAATGACAAGATAATGAAAGCAAGGTGAAACAACATTGTTTAAGATAGAAAGGCAAGAAAAAGAGGCAAAGATAGTCCCAATGGTTGTAGTCACAAAGTAACAATGGGGGAAACAGATGTAGGAAATAAGTACAAAACTGGCACCCAACATCCCCCCCAGCTAAAGCACTTGCATGTCCTCATGCAAAATCTCATATCCCATTAGAATATCTCTAGTGCAGGTCAGTGAGGTCATAAGCGCTGGTTGTATCTTCACCTGCAGACATGTACCCTTGAGTAGCCATCATATGTAGTACGCAAGACTCTGATTCATACTTTCTCAATTCATAATGAATCTGGTAATCCTCTATTGGCAGCGAGATCAAGGGGAACTTCAATCTTAAACCAAGCCAGGAAGCGCCAAGGGTCTGTATTATCTATGCATATGTTGGTACATGCGTAGCAACTACCATAAAGTTCTGAAATGAAAATGGGGCCCCCTTCAACAACTCAACTGATCCAGGTGGATATTAGTGGCCACCCACCTATTCCACTTGGGGCCCCACCATCGTCTCTTTCAGTTTTTCAGTTTCGGCACAACTTACTTTTTTTAGCAGTTTTTTGGCACTTGAACTTCTGGAGCCATTTTAAGGCCCTAAACGACGTTTTTTGGGAAAATTGGGAGCAACATGGGTCCATGGACCGATGTTTCTCACATCAAAAGTTGTAGTCCTCAGATAGATCTTTCTAACGAGGTATGGTTCGCATCAAACGAAGATCGTATGCCAAAGTTACGTCCCCGAGAATATGAAACAACTATATATCTCTCAGGTTTGAATGTCAACTTTCATGTTTGCTGTTCAGAGATGAGTTGAGCGATGAGTTGAAGTAGCCATATTCAGCAAAGGGAAAATTTTTGGCCTCATCACTACATTTTAATTTCTTATAATGATCTTATGAGTACTGATATTGAAGAAATTTTTTCCGTCGTTTGCATGCTATATGCCATATGGTGTGTAAATATAGTTTGTGTAAATTAATTCTGCTCTCCCGTAAGCTAATGTACTTTTATAAGATGAATTATTTATGTTGGTTTCGTGTCATGTATAGCGCGTACTTTTTTAAATGATGGATGACAAGATTATTTACACTTGTATTGTGTTTGAGTGAGAATTATTTAAAATTTAGATTAATTTATTGAAAATCCATTGTATAATTTTGATGGATTAAAATATATAATTTAATATATTGAAAATGTATAAAATGATATTGTAAATATTAAATAGAGGAGGGAGAATGAGAAGTTGAAGAAATATATTTATTGGTATAGATCTATTTTAATTAGGGTAGATTTAGATGCAATTTAGAGGAATTAATTTTCTTGAGGAAGTTCAACAGGGGTTTGTTTGTATTGTGTAGGGGTTTGTTGCAGTGATGTGTTGGAGGTATTTTTATAGTTTGATGATGCTACTATAGGTGGATGATTTTGCTATAGGTTATGGAGGTCGTTGGTGAGATTGATGATGCTAGTAAAGATATTAGACATGTTTATTCATTACATGTTCCTAACTAGGTATTTATTCATTCCATGTTTATTCATTCCATGTTCCTAAATGGTTTCAAATTGTGTGTGGAGGTGTTCCACGATGTCCCCAACTTACCCTTGTATATCAACTGCAATTGGGCTATGTGAAAAACTTGACTTTTGAGTTGTGTACGTATGCCTTGTGAAGGAAGCTTGAGTACATATGCAAGTCTTGTGGGAAAGCAACATATACCTCTTGGAAATGATATTTCCACATTATGTGTGCACTTATTATATTTTCTCCATAGTCTAGTAGTAGCTATGCAAGGATTGTTGGTTGTTGTGGCTTCCAATGGATGGCTTTCAGAAAATTCATGAGTTGAGAAAGAGACTTCGTTATTGGTAGTAGCCAAATAATATCTATATGTAATTGTTTGCTTAACATATAATAAATATTTTGAGCGCATCAACAACAAGGGTGGTTTTTGACCTAGAGGGGATTTTCCACTAGAAATATTTGTTTCATGTGTTGAATGTTTTTATGGTTTATGCTTGTAGTTGATGCTCTGATCTCTCCTGATGTGTTTTAGTTAGTGAAATTTTAAAGGATTAATTAATTGATGAAAAATATATAAGTGCCTTGACGATTGTTTCACCCCCCCCCCCCCCCCCCCCAACTCAGTAATGCTCTACATTTCTAACAAATATTTATTTTAAATATTGAAAGAAGAAATTATTTTTGGCATTGTAATCCTCTTAAGAATATGTTAAAGGCTAAAATGTGAGATTAGCTCCTAATTCTCAAGAAAATGGTTGAAATTAGTTATGCCCATAGGGGTAGGAACAAAAAGAAATAAAATCATCCTTCTATCATTATTATTCAAGATTTTTTTTATCATGTGGTGGATTTTGTGAAAATAATTGCTAGATATAGATCTACTTACATTTAAAAATAAGAAACCAATGGGAGATAAATAGTGTTTAGGAACCTAAAATATTAATGAGACATTGCTAAGGGTGACTAGGAGGTGAATCCTAAATAAGTATTTGTGCATAGTTTTCCTCATAACAAGGAGTGGAGCTCGGGAGGAACTAACAAAGAATTTGTTCAGGGTTGTGAGGAATGTGGAAGCCTTTAACCTATTGTTGAAATGACTTAGATAAGTATATGAATAATTAAGTGGTGAATTAAAAAAAACGTGATTGTTAAGAATTAGCAGAAAAGAGTATAGTAGATGATTATTGTATAAGTCAATGGTCTGACTCTGATATAGACTAATGAAAATATTTTTTTGATGAACATAAATATTAATGTATTAGAATTTGAGGGTGTTGTTTGGCTAATAATTATTGGCATAAAAGATGTTTAAAATGTGCAATCTGCCATGAAGTACTTTCCATCAAAGAACCTACAACATAATGGAATTGTAATAATATTTTCCATACACCTTGTATATTTTTTGGTTTTAATGTTGACTTTCATGTCCTTTGTGAAAAGATGAGACGAAGTAACTATCTTTGGAAAAGGGAAAATCCTTGATAATCGCCATCATTATTGCATTTTATTAAATTTATTTTCATTAGATGTTCATTTTTAAATTTTTGTGTTTCTCATAACAATCCTATGATTAGACAGATTTAGATGATTAATAGATTCCAAAAATTATTTAGGTTGTTTTCATGCTATACACTATATTGTGTGTAAGAGTTAATATAATTTCATAAGATTGAAATTATTTTGGGTGTCACGTGTAGGAAAAATCTTGAATAATAATGATAGAAGGATGGTAATCTTGATTTTTCCATAATTTTTCCTACACGTGAATTTTGGAGCCTACTAAGGATCTAACAGTATGTCATTCCACAGTTTCTTCATGATAAAGTAATATTATGCTGAGTATTTAATTATTCTTTTTGGTTTCTAAGTGTCGAAATCACTTTCTCACACATGTTTAGTCTATAACAAGTTCATGAGAGCATTCTTTTTATGCAAGCTCGAACAAGCATAGAACACTCCATAAATAGAGTCCCTATGTAATCTTCAACCTACTTCTACAGTCAGTGCACACATTCATTGACATTTTCTCACTTTTGGTTGTGATTGTACTTCTATTTCGATGATTTTTTCCAACTGTCGCTTTTTCTTACCTTCGCTTTCAAAAGTGTCACTTCCATGGTTACGATTATCACTTTTTATTATTTTCACTTTAATAAGTGTTGTATTTAATGTCGCAAGTGTCTCTGACACTTGCGAGACATGTGTCACTTTCAATGTCATTCATATTTGCAAGTGTTGTTATACTTTTCTCTTACGGTCGCAAGTGTTGTCTTTTTGCATGGGAAGTGATGCACATTGTAAGCACAAAGTTGTGCTTCATTGTGAGAGGAAAATTTGTTACCAATGGGTCCTATTCATCGTGTAGACATGTACTAGACAAAATTCCAAAGTTTTATGCATTTTTGTACAAGTGTCATCACTGTGGTCGCAAAGTGTATCATAAGAGTCACAACTAGTCAAAGGGAGTCAATTATATATCATTAAAGGGAGTTTTTTGATGCATTTTCCTACACTATTATGTCATGTTTATCATAATAAAATACATCAGTAATATTCCCCGAGTCTTGAGCATTTTTGTACTAGTTTCGTCCATGTCATTGCAAAGTACATCCTAAGTGTCGCACTTGAAGTAGGTTACTATATTGTCGTCGCATTGAGGGGATCATGGTTTTATTGTACACTGAGTGTTCAATGTTGTGTATTCAATTTCTGAGAGTGTGGGTGATAATTGATAAGTTTAATTCTGATCTGACTTATACCTTATTGATCCCACACATAGCCACATCCTGAAAAATATTTATGCCCGACCAACTTGACCCAACTCAATCTCCTTGAACTGTGAATTGCATAGTAGTAAGGATAACACATCCCCCTTTCCTCCCAGAACAATTAAGTGTGTTGTTCTTGCCTCCAAAGACTGCAAATTGCACAATATTAGTTCTCAACCTTGCCTCCTTGACATTCAAAAATACACAATTTATCTTTCTAGTCAGTATTCTTATGTTCATTGCACAGTGGAAAGAGTCAATTTATCTTTGAGCCTCCCTAAGATATGCAATTATGCAATCCCTAGGCCCCTTTCTCTCCTATACTAACTATTGGGAAACTTCAAGGCTCATGATTTCCTCATGGAGCTCCTTAATTATGCAGTCATCGTGCACAAGTATCCAAAAGTGTGCAATGCAAAATACCATGCTTTAGTCCATCACTCATGGCCCCTAGTACTACGCATTGCACAATCCGTGAGTCGTCTTCCCTATCCAGAGCCTAGCCCAAAATTAATTAGTTGTTTCATAAAGAAATCTAGATTAGGAGATTTATTGAATGATTTCGTCTTGTCATGAGTGGATTCCACTTGCAGGTACTATATCTTTACATGACAGGATGATTCTATGAGAGGAAGAGAATGATAATATGCTAGAAGACACTTGTGAGGTTGGAACCATGAATAAGTCATCAAGTAAGAAGATTAATGGACACTAGCTTATTGAAAAAGATTAAAGAACAAGATCGCATGAAGACTCCATACCAATCAACCTTCTGGAGGATGAAGATGAAATAAATGTAATATTTGTCAAAAATATTGAAGGGAAAGTAGCAAGGAGGGTATCTTTGTAATGCCACATCATCGTGAAGTTCCATGTCATAATTTCCAAGTCATGGCTTGTACAAGAGTCATATTAAGAGTCACATGTGTCATAGTGTCTTGCCACATCGTTTGTGGAATGTAATTTTTTAATTATCCAAATGAGAAAATTTAAAATGTGTGGAATACCCAAGGATCCCACATGGAATATGAAGAGTCACTAGAAATTTATAATGTCAAATAGATGCTCAAATTCACGTAAGAATTCTAAAATTCATTATAGAAGCTCAAGATTCACGAGGGATGTCAAGAGTCACATAAGAGGCAAAGAGTCACCCAATTTGTTATAAATACACCCTCATAACTCAAGAAAATGGAATTTTTTGACTAGTGTGGAGAGCTCGTGTATTCGTTTGATGTTATGCTTCCTCACCCACTACTGGGAGAAACGCCGACTGAGACAACCCAGAGGGTTTCTCAGTTGCAGTTGTAGCCATTGATAAACAAGCTGGACACCTAGGTGCAAGCTTTTAATAAGGTAATGGGAACTTTTGGAGCAAAAACTACTATATTTCCATCTTTTTCTGAGTTTCAAACACTTAATTTTGGATCTCCATCAACAAAAACCCCTATCCTCACCGCATTACCCTCCACCACATTCCACTCACATCCATAGCCAACCATCACTCCATTCTATAAAAAAAATCCAACAAAGCTTCCCATCCCAGCACTGAAAGGGAAAAGAGCCCCGACCATGAAATATGACCAATTAGTGTACCTCACAAGTGAGGATTGGGCACAACCATTAGTCACTGGAATTCTAATTCAAGAAGATCCTGAGGTAGGAACTCAGACCACCTCTATTTTACTGCAATTAAACCCATCATCATCACACAATGTACCCATTCCGTCACCACCCAATGCACAAAATTCATCACCACATACATCATTCGCATACAAATACCATTCAAAACATGCTCCATCCACTTTCGTGACCATCTCTAATGCAATACCAGCAGGCACCTTAATGGCCATTGACGTTGAGGTGGAGGTCAACTCAGGTACAATAGAAGTAACTGAGGTTAACTCAACCAAATTAGGGCTTGGTACATTTTTAAATCTATTAATCCATACGGGGTCACCCATTTCCTATACTTCTCTCTTTGAGACCTCACTTAAGCCATTTCAACAATCCATGCTATTGCTACAACCATTCATACCTAAACCACCATCCACCAGTCATCACATTCTGGGATCACAAGTTGTCCCACCAAGTCAACCCACATCTCCCCAAGACCACTCAAAACATTCCATTGCCAGTGGGAAACCACTTAGAGAATGGAATCCAAGCCCAGAAATGACAAGTAGTGGCGATATGCAAAATTGGAGACCTGGAAAACTCTTCAAATTTATATAAACAACAGCACGTAAGGCAAAGAACCTACACAATGATATTCTACAGATGTATGAACAACAACAAAATTAAGTCATTGCGCTTAGTGATGAGCGCAATCAACTCCAACACGAGAGGGATACCCTTCAGCAACAGCTTGATCAAGTCACAGAGAATTTCAAGGAACTATAGCGAACAATCACCAGTGTAGAAAAGAGCGCACCAACAGATATTTCAGTATGCTCGGTGGTTGAAGGTTCCATACATGTAAGCATAGCATGTGCCAACTTGGGCAGTGAAAATCAGGAATTAAGAGAAGCACTTGTAGCAAGACCGACACTACCAGACCCTTCTATGGTATATGCAAAAAAGGTAGCACATAGGAAAAATTAGATGCAGGATATGAAGGAAACATCGGGCACGATGGTCACACTTGCATAAAACCTACCAGAGAAACTCCACGAGTGCTCCAACTCGCTTACTAAGAAGTCACAACCCGCCTCAAAGCAACTGTAGAAGCTTGTTCTTGAGAATAGAGGAATATTAGATCCAATCAGTCGCACCCAACTCTATGATCAAGCTGACCCACTTAAGCTACAAATTCAGACGATCGAAGAAAGCTCAGAAAAAATAAAATAACTCCTCAGGGACCTAAGACAACTAGTAAAGCAAAAAGCAGAATTCATTCAGCAGCTGGCATCTGAAGCAGACCCCAAATTCAAAGAGGTGTTTAATGGTCTTCCACAGATAATGGACGCAACTCATGCTGACAAGGTGGTCACTGAGACAAAGCCCATGATGGAAGCATGGCAAGAGGCAATAATTGAGTTCACGCAGCTCAGGACAGAGGTTATGAGCAAAGTTCCAAAGTTGGGGCCTTTGTTAAAGAAGGGGAAATCAGAACAGGAGAAGTTGGAAAGGGAGACAGATGAGGAAACTCAACCAGCAACAGAAGTCGACGGTCAAATAAGGACAACAACAGAGGAAAAATACTGACTCGGGATGAGTCAATAGTGTGTGGTCAGGGTTTTTTGGGGCCTTTGTTTTGAACAACACAATTTTGAGTTGCGGAAGACTAAGAGTAGAAAGAACAGTTGGCATAGTGCAATTAAGGAAGCTAAGGAGCTGTTGCGGTTGCGGAGAACCTACAAACAGATGGCAGAACACAAGTAGGTGACAACACAGATGGCAGGAACGAGGGAAAATGAACAAATAGATGGTCTCCCAGAAGCAGATTCAATTACAGAAAAGAGACAGGAAGTGGTTGAGCACAAGGGAACAACTGAGCAAAGAAGGGGAAAAATACTAACAGTGTCAGTTGGAAGGAGTAGATAAGCAAGGGAAGAGTGAGTCCGAGGAGATTTTTTGAGTATTGAGAGAGCTCTGCGGAGCCTGTATGTACTGTCTTGAGTCAGGATGAACTTTGCAACGTATGTTATGTAATTTTTGGCTAAATTAATAGAAACAGACTAATGTTGTGTTGTGGGATATGAGATGTGTGATGGTAGTTGATAGATATATATTCAGCTATTTCAAATATTTTTTTGATGTTCATATTTTTTATGGCTAAATGATAACTTGTCTCTCAAATCACATATGATGAATATGCTTTGTGTAATGTAATGAATGAATCGTTGTTAGTGATCTCTCTTCGGTATTAATGGTCTAGCTTTCAATCTCAGTAAGGTTACAATATGCCTCAAGTTAGACCCCTTTCTCTCTTGGACAAGGTGAAAATGTCGGTGTTGTCCTAGACTATAGCAGAATCTTGTTGGCTCTGAGCCTGAACCTGGGTCTTGCCCATAAACCTCTTTTTTCACCAACAAGAGCAGTGAATTTGGAAAAACTATAAGAAGTGTAGATCAATTATAGTATGATAATGAAAGATTTATTTGTTTTTAAATTTAGATTTTTAATGTTAATTTGTAAGCAGCAGAAAATAAGAGGATATTTGTGGAAGACAAATCTTACAACAAAGAGCTATAATAATTCCAGTCGAGGTTGGAAGGAGAGAGAAAAAGGAAGGTTCTCCAGAGAAATGTAAAATAATAGACCAAAGGAAGCTGAGATAGAAGGATCCTGAGAGAGGATCTTAAAGTTACGAAAAGTCGAGGTTCAATGAAGGAAACTTGATTAGGTACTTGTAGCAGGGTGAAATAGACTTGCTATTGCAGAGGCTTAATGGAAAAGGATAATTTCATGGAAGAGAAATAAAATATGGATATCACAGCTCATGACAAAGGTTTAGGTGAAAGCCACAACAAAAGGAAAAAATATATCAAGGAAAAAGATATCAGGAGGAAGACAAGTGATGAAGATTTTAATAAGAAAATCACAGAGATGAAAATATGCTTGAATGTGCTTACGGAGTTGCTACTACAAGATGCTAAAGACTAGGAATGAGGATGGGTGCTATAGAAAAATTTGAAGGGGCACAAGTTGCAGGTAAAGTTGAAACATAGGTTGAATATTTAGCATAGGAGTGAATATCTCAAGGAAAATAATATGACTATTTACATTTGTGAACCATGTTAGAAACTAGGACAATATTGAGAGGTGGTTTGAATCAATATTGTACGGATTTTCCTAATTTAAACACTTTCTTTCACTTATGCAATGATATTCAGACACCAAAAATAACTTCAACAATTCATTGATATGAGCATGACATGAAATAATTTCAGTAACACAAGGAACAAACAAATTCTTCAAAATTCTCTATAATATCTTTTGAAGTTAAGCGACAAATTGTTGTTACAAATTTCTCTGGCTACAACCAGTAAGGAGTTATCACTCCCTGATGTATCAGCTACAACTAAATGGAGCTACAACCCCAAATATTTACTAGCACCTTGTTACATGTTATTTTGTCACCATGACATTTGACTGTTCATATGGGTCTATCACCACCTATATCATGTTCCCTTAGAAGTAAAAAACCCTAATGTTCTTGAAATTCTAGGAATTGGAGAAAAGCTCTGTAAAACCATTAAAATTCTAGCTCCACACTTTTTCTAGCTTTTTCATATGAGTCTGTAGACGTTTGGTCTATAAACCACGACAATCCCCGCACGTTTTTCTATTACCTGCGAACCCCCATAAAAAGTCGAATAAAAGAAAAAGTAAATTCTAGAAGCCTAGCTGGTCGAATATTCTCCCAACTCGAGGCTTCTAGAGTCGCAATCAATTCGAGATTTATCCCTCCACTCATGGAGCTTATCCCTTGGTCCATGGAGCTCAAATCACTTCATGAGAGGAATCCATCCCCCTCTTCATGGAACTGAAACTACCTCCATTTACCTATAAATTGAGCTCAAGTTTCAAGCTCAAGGGTAGATTTGTAGATGCTAAGATTGTAAAGGTAATTGCTGAAGAGAATTCCCAAGAGTGCATACTTTCTACACTAGTTGTTATTGGCATGATAATGATCACACCCTTATGTCCATAACTCCATGTTGGTATTTAGAGAGGAAGGCTTATCAAACTGAAGGGGGATCGATTGCTCAAGACCCCAGGAGAAATATGTACGACATCAAGGCATCAGGTAGTAAGATTACTCTTTTTATTCAAGATAATACATATAGATATCTTTTTCTCATTGAGTTGTTCTTATGCTTATTGAAATAACATCAATACTTAGACTCCTTGATCACTAAGTTGGCTTAGATTTTCTTTATTATTATATGTTGCATATTTTTTTATTATTTTGTCTTGTCTTTGATTGTAGGTTCTACTTACTAAAGAAGCCACTTTGGAACGACGGGACAAAATACTGCATCGAACGTTGGATTTCAAGGTAGGGGCCTGCCCTCTCTAGTTTCTTATAATAATTTTGAAATGCATTTAATCTAGAGAATTTTTTTTTCAAATGGACGTTTGTTTCTAGCTATTCGTTGAATACTAGGGAGATCACTCTTGTCTACAAGAGGGATTAATCTTCATAACACACCTATTGGAATGATCTTGATCTTGGTGGGAGGCCCCCAAGATCTAAAAATTTGAAATTCCATAAGAAAAGAGAGGAGAACGCACAATAAACAAAACCACATAGAATCCTTTTTATTAAAACAAAGCACAAATGTAAAAGGAGTCAGAAAATCATCTCCCTTTGAAACCCTAATTCCATCTTGCCCGACTTGCTAAATTATGCCTGGTGCTCCTTCAAAGAAACCAGAGGTCTTCACCGAGTGGGGAGTCCTCACCTCTTGAACTGTATGTCCCGCCTTATTTGTCCTCGATTTTCCTACCAACTCCGATCGAAAAAATTCTAATAATGTTACCCTGTCCACCCTTGGTTGATACATAGATGCTTCATTGAGGCCTACCACTAAGCTAGAGAGATGATCGTGCTCCCAAATTTGTAATTCAGATGGTGATGGGATAAATATGATCGACTATGGTTGATATTATGCCAGAAATGGCTTGGTGGATGATTATAGAGAACTAACTGAACTGGTAGCTGACACGAAGGGAAAAAACCCTAATGAGGAAAGTGAAACCCCTGAGCTTCCATGGTAGTATTATTAGTAGCAACCTCAACGGGTTCCCCGACGACCACTAGTGGTTTCATACTGGCTTGCTGAGGTGGATCCATAGTCTAGATCAACATGGAATATATGGATTCAGAGGAGAAATCCACTAATTCCTCCTCCATCTAAGTAAATAAGCCCTGAAGGGGATCAATCATCGAATCCGCCAACATAAAAGAGATTTCCGAAATTGTGAGCCCTTACCTTCAACATAGACCGCAGGTCCGGTATCATTCACCTCACCACGACGGCCTCCACCACCTCTAGACTTCTATCAAGACCCTATCTAAACCCTAAATTCTCGCCAACCGCTGCGAAATAACTCGAGCGCACAGCCATTTTTCGTTGTGTTGAAGTTCATGTGACAACTTTTAATTACAAGATTCTTCATTTTTTTGTGGTTGAAAATTATGATAAAGATGAGTATTATTATGCTTTTGCAACGTGTTTATAACAAAAGCTACTACACCAATTAAACCTCCTAAAGGCTCACTTATGAATCATGAATAAAAAAAAAAGACTTCGAGTACGAGTTATCCATAGGTCAATTTAAGAAAAAAAGTGATACTATTAATGTTGAATTTTTACTCGTGAAAGGAATAGTTGGAAATATGGAACAAAATACAATGGGTGAAATTGAAAATAAGATGAATGAAAATAAAAAAGCAATAAAAATAATACTAGAAAAATAAAAAAACATTCTATTACAAAATAAGAGAGAAAATCAAAAAAAAGAATAGTGTTGAAAATCAATCACATATGACAAGTATTTTATGATAATTAAAAAACACAAATATTGAAATTTTATGATAATTAAAAAACACAAATATTGAATCAATCAACCATTATCGTAGCTTTTCAATCCAAGATCTATATCATCGAGGATTCAAGTTAGCACCAAAGAGATGGGCAGTGTGCAACATTCGGCAACAAGGGGCCGAGAGGAAGCGTAAGCAACAAGGAGAGGCCCAATGCCCAAGAGAGGGGGAAATTTGAACACCATACCATCACGATTATTTTATTTCCGTCAATAAAATGTATATGAAATTTATACAAGCATATATAATCCGTAACAGCCCAAAACAGATATTTACATTGTTTTAGAAAAAATAGCGACTTGTAACCCTAATTCTGATTTTTCACTTGTAATACGAAATTATGGAAATGGATCTTTTCATGGGTGGCTCGCAAAACAATATCGATGATGAGCAGAGTTGTCTACGGGTCGATTTTGAGCCATCTAAGATTTCTTGCGATAGAACCATTTATTATGATTGAGGATGATATGGTTGTTTTGTTCCGAAATATAATGGATTGGAGTCATCCGGACGGGGATGTTTGGAGCCAGCAAATTGCATGGAGTGGCGATTTTGAAAATTGTGAACGGATACTGCGATCGTTGGAGAATAGCAATATTCCTGATTCTCTATTACTCGTTTGGGAAAATTTTTATTTTCATCCCGAGTCGAGAGGGCAATATATTACCAGAAATAGCGTTCATCCATCGCTCGCTCCTATCATAGCTATTCGCTCTTGTAAAAAGGTTCATATCCATCCGGAGCTCCTGGGGAAAGGCGACGGTGAGAGTGACAGTGACAGTGACGGGTGATTATGCGCAATCTGCCGTGAAGTACTTTCCAGCAAATGCAACAGAATTGCGCTGGAATCATCTTTTCCGTACTGCTTGTATCACTCACTGGTTTGAATGTCGACTTTCATGTCCGCTGTGCAGAGATGAGTTGAGCGATGAGTTTTTTTTTTTTTTTTATCAGAAAGAAAAAAACGCTATATTAATCAACATTTCATAAGCGAAACATTACATCCACATGCATTTCATAAGCGAAACATTACATCCACATCTGAAAAGATGAGAAAATCTTGATCCAAATCGCATAGTTAATTCAAGACAGTTTCATAGAAAGAAAAAAGTCAAGACAGAAACCATGTCGGGATCACAATTTCTGGGAGCAAAGAGCCTCACCGTTCAAAATTCCAGACCATGTATACAGTCATGTACTAATGAACATAATTTTTTGTAGAACCAGCTCCTCTTGAGGTATCAGGATTGCAGAAAAGAGAGGTTGATGTCTGTTGTTGGGATATAATAATGCACTGGCTCGCTTGAATGATTCAATTTTCTGGCTCGCTTGAGGTATCAATAGTTGTATCAGATATGCAGTTGAAGGAGAATTGATGACTGTTTGATGATAAAAATATATATAGCTGGCTCGCTTGATATGTTCATATTCCGGCTCGCTTGATGCCTCTTCTATGAAATGATGTGGAAAATAGGAACATTATGCATGTGAACACATAATGAGCTGGCTCCCTTAGTAATAGAGTTTTAAATGCCGTGTCATATGGGATGAGAAATCTTATAGGCCGGCTCCCTTGTCAAATATTTGGATCCGGCTCGCTTGTATGAACGTGGAAAGGAAAAAACCAAAAACAGCATACAGAGTTAGCAACAAAATTACCTGAAAATGTGAATCATAAAAATTACCGGAGGATAGCTCCATAGACATAGACAGTGTATTAAGGCATTTGAATTGCAGATTCCCAGATTTGTGTCTCATCCTTGAAATGTACCACCAGTATAATCCCAAAAACTGAGTTAATCCCCTTTTTGGACAGACCGTCTGCTCTCATATTTTGTTCTCTATATATGTGAGAGATGGGAGGATTGCCCAATCTGTGCCATAGCCTTTGTGTTCTGCTGAGCCTGCCCTGAAGGTACGGGATGTGCGTATGGAGACGACCCGTGACGCAGCCAATATATAGCTCAGAGTCTCCGAATATATGGACCTCTATCAATTCCATATTGACAGCAGCAAGTAGCCCACCCCATAGGACCATGATTTCAACCTTGTTATTTGTCCCCGGACCACCATTCCAGTGTAAATGGATCATTTCTCTGCCTGATATTTTAATCCAAGCCCCACATCTCGTAATGTCGTCTTTGCTTGAACCATCAAAAATACTGCAGGGGGAAAACTCGTGTGGTCGTATCCTGCGAGATCCATCGAATGTCCTCAATAGAGGGATGGGGCGTTCATCTATCCATCTCATTATAGCATTATAAGTGTTGGGTAGGTTGAAAGGAGTTCCATAAAAAATGAGCCGGTTCCTGGCTAGCCAGACTTCCGAAATGAAAAAGAAGGGCAGAGATCTAGATTTGCTTTTCAAAGTATCCCAGTCACTAGCAACAGAGATAAAGTCTATCGGAACCCAGGCTGGATCAATGATATGCACAGAGAATAATTTCCATAGCTAAATGACCACTAGACATTGAAAGAACAGATGTTCGGTGGTTTCCTCCGATTGGCAGCATATTGAACATCTGCTAGGCCCCATAAACCCTCTTTTTCTTAGGTTACTCCATGTAAGAATTTTGTTCCTCTAGGTGAGCCACCCAAAGAGAATGATTTTTGTGGGCAGATTTCGCTTCCAGTAAGGACCAAAATTTCGGGTGAGCTGAGCAGAATATAAATGAATGTTGATCCTATAGTAAATATCTTTAACTATAGAAAGGTCCTCCTGTGTCGGTCCGTCCCAAATCACCAAATCACCCCCAACAGAATAACAAACTCCAGCCGCCCTCAAAGTGTCTAACACCTATTCCCATTCGGCAGCCTCCTCGCCATGTAGTCCCATCTTCACAGCACTTTTAAAAACAAGGGCCCCAAAGGACCACGACTGTATAGTTTGTGATAAATAGCAAATTCCCCTGTGAGCCAATCTATGAATTAGGCGGTGTGATGGCTTGAACATCCTGTTAAAACCTTGTATGTTAATATCACACAACAGAATGCGGCTCTCATCTCTAAAGAGCCATGTTAATCTTTTAGCGACGTGACCCAGGACCTTCTTGAAGCTGCCCCAAATAGCCGAGTAGGTCGATGGAATTAGGAATTCGTGGCAAAGAAGTTTATTGAGTGGGTCACCCTCAAGGTATTTTCTTTTAACAATATCTGTCCAAATACCGAAACCATTGATGGCGCGCCAGAAATATTTAATTAGAAGAGCTTTGTTGAATATCCTCGTGTTCAGGATGCCCCAACCATCATGTGATTTGGGTCGGCATAAGGTTTCTAGCTTGATCAGATGGAATTTGTGTGCATTTCCGGATCCAATCCAAAGGAATCGTACAACAATCGTGTTGATATCATCAACAATACTTTCGGGCAGAAAGAACAAGTGCCCCCAATATACCAATAGTTGAGATAATACCACTTGAATCATAATGAGCTTGCCTCCCATAGTAAGCCATATGTGTGTCCATTTGTTGATTTTCTCCCTGAATCTCTCTACCGGCCAAAGCCAATCCATTCTCTTGTATCCACACGGCTTTGATTTTGTAGCCAAGATAATACAATCCCTCCGTGGCCACCTTATAAGCAATCCCAAGGAATTCAACAATGAATGTGATTTCATTCAGGTCTCCATACTCATATAATAGGAAGGACTTGGCTTTATTAATACTTAAACATTTTATAGGACTTCGTCAATAAAATGTATATGAAATTTATATAAACATATATAATCCGTAACAGCCCAAAACAGATATTTACATTGTTTTAGAAAAAATAGCGACTTGTAACCCTAATTCTGATTTTTCACTTGTAATACGAAATTATGGAAATGGATCTTTTCATGGGTGGCTCGCAAAACAATATCGATGATGAGCAGAGTTGTCTACGGGTCGATTTTGAGCCATCTAAGATTTCTTGCGATAGAACCATTTATTATGATTGACGATGATATGGTTGTTTTGTTCCGAAATATAATGGATTGGAGTCATCCGGACGGGGATGTTTGGAGCCAGCAAATTGCATGGAGTGGCGATTTTGAAAATTGTGAACGGATACTGCGATCGTTGGAGAATAGCAATATTCCTGATTCTCTTATACTCGTTCGGGAATTTTTTTATTTTCGTCCAGAGTTGAGAGTTGAGAAAGCAATATGTTATCAGAAATAGCGTTCATCCATCGCTCGCTCCTATCGTAGCTATTCGCTCTTGTAAAAAGGTTCATATCCATCCGGAGCTCCTGGGGAAAGGCGATGGTGAGAGTGACAGTGACAGTGACGGGTTATTATGCGCAATCTTCCGTGAAGTACTTTCCAGCAAATGCAACAGAATTGCACTGTAATCATCTTTTCCGTACTGCTTGTATCTCTCACTGGTTTGAATGTCGACTTTCATGTCCGCTGTGCAGAGATGAGTTGAGCGATGAGTTTTTATATTAATCAACATTTCATAAGCGAAACAATACATCCACATCTGAAAAGATGAGAAAATCTTGATCCAAATCGCATAGTTAATTCAAGACAGTTTCATAGAAAGAAAAAAGTCAAGACAGAAACCATGTCGGGATCACAATTTCTGGGAGCAAAGAGCCTCACCGTTCAAAATTCCAGACCATGTATACAGTCATGTACTAATGAACATAATTTTTGTAGAACCAGCTCCTCTTGAGGTATCAGGATTGCAGAAAAGAGAGGTTGATGTCTGTTGTTGGGATAATAATGCACTGGCTCGCTTGAATGATTCAATTTTCTGGCTCGCTTGAGGTATCAATAGTTGTATCAGATATGCAGTTGAAGGAGAATTGATGACTGTTTGATGATAAAAATATATATAGCTGGCTCGCTTGATATGTTCATATTCCGGCTCGCTTGATGCCTCTTCAATGAAATGATGTGGAAAATAGGAACATTATGCATGTGAACACATAATGAGTTGGCTCCCTTAGTAATAGAGTTTTAAATGCCGTGTCATATGGGATGAGAAATCTTATAGGTCGGCTCGCTTGTCAAATATTTGGATCAGGCTCGGTTGAAAAGTGTAACCAGAACAGGCTCGCTTGTATGAACGTGGAAAGGAAAAACCAAAAACAACCTACAAAGTTAGCAACAAAATTATCGGAAAATGTGAATCATAAAAATTACTGGAGGATAGCTCCATAGACATAGACCGTGTATTAAGGCATTGTAATTGCAGATTCCCAGATTTGTGTCCCATCCTTGAAATGTACCACCTGTATAATCCCAAAAACTGAATTAATCCCCTTTTTGGACAGACCGTTTGCTCTCATATTTTGTTCTCTATATATGTGAGAGATAGGAGGATTGCCCAATCTGTGCCATAGCCTTTGTGTTCTGCTGAGCCTTCCCTGAAGGTACGGGATGTGCATATGGAGACGACCCGTGACGCAGCCAATAATAAGCTCAGAGTCTCTGAATATATGGACCTCTGTCAATTACATGTTGACAGCAGCAAGTAGCCCACCCCATAGGGCCATGATTTCAGCCTTGTTATTTGTCCCTAGACCACCATTCCAGTGTAAATGGATCCTTTCTCTGCCTGATATTTCAATCCAAGCCCCACATCCCGTAATGCCGTCTTTGCTTGCACCATCAAAAAATACTGCAGCGGGAAAACTCGTGTGGTCATATCCTGCGAGATCCATCGAATGTCCTGAATAGAGGGATGGGGCGTTCATCTATCCATATAGCGTTATAAGTGTTGGGTAGGTTGAAAGGAGTTCCATAAAAAATGAGTCGGTTCTTGGCCAGCCACACTTCCGAAATGAAAAAGAAGGGCAGAGATCTAAATTTTCTTTTCAAAGTATCCCAGTCACCAGCAACAGAGATAAATTCTATCGGAACCCAGGCTTGATCAATGATATGCACAGTGAATAATTTCCATAGCTGAATGACCACTAGACATTGAAAGATCATATGTTCGGTGGTTTCCTCTGATCGGCAACATATTGAACATCTGCTAGGCCCCATAAAGCCTCTTTTTCTTAGGTTACTCCATGTAAGAATTTTGTTCCTCTAGGTGAGCCACCCAAAGAGAATGATTTTTGTGGGCAGATTTCGCTTCCAGTAAGGACCAAAATTTCGGGTGAGCTGAGCAGAATATAAATGAATGTTGATCCTGTAGTAAATATCTTTAACTATAGAAAGGTCCTCCTGTGTCGGTCCGTCCCAAATCACCAAATCACCCCCAACAGAATAACAAACGCCAGCCGCCCTCAAAGTGTCTTACACCTATTCCCATTCGGCAGCCTCCTCGCCATGTAGTCCCATCTGCACAGCGCTTTTAAAAACAGGGGCCCCAAAGGACCACGATTGTATAGTTTGTGATAAATAGCAAATTCCCCTGTGAGCCAATCTATGAATTAGGCGGTGTGATGGCTTGAACAGCCTGTTAAAACCTTGTATGTTAATATCACACAACAGAATGCGGCTCCCGTCTCTAAAGAGCCATGTTAATCTTTCAGCGACGTCACTCAGGACCTTCTTGAAGCTGCCCCAAATAGCCGAGTAGGTTGATGGAATTAGGAATTCGTGGCAAAGAAGTTTATGGAGTGGGTCACCCTCAAGGTATTTTCTTTTAACAATATTTGTCCAAATACCGGAACCACTGATGGCGCGCCAGAAAGATTTATTAGAAGAGCTTTGTTGAATATCCTCGTGTTCAGGATGCCCCAACCATCATGTGATTTGGGTCGGCATAAGGTTTCTAGCTTGATCAAATGGAATTTGTGTGCATTTCCGGATCCAATCCAAAGGAATCGTGCAATAATCCTATTTATATCATCAAAAATACTTTCGGGCAGAAAGAACAAGTGCCCCCAATATACCAATAGTTGAGATAATACCGCTTGAATCATAATGAGCCTGCCTCCCATAGTAAGCCATCTGTGTGTCCATTTGTTGATTTTCTCCCTGAATCTCTCTACTGGCCAAAGCCAATCCATTCTCTTGTATCCACACGGCTTGATTTTGTAGCCAAGATACTGCAATCCCTCCGTGGCCACCTTATAACCAATCCCAAGGAATTCAACAATGAATGTGATTTCATTCATGTCTCCATACTCATATAATTGGAAGGACTTGGCTTTATTAATACTAATCCTGTGGTAGCTCCGAATCTGATGAGAATGAAATGGACATAAAACCAGTGATTCCTTATAAGTCTTCCAAATAGTAACATGTCGTCCACAAATAGAGAGTGGGAGACAGAAGTAGATTCAGAGAATGAAAAATCTGTTATGTAACCTTTTTTTGCCGCCATGTGCATCAATTTACTGAATCCATCCATTATCAAAATAAAAATTAGAGGGGACAAAGCGCACCCTTGCCTTAGTCCCCTATCTGCCTCAAAAAAAGTAGTTGGAAGACCATTAATAATAACTGCATATCTGACCGAGGTTATACAAGACATAACCCAACGGATAATCCTGAGCGGCAGACCAATTTTTAATAACACGAGAAGTATATAAGACCAATCCAAAGTATCATAGGCCTTATACAGATCAATTTTCATTATCAGGGCTTCACATTTCTCAAAATGCATAGAGTTTAATATCTCTTACGCAATAGCAATGGCATCATGTATTGATCTGCCTTTAAGAAACCCATGTTGTTATGGGGATATGTGATCAGATAGAGCCTGCTTTAACATGTTAGCAATGATCTTGGATGAAATCTTATACAGAAGATTACAAAGTGCAATCGGTCGATATTCCTCGAATGTGGAAAGATTATCATTTTTCGGAATTAGAGCAATAAATGTTGAGTTTAGATTTGAAGGAATATGACCTGAAGACCTGAATAATTCTGTTATTTCCATCAGCTCAGCACCCATAATATCAAAGAAGAATAAGAAGAATTCAGATGTCCATCCATTAGGACCAGGGCACTTGTCGTGTGGGAAAGATTTGAGAACACCTTCGACCTCGGCAGCCAATATATGTTCATCCAGAATCTTAATATCATCCTCCTCATATATTCTATGGATATGATCTAATATCCATTGCTAACAATTCACATCTTTATTATGGTCCTGTTGGCAGAATGCCGAGAAATGTCGAAGGGCCTCTTCCTGTATGTCAAAAGTAGAGATTGCATAACTGCCATCCACCCTCTTGATACTCAATATAGCATTTCTACTCCTTCGATCATTAGCACACTTGTGGAAAAATTTGAGCGATGAGTTGAAGTAGCCATCTTCAGCAAAGGGAAAATTCCCGACCTCATCATTGCATTTTATTAAATGTTTTTTTTTTTTTAATTTTGTTGGTTCTTATAATAACATTTTGAGTATTGATAGATTGAGGAAATTTTTTCTGTGGTTTGCATTCTATATTCCATATGAGGTGTAAATATAGTTTTTGCAAATTAATTATGTTCTCACGTATGCTAATGTACTTTTATAAGATGAATTATATATGTTTGTTTCATGTCATGTATAGTGCGTACTTTTTTAAATGATGGATGACAAGATTATTTATACTTGTCTTTTGTTTGAGTGAGAATTCTTTAAAATTTAGATTAATTTATTGAAAATCGATTGTATAATTTTTATGGATTAAAATATATAATTTAATATATTGAAAATATTGTAAATGATATTGTAAATCTTAAAGAAGGGGGGGACGATGAGAATGAGAAGTTGAAGAAATATATTTATTGGTATAGATCTATTTTAATTAGGGTAGATCTAGCTGCAATTTAGAGGAATTAATTTTCTTAAGGATGTTCGACAGGGTTTGTTGGCATTGTGTAGGGGTTTGTTGCAGTGATGTGTTGGAGTTAGTTTGACAGTTTGATGATGTTACTATAGGTGGATGATGTTGCTACATGTTATGGAGGTAGTTGGACAGGTTGATGATGCTAGTAAAGATCTTAGACATGTTGATTCATTACATGTTCCTCACTAGGCCTTCATGTTCATAACATGATGAAAATGTGTCTTATGTGTTCTAGATGATGCATAGGAGTTGGAAAAGGATCTACAGGTCCTAGAGGAAGTTTGGAAATATTTGGAGATGTTTGGATAGGTGTAGGAGATGTTGAAAAGGTTATGGAAAAGCTGAGCTACAAGATGGAGGTCACCTAATGTATGTCATGTACTTATGATTTTGATGCCTTATTTCGAGCTTTATGCATGTTGTCATGGTGTCAAATTGTGTGTGGAGGGGTGTGATGATGTCCCCAACTTACCCTTGGATATCAACTCCAATTGGGATATGTGAAAAACTTGAGTTTTGAGGTATGTACATAGGTCTTGTGAAGGAAGCTTGAGTACATGCGCAAGTCTTGTAGGAAAAGAGCATATACCTTGAAAATGATTTTTCCAGATTATGAGAGAAATTATTATGTTTTTATTAGTTTTTCCTGTGGTTGTCTTCGAGATTTTTGATAAAAATGAGTTGAAAAATGGCTAATCATCATCTAGAGTTAATCACTTCAAATTATTTATATATTGGAGAGAGATCAATGATAGATAGATTTATTATTCTATGTGTTGAGTGAGTGTGAGAGGAGAAGTGTGTGCAACTTGTGAGTGAGATAATGAAAAATTATGAAGAAGTGTCCAATATAACATGATTTAGCCAACGTTTATGCAAAATCAAGGTGGAATAATAAATGATTGGAGATCATTTATTGTATGGCTGTTGCCAATATTTTCATCAGATTATTAATTGTGGATGTAGTGTATTTTTGTTGTTGGGGTTTTGTAGTGATTGAGTGGGTGATTGATTGTTGTGTTTATCAATTTTCTTTTTATGTTGATTTTGAGCTAATAAGAAGAGAAGTTGTTGTGATTTTCATGTTGAGAAGTTAATATTGGTTCCAATTTGAAAATTTTTGAAACAAGAGCCACATAAAGGAGAGGATTTTTGTGGCTCTTGAAAAATCAATATAGGAAGGGGTTTTCTCCATAGTCTAGTAGTAGTTGGGGAAGGATTTTTGGTTGTGATGGCTTCCTATGGATGGTTTTCTGCAAAGTCATGAGATGATAAAGAGACTTCCTTACTAGTAGTAGCCAAATAAGATATCTATGTAATTATTTTTTTATCATATAATAAATATTTTGAGCGCATCAACAACAAGGGTGCTTTTTGACCTAGAGGAGGTTTTCCACGAGAAATATTTGTATCATGTGTTGAATGTTTTTATGGTATATGCTTATGGTTGATGCTCTAATCTCTCCTTATGTGTTTTAGTTAGTGAAAGTTTAAAGGATTAATTAATTGATGAAAAATATATAAGCGCCTTGACTATTGATTCACCCCTCCCCCCCCCCCCTTCCCCCCACCAACTCAGTAGTGCTCTACATTTCTAAAAAATATTTATTTTAAATATTGAAAGAAATTATTTTTGGCATTGCAATCCTCTTATGAATATGTTAAAGGCTAACATGTGAGATTAGCTCCTAAGTCTCAAGAAAATGGTTGAAATTAGTTATGCCGAGAGGGGTAGGAACAAAAAGAAATAAAATAGTCCTTCTACCATTATTATTCAAGATTTTTTTTAGGATGAGATAGAATACCAAAAAAAGTTTGCATGACTGGAGATAAATGTCATGTGGTGGATTTTGTGAAAATGGGAGATAAATAGTGGTTAGGAACCTAAAATATTAATGAGACATTGCTAAGGGTGACTAGGAGGTGAATCCTAAATAAGTATTTGTGCATATTTTTCCTCATATCTAGGAGTGGAGCTCGGGAGGAACTAACAAAGAATTTTTTCAGGGTTGTGAGGAATGTGGAAGCCTTTAACCTATTTCTGAAATGACTTAGATAAGTATATGAATAATTAAGTAGTGAATTAACAAAACATGTGATTGTTAAGAATTAAAGGAGTATAGTAGATGATTATTGTATAAGTCAATGGCGTCACTCTAATATAGACTATTGAAAATATTTTTTTGATGAAGATAAATATTAATGTATTAGAATTTGAGGGTGTTGTTTGGCTAACTGTGTTTGGCATAGACGCTGTTTAAAATGGTAGTTTATTATGTGCAATTTTCCATGAAGTACTTTCCATCAAAGAACCTACAACATAATGGCATTGTAATCACCTTTTCCAGACACCTTGTATATTTATTTGGTTTTAATGTCTACTTTCATGTCCTTTGTGAAAATATGAGACAAAGTAACTATCATTGGAAAAGGGAAAATCCTTGATAATAGCCATCATTGTTACATTTTATTAAATGTATTTTCATTAAATTTTTATTAATTTTTTGTGTTTCTCATAAAAATCCTATGATTACACAGTTTTAGATGATTAATAGATTCCAAAAATTATTTAGGTTGTTTTCATGATATACACTATATTGTGTGTAAGAGTTAATATAATTTCCAAAGATTGAAATTATTTTAGTTGTCACGTATGATCGTATAGTTTCATAAGATGAGTATATTTTAGAGATTATTTCAGCTTGTTTCATGTTTTGTGGAGCTTACACTTTTTTTTTAAATGATGAGTGTCTTGACACTATGATCAACACCCTCCATAATTTTTCCTACACGTGAATTTTGGAGCCTACTGAGGATATAACGATATGTCATCACATAGTTTCTTCATGATCAAGTAATATTATGCTAAGTATTTAAGTATTCTTTTTGGTTTCTAAGTGTCAAAGTCACTTTCTCGGGCATGTTAATTCTGTAACAATTTCATGAGAGCATTATTTTTATGCAAGCTCTAAGAAGCATAGCACACTCCATCAATAGAGTCCCTATGAAATATTCAACCTACTTCGACAGTCAATGCACACATTCATTGACATTCTCACTTTTGGTTGAAATTGTACTTTTATTTCAATGAGATTTTCCAACTGTCGTTTTTTCTTTCTTAGACACTTGCGAGACATGTGTCACTTTCAATGTCATTCACATTTGCAAGTGTAGCTACGATTGCATGGGAAGTGCTGCACATTGTAAGCACAAAGTTGTGGTTCATTGCAAGAGGAAAATTTGTTACCAACGAGTCTTATTTACCATGTAGGCATGTACCAGACAAAATTCTAATTTTTTATGCATTTTCATACAAGTGTCATCATTGTGGTCGCAAAGTGTATCATAAGAGTCACACCTAGTCAAAGGGAGTCAACTATACATTCTTAAAGGGAGGTTTTGATGCATTTTCCTACACTAGTATGTCTTATTCATCATAAGAAAATACATCAGAAATATTCCCCAAGTCTTGAGCATTTTTATACTAGCGTCGTCCATGTCGTTGCAAAGTACATCCTAAGTGTCACACTTGAAGTAGGTTACTGTATTAATGTCGCATTGAGGGGATCATGGTTTTATTGTTTACTGAGTGTTTAATGTTGTGTATTCAATTTTTTAGAGTATGGGTGATAATTGATAAGTTTAATTCTGATCTCACTTATACCTTATTGATCTCGCACTTAGTTTAATCCTTGAACTGTGAATTGCATAGTAGTAAGGATAACACATCCCCCTTTCCTCCTGGAACTGTGCAATGTGTTGTTCTTTCCTACAAAGACTGTAAATTGCATAATATTAGTTCTCAACCTTGCCCCCTTGACATCCAAAACTACACAATTTATCCTTCTAGTCAGTCTTCTTTTGTGAATTGCATAGTGGAAAGCCTCAAGTTGTCTTTGAGCCTCCCTAAGATATGCAATTATTCAATCCCTAGGCCCATCTCTCTCATGTACATGTATTGGGAAACTTCAAAGGCTCATGATTTCCTTATTGAGCTCCTTAATTATGTAGTCATCGTGTACAAGTCTCCAAAACTGCGCATTGTACAATACCATGCTTTAGTCCATCACTCATGGCCCCTAGTACTACACACTACACAATCCCTGAGTCTTCTTCCCTGTCCAGCGCCTAGCCCCAACTTGATTAGTTGTTTTTGTAAAGAAAGCTAGATTAGGAGATTTATTGAATGATGTCGTCTTGTCATGAGTGGATTCCACTTGCAGGTACTATATCTTTACATGACAAGATGATGCTCCGAGAGGAAGAAAAGGAGACTATGCTAGAAGAGACTTGTGAGGTTGGAACCATGAATAAGTCATCAAGAAATAAGATGAATGGAAACTAGCTTACTGGAAAAGATCAAAGATCAAGATCGCATGAAGACTGCATATCAATCAACATTTTCGAGGATGAAGATGAAATAAATGTAAGATTTGTCATGACTATTGAAGGGAAAGTAGCAAGGAGAGTAGTCTTGTCATCATGAAGTTCCATGTCATAATTTCCAATTCATGGCTTGTACAAGGGTCATATTAAGAGTCACATGTGTCATAGTGTCTTTCCACATCATTTGTGGAATGCAATTTTGTAATTCTCCAAATGAGAAAATGTAAAATGTGTGGAAGACCCAAGGATCCCACATGGAATATGAAGATTCACTAGAAATTTATAAATTCATATAAAAGCTCAAAGTCATGTAAGAATACGAAAAGTCATTGTAGAAGCTCAAGATTCACGAGGGAGGTCAAGAGTCACATTGGAGGAAGAGAGTCATCTAATTTGTTATAAATACACCCTCATAACTTAATAAAATGGAATTTTGGGACTAGTGTCGTGTTGAGGCCTCGAAAATTGGTGCATCTAGTCACGAACTTAAAAACCGTCCCTTTTCCGTTTGGAATGGTGGCTCTGACTAGATTTATGGGACCAGTTTCCCAATTTGATATAATTGAGGTGAATGGATGGTTTTATCACTGTGTGCAACTTTATAGATGGAAATATTAGCAATCTTGCAATAAACAGTATATCTATCAACTATATCGCAACTTTTGAATGCCTGTATTGCATATGTATCAAATGATAATAGTATAACATGCTTAGAAGTGAATTAATGTCAAATTGTATTCAAACAGATACATGAAAAAAAACATCATAATATAAATAACTATTTCTCATTTGAAGCAAAAAGATAACACATAGGATAGAAGTACCATTTATATGTTCACTCTACTCATTTGAGAAATAATACCTAGTCCAACCTTTTCTATTTAGAAAACTTCAAGAATACAAAAGTGAAACATCTATAAAGTCTTCTTTTCAAAATTTTAGCATCGCTTCTTCAAATACGTGAAGCGGTTTAAATATAAAAATAATAATTCTTAAAATATTTATTACAATAAAAAGTTGAGGAGGTTTAAAACAACCCTACTTAAAGTAAGTGGAATTAAAATAGAAATAGAAATTAAAGGGATGACTTACTCGAGGATTGTCCTACTGTCTCCTTTTCCATTTGTTCCTTCAACTGAATGATATTAAGCATAGGCTTAACCTCTAGAGGTTGGCCTGGCCTAATGCGTAGATATCGAGTAAAATCTACATATGAAAGTGGGGGAAGCATGTAGGAGGATGTATCTGTGAGACAATGCAACATAAGCCACTCGCTATGAGGCTTTACTAAATATCTCCAATACTTATCCCAGTCTAGATTTTCCAGCTTCACAATATGTTCTTCTTTTAGCTTTGACACTTGTTGCCACTGTCTTATCAAGTCTTTTACTAAAGGAAATGCATCGGGAGTACATCTGTCGATAATGTTTGCTATGATGAGATTTTGACTAACAGTTTCTACAATGTTAGTAGCAACATCCTTTTCCTTGCAAATGGCTCTCTCTACATGTTTCAACTGTATATCCCAGTATTTAAATAATATTTCTTTCTTTGAATCCTCGATCCTGGGTAGGTTGGTCTTTCGGCCATCAGTAGAATCCTTCCAAGTGACAAACTGGGAGACCTTATCTTCTATATCATCAAAACTAATCCTCATATCCGCAATGTGATTCACAATTGAATCACTATATTCACACAATTCAAGAATACTTCATAATTTCTAACAAAAAACAACTTGTTGTTGTGCCAATAAAGTGTTTAGTTCTAAGGTATCTTTTTGGAATTCACCAATCTTTGGGTTATATTTTACTTGCTCAATAGAGAGTTGCAAATGGTGAATTTTAATATCCTTGTAAATAATCTCATTCTGATGTTGAATTTTTAAATGGTCCATGCTCTCTTGGAGTTTTGTGATTTGTACCTGTAACTGTTGACTGGCACTTTGTTTCTCTGCTTGTAGCTCTAGTTCAAGTTGGATGATTTTCTCATCCTTTTGTTTCATCGGTTGTTAAACTTCTGATGCTTTTTCAATGGTACTAGAAGCATAAGCTCATGCAAATTGAGTTAGGTGAGTTAGATCCTGTGAAGGATCCGCCTGAGTGTCTTTCCAAACAACATCCATTGATACATATCCTTATACAAGGGGTTGGGGTTGCTCTGATATTTTTCTTTTCTTTTGTCGATTCATGACCGCCTTGTGTTTTGAACTGTAGAAAATGTCCAAAGGAGGAATTTCTTCAATGTTAAGAAATATTTTGGTGGTGTGGAAGGCCAAGATGAATTCCACTCTTTCTGTGCTTACTAATTTGTCAGAGGGTTCAACAGTGAATGAGTCCTAACTTTTATTTTGTGGAGTATACACAATTTGTTGCTGATCACTAACTGTAGGTGTTTGTTCTTCCTAGAGTTTTAGATCAAAATCCTTCCAAACATCCTTTATATTACTCTGGAAATCAAAATCCATAGTTTGAACTTTGACCGATTTATCTTGGTTTCTTGTGCTAAGGACTTCAGTACCTTAGTTTCCGATTCACTTTCCTTATCTTTCTGAGCTAATGGTTGTGAAACATCCAACATTTTCAATGGAACTGCTTCCAATCTCTATTCCTATATTTCTTGAATTTCAGCAATTGCTATGGATGGAAATGTAAAGATGCCAACTTTTGAACTTGGGGATAATTGTCGACATACTCAAATAGGTCATCGAAATCATTGTCTTCGCGCACAAAAGGGCTAATATTCACTTGGGTAGTGAAATTATTAGTAGCTGTAATTAGATCATACTACCTGTTTGGAATTGTAAATAATTTCAAACATTCAATCTGACCAATCTCTACGAGAGCATGCTTGTAATTATCAAGTCCATAAATCCCACAATTAGTAGGAAAATAAGGCCATGATGCTTTCTTGGCCTCATTCGTAAATTTTATTAAGTTGTTTCCATTAGTATGATATGCAACTTCTCTTGCGAGAATCTTTTCAGGAATATACGGGGGAAATTTGTGGTTGTGCTAAGGTCCCAAATACTCGGACATAGGTGAATAGCTCTTCAACAAACCATTTTCCTATAAAGGAAAAATCCACTTGGGCCTCTTTTGACAGTCTAGGGGATTTCTCATTAAAAACAACTTGGAACAGCGAGAGAATAACTCCATGGAAAATTTTGTAAAAATGCTTCTCATACTTAGATTCCCACAACATACTATGAAATATATGAAGAGGTGCAGGGTCTTGGGTAGTCCATTTCCAGAACATGGTTGGAAAATCTAAGGTAAAACACAAAAAATCCATGATATAGGTGCTCATATAGAATGGGGGAAAATTTTTGGAAAAAATGGAATGGTTTTTTCTATATTCTAAAATCTGCATGGAAATATTATTACATAGAATATTTCCCCAATCCATAACATAGGAATCTGCAGCTGCCTGCATGAGAGGGACCCATTATACTGAAAATTGAGTAGTGTCTGGCTAACCAAAAAGCCTGTATATCATCGCAGAGACATAACAATAGGGGCTTGCAAGGGAGTCAGTAGAGTGTGTACACTTTTCTCTATTCTTGTGCTTGTTGGGATTACTCCTCCATTGTGCGATTGGATTTGATTTGAGCTCATTTTATTTGGAAAATTGTGCAAGAAATTCTTTATCATAGACCTTTTTAGGGTCTGGGATATGGTACATCAGCTTCAGGTCTTCAGCTCTGAAGGAACCAATCATTTTTCCTCTGCTGGTAAGAAATGCCCTATCCCCGATAGTGAGATTATCAATGATCCATCTTACCATATCACTGTATGGTAAGATTTTCACTCAGGAAGCAATTCGATGTAGGAAAGAATTAGCTACTTATTCAATTGTATCTTTGCAGGAATTGGGAGTGTCGTCAGTAGCCCAAACGTTGTAAAAAATTAAATGGTTTTTTTGTTCTGAAATATAATGGATTGGGTGGTCCAGACGGGGATTTTTAGAGCCAGCAAATTTTATGGAGTGGCGATTTTGAAAAATTGTGAATGGATCCTGCGATCGTTAGAGAATAACAATATTCCTAATTCTCTTATACTCATTTGAGAAAATTTTGATTTTCATCTAGAGTTGAGAAGGAAATATATTACCCGAAATAGAATTCATCCATCACTTTCTCCTATCGTAGCCATCTACTCTCGTAAAAAGGTGAAGTACTTTCCACCAAATGAACTGCAACAGAATTGAGATGTAATCATGTTTTCCATACAGCTTCTATCTTTCACTGGTTTGAACATTGACTTTCATGTCTGATGTGAAAAGATGAGTTGAGAGATGAGTTGAAGTAGCCATCTTGAGAAAAGGGAAAATTCCCAGCCTCATCACTACATTTAATTAAATTTTCATTTTTAATTTTATTTGTTTCTTATAATAATCTTGTGATAATATAACTTAAGAGTACTGACAGATTCAAGAAATTTTTTCCGTCGTTTGCATCCGATATTCCATATGGTGTGTAAATATAGTTTGTGTAAATATAGTCTCATAAGATTGAAATTAGTTCTATCCTCATGTAGGATATTATAGTTTTATAAGATGAATTATTTCCTTGTGTTTCATGTCTTTATAGTGCGCACTTTTTTTTAAATGATGGAAGACAAGATTTTTTACGCTTGACTTGTGTTTCAGTGACATTTCTTTAAAATTTAGATTAATTTATTGAAAATGGATTTTATAATTTTTATGGATTGTATAAAAGTATATTGTAATGGTAGTGTTTAATTTCCATCCCAATTTGGTTGCAAGTGCCTTAGAAAGTAAGTCAAGATATTTCATCCCCCATACACCCCACTTCTTAGGTCTAGAAATTCGATCCCACCAACCCATGTAAAATTATTTCCCTCCTTGTTCCCTCTCCATAAGAATCTGCAGCAAATATATTGATTTTTTTTTAATGATGCCTTTGGGGATCCAAGCTAATTCCATCCAATATACCCATATTTACTTAATAAGCACCAATATCCCTGCTCTAGATAACAAACCCTGGTGCCAAATGTTAATTCTAGCTTAAATATTTACCACCAACCATATCCAATCTGCTATAAGGTATTTGTTGGATTTGACCCTAAATCCAAAATATTTTAGACCATCTTCCAAAACCTATTGCCTATATGGCACTACAAGGAAACAACCCTCTAGCGAAGGTTATAACGGAGGTTTTTAGTGTTATGAAATTGGCCAAAATTTTCAAAAAAACATTTTCTACAACACTTTTTTTCGGTAACGGAGGTTTTGGCGGAGCTTCTAACGGAATTTCAAAACAACTAAAAAAAATAGGTGGCCAGAGGTTGTTATGGGTTTTTTTCTCATCGGTGTGCTAAACAGGTGTCAATGCACTGGTGCATTTTACACTGAACACACTAGTACTGTAAACCTACCAAGCACCGGGACGAAAAACAAATTCAGGTCACCCCGGGGTGTTTAGAAACATCCTTGTGCATGTCACCTAGACAGTCACCCCGGGGCAGTCGAAGGTTCATGCATTGGGCCATTAAGTTCTAAAACCGCACCGGGTGCACTCTAGGTGATAGAACCCATCGGGTTGTTCTAATTGGTATTAGTGTTTTTGTGGTGCCCATATATCGTATCAACGCACTGGTGCATAGTATTATACAAACGCACTGGCGCACAGTATCACACAAACGCACCTAACATTCTAATAGGTATTGGTATTTGTGCGGTTCCCATAGGTCGTATCAATGCACCGATGAGCAATCTCACATAAACACGCCCATGCGCAGTATCACACAAATGCATCGAGCGTTCTAATTGGCATTGGTATTTGTGCGGTGCCCACTAGTTGAAACACACCAGTGCGATGTATCATACAAACGCACTGGTGCACAATAACTAACACGCATCGGTGTTCATTTTGTATTTCTTAGAAACATTGACCTGTGACAATGCAATTATTGTGATTGTTTTAAATTCATTATTCATCAAAAGTCGAAAAATATCTTATAACAGTATTCATATCAATTAAATTTTTATTAGTGTATTTGAATGTGATGTTTGTATTAATTTTTTATCTCATATCATAATTATTGTGAATTTTTTTAATTCATTATTCATCAAAAGTCGACACATATCTTATAACAGTATTCATATCAATTAAATTTTTATTAGTGAATTTTAATGTGATGTTAGGATTAATTTGTTATATCATATCATCATATTTCACATCTCTTCATTATAATATTTAATCATCCATATATTTAATCAGTGGTGTTACATTTCACAATGAAAATGGAGAATGCAATAGAATAAATTAAAACGTATTTGGTTATATATATATATATATATATATATATATATATATATAAGACACTCTTTGTCATAAAAAATGGGACAGTTATTGGCATCCCTATGTCTTTCAATTGAGACACTATGTCCATTACATTAAACAAATGTCTGATTCCACAGACAAATATTTCAAAAAATACAACACCTTGCTTTCATATCCAAATATATTGATCACCATTCTTAGCTTGATTTTTTCTTCTTCTTCACCTTCCATCTACAAACATAAAAACAAATTGTAATGAGCATATATACATTGGTGAGAATAATGAAAATTGCAATATTAAATAATATACATCAATGTAAATCGAAACGAAATGACATGCCAAAGCAAAAATTGATTCATGAACTATACACATTCTTTCAAAAGAAAATTTCATTTCATCTTTTAACATTTCATTTGTTGGCACAGCTCCATACTTTGTTTCATGAAAGTTTTATACCCCATAACAAATCATATATTTAATATAAAATATTTTTTTTGTTCTATTAATTATAGACGAAGCTAAGTAAAACAAGATCGATAGATGCTTACAAATTCCACAATTAATTTCTGATATGCCAACATATACTGACAACCCATATTTAACCCAATGTCAATCAATTCATCTTATTGTTCTTCTTTGTATGTTAGCACATGTTTGAAGACATGTTATCAGGAAGTAACAATTACTCACAATCTTAGATATCAACCCTTTTCTTCCTTGTCGTCTTGTTTTATGTGCTAAATGGGTTCCATTTTATTTTCTTTTTTGCAAGAAAATACTTGAAAATTAATATTTAATTCTAAATTGTTTATTTATTGTACCTAATTGAAAAATTAAATGATTACATATTAAATTTGAAGCACGTTGTTGTTGAGATGACTACTTGTGCGATGCAATTATGTCCACTTCTTTGACCATCTCCTTGAACACCCATTTGGACATTCCTACTAGCATATTTCTGATATCAGCTCATTCATCCTTTGAGATTTTCATAATCTTCATGAAAATGTAACATGAAAATAAACTATTTAATTTTTATATTGACATATGAAAAGTAAATATAACAAAAGTGATCTTTATAAATGATTGCTTTCTAGTAATATATACATATAATTCTAGAAAAACATTTAAATGAATATTATTTTTTCATTCCTTTCATTTTGTTGTTGTACGTTTTTTCTATTAAATGTATGGCATGCCTCATTGACCAATTCTCTAGAAACTCATCCTGTAGTTTAGATAAAATTTGGTTCTTGGAATCATTGGATTGATTTTTTTATTGTAAGTGGAAAGAACGTATATACATTTGTTCCACTTGATCCCTCAAATTTTTGTAAAAGTTTTTCCCCCTTTCATTAACCTCCAGCAACACTCCATATGAGCTAAGGAGCAATTCATTTTCATTTGCATGTTCTATCTTTTTTCTTTTCTTACAACAACATTCCTTTTCTGAGTTGTTGGTCCCTGTAGAACATTAAACATATGTGAATTAATAGATTTTTTGAAACATGTTATCTAATATTTTTAAGTATATTATTAATGAAAATTAAAAAAAGAAACTCATATTGGATCAATAGTATTTTTTCATTCACCTGATTCATCCTTTTGCAATTTTTCCATCAAGATTTTACACTCTTCTGGTGCTAAATAATAAATAATCTTATTGAGATTCATCATTTTGTGGCTTTGCATGATACACAATAAACAATACATATTAGTTAAACTTACATATAGTTCAAAAATAATAATTTTTGGAAAAAATTTACAAAGAACTTTATTTTTTTGTTTTTCTCGATGTGCTATCAGTATTTATGTTACTTTATCTCTTGTCATCCATTTCTTTATTAATATGAAACATGTGACATACCATTCATTAATATATTTTATAAATAAATCATAAAATTTTCAGTTAAAAAAAAAATTCAAGAAAATGGTGTGCCTTTAATGATGTACGCACCAACGTCAGTGTGACGTGTTCTTATAAACGCACCACCAAAAAATTAGAAACATCATATGATGCTACCTAACAACAAGGAGAACCGGTGCGTTATATGTTAACCAATGCACTAATTAACATAGAAAAATTAATAAAAATCCTCTAGTGTTAGATTTTGTCGCATATGATGTTGTCGAGGGGGCGGTGTGGAATATTCTTATAAATGCACCACGAAAATAGGGGACCATTGTATGGAACTATCTATAAAAAAGGAGACCTGGTGCGTTATATGTTAAATGGTGCAACAATTAACACAGACATAAACTAAAAAATTGTTTTTGAAAAATAGTACGTCTGCGGTGCACTATTTTACATATGGCACATGGATTAAAAAAAATTGTTTTTAACTTGTTTTTATAAAATTATAAGTGTGCGGTGCACTGTGATAAAATAGCGCACTGGTGCGCTATTTTACACAGGGCACACCGATTAAAAAAAATTCTGTTTTTTTTTTAATTCACGCAAGGGTCAACATGGATTGGGATCTGACCCTGCAATTTGTCCAGTGGGTTAGATGTCATAGGCCTATATATATATAGCAATAGAAACCCTATAAATATAAAATGGAAAGCCCTAATTCTGAAGTCACAAAAATAGGAAGAAGCAAGGGTAGAAACAAAAAGAATCAAGGGTTTAGCGTAAGAATGGTTTTTTTCTTTTTTTTACTTACCATGTATTAAATCAAATAGAAAATGTAAAAAAAATGATTATTATAGTAAAATTTAATCACCAAATGGTTTGAAATTCTATGCTACAGGGTTTGAATCACCAAAGGTTTGGAATTCTAATTGTCTGAATAGTTCTGTTCGAAAGTATTTCACTGCTCCACAGTGCTCTCATGCTCTCTTGCTCTAGGTATGTCTTTCGTGTAAATCTCTCACTAATTTTTTTTACAAAAATAATGAAATAATGAATTTTTTTTACTATTTAAAGAATTGTTTTATGAAATTAGATTTTTGAAAATAATTTTCTGCCCATTTTTAAATTTACCGCTTTTTTCACTTTAAAGAAATAAGGTTGTGCTTTTTTTATTTGTGGTTATTCGACACCGGTGCATCGATTACTAACATAGCACCAGTGCGCTATAAATGAAACTCACCGGTGCGGTTAGCTATACATTAGCACCAATAATAATAGGTCCATTTTTAAGGCACCGAAATTACTTTTAGGTGTGTACACCAAAATTTATTGTTGATTTTGCTCAAATGTGGGGAGAAAATATCATAATTATATCGAATGACAAATTATTCAAAATCTATCTCATTCCATAATATTTCTCAGAGTCAATTGTGGAGTTCTCCCTATCTATCTCGAGATGTAATATTTACTTCAGATTTTATTTATATTTTCATTATCTAATTGAATTTATGTTTTTTATCCATGGAAATCAGCTTAATAAAATTAATTACGTATACAAATTTGCAAGTTCATGTAGATTTAGAATCGATTTTAGATGCACAAAATATTCAAACATCTCCAAAACGTCGGAGGCTCTTATCAGGAGCAGCATACCACAAGGTGCATTTGGTAGATGAAAATAGATAGCCGCTTCACCCTGCCAATTGTAACATTTCATCTTCTAGCCACAATCGTGGGACAATGCTGGTAATAATAATTATTTGGTATATTAATGTAATTATTTCAACGTCAAACCAATTAATCATGCATTTTCGACATTCTTACTAATTGATATCATATATTTTGTACTAATCATGTTCAAATATATTTTTTGAAATTATTAGGATTATAGTGACAATGAGTGACCTACCTACCATCTTTTGTTGCACCCCAGGACAATTTCAAGTCAAGAGAAGGCTGAATTAAGAGAGAAAATTGGAGAGGAATGATACCAAGAATGGTTGAATGAAGCACCTATTCAATTCCCACTACGTCCAGATTCGCCAATTAGGAATGACTACAGCAATAGTAGTTCTTCACAAGATGGCAATGGAGGCAATCAAATAGAGGTCAGTATGGATGATTACTTAAGGGTACGACTTCCATGGAGAAAATTTTGTTAGATGCATTCCAGAACGGTGATCAGCTAGGGGATGATGCTCATATCATTGATACCTTTTTTGAAAGCCTTAAATTTTCTTCCACCACCACTCTCTTAGAACCTGGTGGTTAGTCAAAGTCTACCTAGTTGGGGACAACAATATTATTTTACAACTTGAAAGAAAAGTTTGGCTTGTCGAATGATATTTTCTAGGAAATTTTGAGGTAATTTACCATAAATTCCTCCCTTATATTTTGAGAAATATAATCACACAATGAACATTACAAATGGTATATTTTATGAATGTTAATAATTATATCGAAATTAATGTACATTTAATATTTTCCATGATCTTGAACTACCGGTTATTCAAATATAAGGTTCTTCCTAGTGATAATGTCTTTACCGGTAGCTACGAAGAGGCAAAGGATTTCTTGAAAATGTTGGGTGTTGAGTACATATCATATCATGCATGTTGAAAATATTGTACTATATATAGAGGAGAATATGCAGAGAAAGAGATATTTCCAAAACACGGGCATGATAGGTATGATAAGTCAAAAGATAAAGGTAAATCATGTGGTCCTTCTTTTAAGATATTGAGGCACATGCCTATAATCCCAAGGACTCAAAGGCTATTTCATTGCATAGAATTAGCTATGTTGCAGGGATGGCATGCCTCACGCAGAAGTGAGTTGGGATTTATGTGAATCCCAATAGATTCAATAGCCATGAAGTATATAGAGTATGCATGGCCCGAAAAATTCAAGGATGAAGTACGAAGTCTACGACTCAGCATAGACATGGATGGCATCAACCCATATTCCCTCCAGAACACCAACTATTCTGTTTGGTCTGTAGTAATGATTAATAGCAATATCCCCCCATGGTTTTTCGTGAAGAATGAACATCTTATGTTGGCTCCCATAGTCCCTAGCAGAAGATAAGTGAAAAATATGGATGTCTACTTACAACCACTAGTAGATGAATTGAAGGAATTATGGGATGGGATAAATGTATGAGATGTATCAAGACCCATCACAGCAGAGAGAAATTTTACGTTGTATGGCATATGTTCTTACATGACACATGATTATCCAGGCTTAGGAGTTTTCTCCTGTAAACTACATTTTTATTGATTTGTTTATATACGTACCAATATTATTTTGCATATTAGTCATTTAATTCGTTGTAATTGTTATGATCTTTATGATATTATTTAACATGCCATGCATATGTATTGTATACAATAATCTAGCAGGTATTGTAACAAAAGGGTATTTTGGATGTAAATGTTTTGGACCTTATATGAAAGCTATATGGTCCAATGACCTACGAAAGGTATTTTATGATTGCTCCATGGTATTCCTCCCAGAAGAACACCCTTACAGAAGAGCAACATCCACTTTTAATGGTAAACAAGAGAGAACCCAAAGGCGTCCAATAATGACACTAGCTGAATGCCTTAGAGAATATGAGAGAGAGAAGGAGAAGGAGTTCATAGAAATGTTAAATTCAAATGGGGAACCTATGTTTGATGATCCAGAATTCTCCGACACCTATGTTGAGAAATTTTCCATTGGGATGAAAAGGAAATCTATCCTTTGTAACCTCCCATATTCGGAGAATCTTAATATTACCCACTTATTAGATCCCATGCATATATTTAAAAATGTTTCATCTTCTTATCGAGGCACATATCGTCGAAAAAAAGTGACACATTAGCTGTTAGGAAAGATCTTATTACTTCAAAAACTAAAAACAAATATTGGCCAAGACGATTAGAAAGTACAGGATAAGAGGCGGATATTGGTCCCTCTAATTCATGGTATTTAAAAGAAGGTTATGTTCCATGGATTTTTAAAAAATATGATCTTTCTTTGGCAAAGGAAGTTATAATGGGTGTGAGGGTGCCATCTTCATACGGGTCTTCACTATAGCACTACTTCACCGTGGATGACCACTTGTTGGGGTTGAAATCACATGACCATTTGAATCTTCTAAGAGTACATATAATGTCAAATTCATGATTTTATCATTTTTTATATTAATAAATTTTATCCCATGCAGGTATCATAAAACATAACTAATTTTGTATATTATTGCACATGTTTATAAATTTGCAGTGTCATTATCCTTTGTTCATGTGTGGGTGTGTGAAACATGAATTCCCCCAAGACCTACGATGTGTCATATCTAAATTATCTGCATTTGTACGTTGGATCACGTCAAAGGAGATTCATGTGGCTAGCATTCCACGGTGGCATCAGGAGAGAGTTGAGATTGTATGTAGGTTTAAGAAGGAACTTTAAACGCTTTCCATGGACTTGCAATTTCATCATCTAATCCAGCTAGTAGATGAGGTTCAATTAGTTGGGGTGGTTTCTTGTCGTTGGATGTTCTTCTTAGAGAGGTACATGAAGAAATTGAAAGGTTTTATTCAACAAAGGGAAAAATATGAGGGGTCTATGGCAGAGGGGTACATATGGTATGAGTATTTCTATTATTCCATTGAGTACATCAAGCAAATCAACAACAGACCAGGTGCGGTGATTTGGGACGATGAAAGGATGAAGACAAAAGAGAAGGGGAGATACTCCAAACGAATGGAAAAAGGAACTTGATAAAGAGTAAGCGACTTATAATTTTTCAAATTTACACAATGTAAATAATCATGTTGAGCTATGATATAATGTATATTTTGATCTCATATGTACTATATGTTGGTTTGATTTCATTAGCTAATGCAAAAATTGAATCAATCAATAAATCCATTCTTTACAATTCCGAAGCGACACAACCATGGGTTGCATTGTACAAACAAAAGACAATGAAATGGGATAGTGACAAGAAATAACTCAGATGGTTGAATGGTTTGCCTTATCCTAATCATTTAAAAGAAAATATGCTTAAAATATGCCCCAACAATTGGGTTGCTTAGCAAATCAGAGAGAAATACGGTGCAACCATTCATTACCCGCGTGCTGAAGAGGATGCGCTAAACATAGGGATTGGGTGCACCCGCTCGGTCATAATATATTTATGTAACTTTTAAGCTTAGTAACGCACCTTTGAAATGTAATTACATCTATATTTCATATTTTAATTGTTGCGTTATTATCATACACATGACACTAAATTTTTTTCATTTTTTAATAGCTGCATTTGTTCCCATATATGTGGGCATATGGACACCATTTTTGCACAGAAAATGCAAATTATGGACACATGACACAATACTGTGGAGTGGAAGTCGATTCAATCAATCTAGTCAATCTAGCCACTGCGATCAAAACCTAGTATGAGGGAGGTTAGGTTACGTTGGAAAGATACAAGAGATCATTGAAGTAGATTTCTCTTCTTTCTAATTTTTTGTTTTTAGGTGCAAGTGGTGGGACACCTTTGATCGGAATAATGTAAAGGAAGATCGTGGTAGTAGGTTGATATATATCAACTCTAGAAAGATGTGGGATGAAGCTAAGGAGCCCTATGTTTTCCCCAAACACTGCAACCAGGTGTTTTTGTACCCATATGTGTTGGATAGGGATTGGTGGTTCGTATTGAGACATGACCCTAGATCAAAACCTATTTTTGAGAACAATAGTGTTATCACGTCAAGCGAGCTGGAAGATAATGAGGGTGATCATGAGAACTGAAAGTGAAATGGTACATGTGTTATTTCATCATTTATACTTTTTAGGATGGGTTTTTATAAAGAAGAGGACTTAATTACCTTATAAATAAGACTCTTTTTTTCGAAACATTATAATATGTATTTTGAATTAATTGGTAATGTGCATTGTGTTAATTTTAAAATCATATCACTTGATAATTTGCAATTTTGTTGATCTAAAAAAAAATGGCATACTGTATAAAGTTTTTATTGTTTTGTATGTAAGATCATAATAAAATACTGATAATTCTAAAGTGCATGAATTTATTTGCACTATTTTCTAAACTTTATTATGTTACAAAAATTCATATTATTCTAGATTTATTATTTTTCAATTATTTATATTCATACAAATTTATAATTTTACAATTATGGTAATTTAGCAATATTTACGGTATACATTTTACTTACGGTATTTATGGTTCAAAATTGAAAATTGATTTACAATTTTACAAATTTACAAACCTAAAATTTTTAATACATACAATTACAATTACAATTTTACAATTTCGCAATACAATTACAATTACAATTTTAGAATTTTACATACAATTACAATTAAAATTAAAATTACAATTATTTCACATTATTACAATTAAAACTTTACAAATATTTTACATACAATTAGAATTAGACTTACAATTACAATTACAATTTTAGAATTTTACATACAATTACAATTTTACAATTTTACATATATACAATTACAATTACAATCATTTCACATTAATACATTAAAATTTTACAAATATTTTACATACAATTACAATTACAATTTTACTATTTCACATACAATTACAATTACAATGATTTCACATTAATACAATTAAAATTTTACAAATATTTTACATGCAATTACAATTAAAATTACAATTACAATTACAATTACAATTTTACAATTTCACATACAATTACAATTAAAATTTTACAATTTTACAATTTTAGATATATACAATTACAATTAAAATTATAATTACAATCATTTCACAATAAATTAAATAGTTAATCACAATTAAAATTCTACACATATTTTACATACAATTACAATTAGAAATACAATTACAATTTTACAATTTTACACAAAATTAAAATTAAAATTAAAATTTCAGTTACAATCAAGATATAATATTTAATAACTATCATGATTTAATATTAAAAATAAACGTCACAATCATGATAACCATCGTAAAAATATCATATTCGACTAAAAAACACATTCAAATTCGCTAACGTCATCTAATCATCATGATCATGATCATCTAACAAAACACAAGCATTGTATAACATCATCACAACACAAACATCAAATATACATCTCATGTCAAATAGTTGTTATCACATACACATCTACCTGCAAGCTACACATTAAATGAACATATCTAACATGACCTAACAATATACACATCATGATGAACACCAACATGTAAATTAAGTACAACTGCAACATGAACATAAAATACATGGACCATATATATATATATATATATATATATATATATATATATATATATATATATATATATATATATATATATATATATAATGTCAAAAATATACAACTGTAATATAACTACATATAATAAATGTCAAATATCAGCTAGTGGTACATCAATAATTGTACTATTCGAGGCTTTCTATGTCGATGATGCAGCCTTGACATGCTCAGATAGATGTTGATCATCACATGATTTTTGATCTGGAGGTGCCTCATGCTGATCAGGATCACTCATCTGCTCATGATGACTCGACATGGATGGTCCAGCCTGCTAATCTATGGATGGTGTGGCGGCCTACTCAGTCGATGGACCTACCTCCTTAGATGGACCTGCACCCTCCTCAGGATCAGGGGCCTGCTCATGATCATGACTACTAGATGCTACAGGTTACTCATCTCTGGCATGAGGTGGAGAGGAGGCGTATTACTAGTTGAACGATGATCACTCCCATGATCGTGATCATCATATGATGTGATACTCGATTGTGGATGTACTGCAACTCTACCATGACTACGTCGATCGGTCCCCCTCACCCACGCCAGTAATCTAGTAGCTCCAACGACATGCCGCATCAGGGTAAACATATCACGTGGCATGCCCCTACATATCAATGTCAACCTATCATCAACATATATATCTCTGATAGTGACCATCCTGACTCCCTGCTTCAGTAGGAGTCGATAGAGTTGGTAGCCCAACTCCATCCTATATCTAGTACGAGGCCTATGCCTCACACTTGTCAGTACCTACACATGATCATGTGGACCAGGTTTGTCACCGGCCTGATCCTTTGCATCTTCCATCTCCTGATCGTCAATAGCATATACACATGGATTATTTGGTGGCGATGGCATCTCATCGCCAACAAATGACCCAATATTTACAAAATATATATAATTAAACAACAACAATTAGACAATTTCATTAAAAAAAAAAAAAAAAAATTTAAAGAATGTGTTAGAATAAATTTAAAGAAAACATTAATATTACCTCTCTCATCCGGTGGCTCATCAGCTATGAAGAGGATTTTGGCACACCCTCACCAATCCAAACCAGCATACAGACATGGCACCAGAACGAAGGCATGATCATCAACACATCTCCATCCATACGTGCAACATTGGCCTATGTGGCTACCAAATAAAAGTAGGCCTCATCTGAAGAAACCTTTCAAAAGATAAACAAAATAGCTCTGAAGAAAAAAGGAAGTTCACCCTCCCTTGTTCCTCAGAATGACATCTATCTAAAGATGTATAGAACTGCCGCAAAAAAATTGCATACCACCTCACAAGTCGTGGTGTGTGTAATAAAGAATCAACATAAAATAAAAGCGAGTAACTAATGTGTTTCCCATCACTAGTATGGTGTGCAATTGTCAACAACAGTAGTGAGAGGTACCTCGCCTCCTCTCCATGAAACGAAGAAATACGTAACTGACCACCGGAGACCTGAAAATCTGCAGGAGACAATATATCAGTGCTAATGTATCTTTGGGAGTACACCCAAAAAATAGTCATGCACCTTTACTGTTATGCGGAATTATGGATTATGGATAAAAAAAATTCCCTAACTGTGGTTCTATGCATTTATAAGAACATAGCAAAGATTTTTTAGACACTTTTCCTAAGAGTAAATAGACACACAGAAAGATGGAGAAACTTACTTGGAGTCCAAGCGCTTCCTATTCTCCTTCTGTCACTCTTGTTGTAGCTTCCAATCCAACTTTAATCGCCAGACTAGTTCCTGCAAGTATAAACACTAAACAACAAAAAGATTGAAATATATAGATGGCTATTTATATTAATTAGATCAATCAATGAAACATGAAACATATACATCAACTAAGAATCCATAATATGAAAGATAGAAGCTTATACAGATACATATGTGGGAAAATGAGCAGCAATATTTATTAATGGATAGAAGGGGAAGGTTAAAACAAGAGATTTATTTGATGTCACCAACTCTAGCATCATCCCAGCCTCATCACAATGAACATCTCTCTAGCAGCATATCACTCAAATCAAACACTCAATTGAGAATCCAACAACATTTCTCTACCAAATTTCTTCCTTCTCAAGCACTAGGATATGTGCTCAATTTATAGAACAGTTGAACGTATTTTCACAGTCAATGGATTTCTAATAATAGGAAAGACATGTTCCCAACCTTAGAGGTTTTTAATGGACACATGGATTCAAATTTTGACACATATGAACTCTTATAGAAGGCACTGGCCATGTGGAGATTTCGGAACAAGGAGAATATCGCTCCCAATTGACCAATGCACTCTCGAATGTGGGGAAGTGCTTTGCAGCGCACCCCTGAATGGTGGTAACTGCATATGCAAAGCATTTAGTCCCTTGAGAGGTTGTGTTGGTGAGCTCATAGGTGATATAACATGTACTTCATATCTTGGAAAACTTGCAATGGAAGTCATGGATGATTTTTTCTTGTTCTTTGTCTTGAGGCATGTAGCAACTAAAATGATAGGGGATGATAGACCCTATTAATTGATTTTCTAGATGATTTCTAGTTTAACTAGGTCATTTGGAATCGTACCCAAATTGACCTATAACAATTTCCTCCTAAAGCATGAAGTCAGAATAATAATAACAATATTTTTCGAATGAGATGCGTTACACTGTAATGGGCTTGAGCTGAAGTGGAGTGGTGACCTGCATCAATATTGCAATACATCACATCATGATATATCCTCTCGATCATGAAATTCTGAGGGAAGGCATTGCCATGCTCATCACATACACTATCTAATAACATTTACATAGTGCAGAAAGTCGTCTATTTTGGAATGTTTCCCAATGCAGACATGCCTATAGATATAGGCCCATGTTTGGATGACGATCTGTATGTAAGGTCATCATACAGATGATGTGTACAACAATCCTGAAATTGCAGCCCGAATGGATGAAACTAGATCTGGGGTCTTCTTATCTCGTTCACTCGATCGTTTGGGTACAAATCTAACCATGTGAATATATGATTTGTAATCGAACATGGTAAGACATCATTTGATTACGAACCAATTATGTGAGTTGTTAACAAATGCGAGAGAACCACCATTAATTTCAATGACCCTCAAGGTACTGCAGTATATTTTTGAAGTCATGAATAGATGATTTGATGTCGAACAGAAAAGAAAATATTTTGGTCAAAAGTCTGGAAGCGAGGATCTTTTCGAAGTTGTAAATAGCCTCATGGTACTAGAAGATGATGATTCTAAGTAAACTTCCTGGATGATTATTTGACATCGATAGGAAGTCACTTTATTGCGAAATGGGAGTTACTGATTTTAGAGGCAAAGTATGACTTGATATAGTAATGTTCAGGGATGACTGTCATGAGAATGAAGGTTTATGAGTATTGCAGAAGGATGATTATTCACTGGATGACTTCTCTTGAATATATCGACGATACCCAGATGAGTTGGCAGCATTGACCCAAAACCAAAGTGACGGTATGATGAACCATATGTATGAATGAACCTTCAAGAAGATTACCCAACACAAACTATCACGATGATGGAGTGAAGTGTCATGTTCAAGAGCGACCTACTACCGTAAAAAATTATGTTCACTTTCCCAAATTTTCCCTGGTCATTTGTCGACTAGTACCTATTTATTTTTTAACAAGCTTGAGGAGGATAACATATGATTGATCTATAATTCAACCCTTCGGGCGAATAATGTATCGCTATTTAATAATTTAACAAGTCTAGCGATGAATGAAACTCGATTCTTGCCATGATCAATAAGCCCGTCAGTATTTTATGTTTTAACGACCCTAACGACAGTGACAGTCTAGTCCTTTTTCATATTTAGAGAGTTTCAAAAAGAGGACTAAAGAAAACTCCATAAGTAGTTTTTCCTAAAGTTGTCACTCAAATCCAAAAAAGTGTAAAATAATATCTGAGAGAACCACCTAGCCATGTTCAACTAAGGAATTCCTTTTTCGTAAATAATCTATCTCAATCAGGAAAAGGGTTAAACTTATATTAATTAGATATCAATTCATTTACTTTTACGAGCTTGAAAAGACAAGTTCTCGGCAATCTTTTCACATTATCGGAGTTTGAAAAGAGCTAAAGAAGACTCCAAGGGTTTATTTTTTGCTGTTATCGAAGCTCGAAAAAGAGATAAAAGTGCGCTTCAAGTCCTTTTTCATTTTTATCAAAGCTCAAAAAATAAGGATAAAATTATGCTTTGTGGTCAAATCATTCTTGAAATAAATCTGCATGACTAATCTGCTCATCAGTTGCAAAACCTGTTTAGAACAACATGAAATGGATTAAAAATACCTGTTTCATGATAAAAATAGAATAAAACTATAGTAGCAGCAATAAATATTATTTGCAAATATGAAATGACTAATTAAAAGAGTTTTACTATTCATTTTTACCATTTGAGAGTTACCATTTTCATTTTGGAGCTCTAAAGATGTTTTTTCCCCTGAAATGCAACAGTTTATTGGGTGTAATAAGTAAGAATTTTTTTTTAATTCCCCCTACAAGAGAACATGTCCAATGCCCCCTGTAAGAGCACATGCCCCCCAAGCTTCATTTAATTCACCTAAGTAGACTACTGGTTACTAATATCTAGATGGAATGAAGGTTCATTAGGAGAGGATTTGTTTCATTTTTTAAAGAGCTTGACACAAGAAAATAACTATGCTCATCATCTATTTCATTTTTTAACGAGGTTGACACAGTAAAAGGAACTTTCCTCATGGTCTGTTTCATTTTTTAATGAGGTTGACACAATAAAAGAACCATCTTCATCACCTGTTTCATTTTTTAACGAGGTTGACACAGTAAAAGAACCATCCTCATGACTATGCTTCATTTTTTAATGAGGTTGGCACAAAAAAAGAACCATCCATTAGGGGGACTTTGAGGTATAAATGGGCCTCCTAAGAAAAATGTACAAGAAAAATAAAATTTATAAGAACCAATAGGATTCAAGATGATGATGTCAACCATGGGGGATGGTTCACCATTTTTTAAGTAAAAGGGTAAAAATATTAAAAAATAATAAAATAATAAAACTACTTTTTCAACTCGTATTTTCAACTTATCTCCAAAATTTTTTACTCAAATTTCGAGCAAGAGTACTCGTTGGATGAAAAAATTAATTCCTCATCCAAGGAGTACCCATGTTGCATACTTTCAATGGGCCCTACTAAGTGAAAAATGAGAAATACATGAAAAACGTGATTGCAATCATGTTTTTCATGTATTTCTCATTTTTCGCTTAGCAGGGTCCATCGAAAGTATGCAACATCGGTACTCCTTGGATGAGTAATTAATTTTTTCATCCAACGTGTACTCCCACTTGAAATTTGAGTGAAAACGTTGGGAGATAAGTTGAAAATATGAGTTGAAAAAGTAGTTTTTTATTTTTTCCCTCTAAAATTTGATGATGTCATCAAATCTTAATTTATTATTTCCACTATTATTTTATTCTTTCCTTAGGAGGCTTATTTTATACCTCAAAATTCCCCTAATTCTCATAGGCACTTGTTTCATTTTTTAATGATGTTGACACAAGAAAAAAGAACTATCCTCATGGTGAAGTTGGACCAGTGACTGTGCACTAGAAAATATGTAGTCTAACGGAGTCATCATTTAAGGAGTACCACAAATGATAAGTTATAACATGCGTTGATGGGTATTCTCTCTAGGGTTCCCATTGAATTTAGGAATGTTAGAGGGTAACATATGTGGTATCACTAACCACCAAGGAGAATAACTGATGGGATCAGCTTGATATTTCACTGAGGATGTGAATAAAGGATCAAGTCATTTAGTACTCATAAGGGATGAACCAGATAGGATTCCTGATGATGACATGGGTGAAGTCAATGGAAAAAAATCGAAGATGAAGCAACAATATATGTTTTCGCAGCTGAAATAGATGGTTCAGTCTGGCATGCTATCTCAGCCATGGTCAAATGACCTAGTGTATACCCTATGGAATCTACGAGAACTCGAAGTAAAACAGAATAAAAAAAGCAGAGGAAGGTGATTGAAGAAAATAATCGTACAGGTAAATATCCTCCCCAAAATGAGTTGGAGTTAAATGTATCTCATCTTGTGATATTTCTTCAATCTAAATCAAAAAAGGGTGGAAGAACTTCGTCGTCAGGCCCGAAGTATACTTAAGGTTGTTGACTGCGCAATATGGGAGACTCAGTGGCTACAATAGATTGTGGAGTGACCAATACTGGAACAAATTATGGTTATTCAACTTCAAGATCTACATGTTCTACACTTAGGGCATATAGCAACTGAAATATAAGGGGATGATAGACCCTATTTCATTGGTCCTAGGGATAATGTCCAATTTTACCAATAACAGCTGCCCCCTAAAGCATGATGGGATCTGGGTCAATTTCCAGTCAAACAACGTCGGTTTCGAGAGGTATGGTCTCACCGATTGGATGGATCATGACCACGGGTAATGGTGAGGACTCCGTCTCGACAACAGTAGATGAACCAGGATTTGTAGAAGTAACTTGTGTTGACTATGGTATATGGGAAGATGATGCTTCATTATAGGTACCGATGGTACTAGTTTCGGTAGAGCGATGTCGCTTTCGCCGACCAGAAGTGACTTCCAATGGTAAAGGTGGTTTCAATGCAAGTCTACGCGAATGGCGGGGAAAGGGATGTTCTTCTTCCACGATGACTGATTTATTTTATGACCAAAAAAAATCAATAAAATAAAAGGGTAATGTTAGGCAAAAGGTTTACCAAGAAAATGTGAACTGCAGAATACCTCCTGGAGAACCAAGAAGTATGGGCAGGAAATATCCCCGAATGATGTGTTCGGTATATCACAATTTACAAGGTGGCCGACTCAGTTCACTATGGAAGGATAGCAACCTAATTTTTTACTATTAAATATACCCAAAGGTACGTGGAGGCCCATGTCCATATTATTGACGTCTAATGCAACACTGCAGAGTGAGAGAACTCCTTTATACTTTTCGTACTATAACAATGCTCGATATACCTGAAGTGTTAGAGAATTAAATATTACAGAGCAATGAAACACATAAAATATGCGGAAAACACAAGCACACATAACACATAAAACCAGAGAGACACAGATATACGTGGTTCACCCAGTTTGGGCTACGTCCACCCCGAACAACCAGTCCTTCCTTTCGATTATCTAGCAAAATGAAGAGACAAAACCTACAAAAGATCCGTTGTAATATCCTCTGTTCTCTCTCATAGTCTCCCTATCTGTTTCTCGCTCTAAGAATACACATACGATGCACAACCACAATATAATACCCTCATAAAAGCGAGGGGTTTACTTCTAGGGAAAAAAACCCTAAACTAAACATAACTTCTACCGTTAGATCATCCGCCTAATGAATGGCCTAGATTGACTAGAAATTACTATACTTTTACAAGGAAATTTTACATATGTTCTTAGCTTCGGGGGCGCTGCCCCAAAACCCCCTACCAGGGGGAGCTCCATAAAGTCGCAACCGCCCCCCCTGGACCCCCTAGGCAGCGTTTAACTACGGGCGACATTGCCACCCCATTAAGGTACCAGGGTCCAACGCTGTGATACAAAATAAACAAGATAATCAGGCTCCACACCCAACAATATCCCACTTGGAGACTGATTGTAGCAACTCCAGCACTGCTTCATTTTCTAGACAATGACTCCTCTTTGGACCTGGTTGTTTCTCATCTTCATCCTCATCCTTGAAGACCAATTGAAACTGATAATATTCTCATTTTCTCCTTGGTTACAACTTTTTTTAGCATATCTACCAGATTCTGGCAAGTGCTTATCTTTTCGAGCTTCAACTATCCATCTTCCAATACTGACCGTATGAAATGGTACTTGAGCAGTATGTGTTTAGTCCTGGAATTAAATGTTGAGTTCTTTGAAATATGAATAGCACTTTGGCTATCACTTTATAACATGCCCATATCATGCTTCTTACCTAATTCATCCATAAACCTTTGTAACCAAATCATTTCTTTACTAGCCTCTGTAGCAGCAACATACTCTACTTCTATTGTTGAAAGTGCAACAACACTTTGGATTTTTTAAACCCAACTGAGAGTTGTTCCACCTACAGTAAATAGATATCATGTTGTGCTCCTCCTGTTATCTCTGTCACCTGTCATATCTACATCAACATATCCCTGTAGAGCAATTTTTGAACCACTAAAGAATAATGCTTTATTTTTCGTACCTCTGAAATATCTGAGAATCCATTTTACTGCCATCCAATGTTCTTTTCCTTGATTTCTCATGTACCTGCTTACAACTCCCACTGCATGTGCAATCTTAGGCCTTGTGCATACCATTGCATATATTAAGCTTCCAACTACTGATGCATATGGAACTTTAGACATATAGTCCATTTCTTCTTGGGTCTTGGGGCACATCTCCTTACTAAGTTTGAAATGGCTAGCAAAAGGTGCACTAACTGGTTTTGCATTCTGCATATTAAATATTTTCAACACCTTTTGTATGCACTCATTGTGAGACAGTGTTAATTTGCAATTTTTCCTATCTCTAGTTATTCTCATACCAAGGATTTGTTTTGCATCTCCCAAATCCTTCATTGCAAATGAATTTGCCAATTTTCTTTTGAGCACATTTATTTCCTGCATGTTAGACTCATCTACATACAATAACAATATAATATAGCTGCCATCATTTTTCCTTTTCAGATAAACACAATGATCAGAGTGACATCTAGTATAACCTTGTTCAGACATAAACTTGTCAAATTTTAGATACCACTACCTTGGAGCCTGTTTTAAGCCATAAAACCTCTTCTTTAACCTGCACACTAATTTTTATTTCCCTTTGACCTCATATCCTTCTGGTTGCTCCATATAGATCTTTTCCTCCAAATATCCATGGAGAAATGATGTATTTACATCTAACTATTCAAGATGTAAATCTTCCGCTACTACAAGACTTAAAATAGTTCTAATTGAAGTCATCTTAACAACAGGAGAAAATATTTCATCAAAATCAATACCTTTCTTCTGTGCAAACCCCTTCACCACAAGTCTAGATTTGTACCTCTGTTTTCCTCCATCTTCTTCCTTCAGCCTGTAAACCCATTTATTCTGCAATGTCGTTTTCCCTGCAGGCAACCTGACTAAGTCCCAAGTCTGGTTATGAATTAAGGATTTCATCTCTTCTTCCATGGCTAGCTCCCACTTCTTCCTATTTTCAACCTGCATTGCTTCTTCATAACATTCAGGTTCACCAGAATCAGTCAACAATAAATAATATAATGAAGGAGAGTATCATTCAGGGGGTCTACTTATCTTGGTAGATCTTCTAACACCACTTTCAGGTGTTTGAGGTGCCTGTTGCTGTTGTGGTGGTTGATGTTGTTGTGGCTCTTGATTATTATTATTTTCAGGAACCTTTACCTTTTCTGTGATCTCATCAAGAACTGTGTGTTCTTTGTTTTCTTTTCCCTATTTCTTTTCTTGCAACTGATTCTTATATAATAACTTTTTAAATCTCCGCTCCTAATTATTTTGTTATTTTCATAATCATATAAGTGATAACCAAAATCATTAACAGCATATCCAATAAAGGTACATTTCTTTGATTTTGCCTCAAGATTTGTTCTATTTTATTTATTAGTATGGAAAAAGGCCTCACAACTAAAAGGCTTTAAAAAAGAGTAGTTTACCTTTTTACCTATCCATGCTTCCTCTGGAATACCACCATCCAAGGAACTTGAAGGTCCTCTTTTTATTAGATAAACAACAGTATCTATAGCATATGCCCAAAATTGTAAAGGAAATCTTGCATGCAATCTCATGCACCTTGCATGCTCCATGATTGTTCTGTTCATCCTTTCTGACACACCATTTTCTTGTGGTGTTCTTGGAACTGTCTTCTCTCTGTGAATTCCATGCTCTAAACAGTAGCTATCAAACTCTTTGCTGCAATATTCACCTCCATTGTCTGATTTGAGACACTTCAACTTCTTTCTTGTCTCAATCTCTACCAAAGCTTTCCATTTCTTGAAAGTATCAAATACATCATATTTATTATGAATACAATAAATCCAAGTTTTTCTAGTTGCATCATCAATAAAATTAACATAATAACGAGAGCCACCGAGAGATGATACTTGAGCAGGTCCCAATACATATGTATGCACAAGCTTTAATTTTTCGCTTTTCTTTTCTTTCCCAAATCTGAGAAATCTGACTCTCTTCTATTTTACATAAACGCAATTCTCACAGAAATCCAAATAAACATTCTTCAAACCCTACAACAAATTTCTTGAGTGAAGAATCTTCATCCCCTTCTCACTCATGTGTCTAAGCCTATGATGCCATAATGCTGCATCTACTCCTTTGGAAGTCAAAACATTAACAGAGTTAGAAATACCATTGCATAAATACAATGTACCAAACTTTTTTCCTTTTGCTATTACCAGCGCTCCTTTGGTGACCTTCCAAGTTTTATATGTGAAAGTTGTCACACAACCTTCACTGCCTAACTGCCTTGTTGAAATCATATTTTTCTTCAGATCTGGAACATGCCTTACCTCCTTTAATAGCCATTGGTTTCCATTCTGTTATTTTACAAGAACTTTACCCACTGCAACAATTTTATAGGGTTTATCATCACCCAAAAGGACTTTTCCAAAATCTTCTTGAACATAGTCATGCAAATATTTCTTATCAGGTGTGGCATGGAATGAGGCCCCTGAATCTACAACCCAAGAATCAGTAACATTTTTGAAAGAAAGAATCAAAGTATCTTGTAATACATCACCTGTCACATTTGTTCATGACTGTTTTCTTGCTGTGTGTCTCCTTCTTTCCCCTTCCGAGATCTACAGCCTTTCTTTAGGTGTCCTTTCTTTCCGCATTTCCAGCACACTATTCCCAATCCGGACTTGGATTTTCCTTTCCTTGATTTACTGCAATATCTCGAGCTCTTTCCTCTTTCCATTTTTCTTCCCCTAGACTCTGCACTCAAAGCATTATTCGATGTCTCACCAGAGCTTTTCCGTCGCGTTTCCTCACTAAGGATAGCACCAAAAAAATCATCAAACTTGAAAGTACTAGATCCAAAGACAGAGTTACTAATGGCCATAACTAAACCATTCCAGCTTTCTGGCAATGAGCACAAAAATAACAGAGCTCTAACTTCATCATCAAAGTTTACCCCTACATAACTTAACTGACTGGTAACTGTATTAAAATCATTTAAATGGTCTGCAACAGCTCCACCTTATAACATATTCATATTAAATAAACATTTCATAAGAAATACCTTGTTTGAAGCCGAGGGTTTTTCATATAGTTTCAGCAACGCCTTAATCAAACCCTCTGTTGTTGTTTCCTTCGAAATATTGAAGGCTACCGATGCCGTGAGGCCCAATCGTACTGTTCCGAGTGCCTTTCTATGAAGAATATCCCATTATGTGTCTGTCATATTCATCGGCTTCTTTGTTTTTCCACTCAATGGTAGGTACAGATCTTTCTGATACAGATAATCTTCCATCTGCATCTTCCACAACGGGAAGTTTTAGCCGTTAAATTTATCGACCCTAAATTTAACATCTTCTGCCATTTCTCCCACTCAAACCAGGAACCCTTCTTTCCTACGATTTTATCAGCTAAATAGAGCTTCGGCTTTGATACCAGTTGTTAGAGAATTAAAAATTACAGAGCAATGAAACACATCAAATATGCAGAAAAAACAAGCACACAAAACACATAAAACCAAAGAGACATAGATATATATGGTTCACCCAGTTTGGGCGATGTCCACCCTGGACAACCAGTCCTTCCTTTCTATTATCCAACAAAATCAAGAGACACAACCTACAATAGATCTGCTGTAATATCCTTTGTTCTCTCTCATAGTCTCCCTATCTATTTCTCGCTCCGAGAATACACATACGATGCATAGCCGCAATACAATACCCTCATAAAAGTGAGGGGTTTCCTTCTAGGGCAAAAAACCCTAAAATAAACACAAATTCTACTGTCAGATCATCCGCCTAATGAACGACCTAGATTGACTAGAAATTACTATACTTTTACAAGGAAATTTTACATATTTTCTTAGCTTCGGGGGTGCTGCCCCCGAAACCCCCTGCCAGGTGGGGGCTCCAATGCTGTGATACAAAATAAACAAGATAATTAGGCTCCACACCCAACATGAAGGTACGTGGATGAGCTACGATATAGTTACATACGTGGAGTGAGATATCACACTCTAAATGTATCGCAGACAATTAACGACAACTGTTATGTTTTACGACGCAGGGACCCGTCTCTAGCCTAGACCTTCTAAATGTTATCGTTATGGTTCCAATTATTTATAGGTAAATTGATGTAATTTCTTAAGTTGATCTTGTTTATCAATATGCCTTCCAAAGTTCACCATGATGATATGATGGAAATTCCTAAAATGCAAATTAAAATGATAAGAAAAATTTTCACTTTTAGCTTTTTCAATGAAAATCTTGGCTACTAAAGCGAAAGAGCAATCAGTTTTGAGAGAAAACAACAAAAAGCACAAACTAATATGAAAATTTCCTAATTTTTTCCTATGCAAAACACATAATCCACTATATGAAAAAGCATGTTTTTCTTTTCAATCCCATTAATGTGAATGAAAAAAGGAAACTATATCCATAAAATCAACAAAAAACAAATGCTTTCTTCTTTTAGAAATGATGAATTTAACAACACTTTCTCTTTTAGGAAAAATGAAGAATGGAACTACAATTTTTCCTACAGGAAATGAATAATTTAACGACAATTTCCTTTTCAAAAACAAATAGATCTAATGCAGAAATAAAATACTTTGAATTTGATTTTTTAATGATAAATAAAAACACTTAAAGAGACATTGAACAAACTTACTTTTAAAAGGAGGAAGATTCAGGTAAATTCACTAGTCTCTATGAGGCATCAGATAGTTGAAAACACAGCAAACAAAAGGTTGAAAGTGATGGCAATGAAAAATTCAAAGGGAATTTGGTTGGCTTAGGGGGGAATGTAGTCTCTAAGAGGAGACAGTGCGTTGCAAAGCACCAGAAACGGTCTTGTCAGTCCTGCTGCCAGTCAAATTCACCAAGGATTCATTTCTTGTCGTTTGCGATCGTGTGTACTTTGGTTAAAAGGTCTAGAGGTTGGTCTTCAAACATGTCGAATAATGTCTACAGGCTAGAGGAAGGTTCAGTAAGTTTTTATTTCAAGAATTTCATCGTCGATAATGCGAGATTGATTCTTCTTCAAAACCCTGTTTTGAGAAGAAATCATCAAATGTGTTTTTGTAGTAAATATGTAATTTGTAAAAGTGTTTCAAGTTGTACAACTCTTCAATGGCAGCAGCTTTAGCAGCTCCTATCCCTATAAAAAGAAAAATAGGAAGAGCATCATTAGCACAAAGACAAAGCAAGTGTGGCAGGTTTCAATGTCAAAGTGCCAAAAGGATGCTCAAATCTCAGAGAAAACTTATATGAAGATGAAAGCCTTTGATCAAAGGCAACTTGCAGCATGTGGACTGAAACTTTCTATTACTGGTGCACTTGGATTCAGAACAGTTCATCAGACAGAAACAAAGGCTCAAATGGTTCTTGTAGCAGCTTCTTTGGATAACAAAGATCAGTTGAGAAATACTCTGGTAGATGATAGGAGTAAAATTCCTCAGGTTTATCGCAGAAGTGAACTTTTTCCTGACAGTTATGGAGACAGTGATATATTATTAGCTCCAAAATTAATTTATGAAATGAAAGATGGTGGAATTGCAACAACATTTGGGCAGGCTATTATAATACCAAATTTGAAACCTCCAATCACCACTGTTGCTGCTGCCATTGCATATCATAATGCTTTACCACCAAACAGCAATTTTACTCCTCTGATGACTCTACACCTGACAAATAACACGAGCCCCGATGAAATAAAGCTTGCTAAGGAAAGGGGAGCAATTTTTGGTGTGAAGTTGTATCCAGCAGGAGCTACTACAAATTCGGAGGACGGTGTGACAGATCTATGTGGAAAATGCATGCATGTCCTTCAAGAAATGATGGAATATGGACTGCCTTTGCTGGTTCATGGAGAGGTATCTGATCATAATGTTGATGTCTTTGATCGTGAAAAGGTCTTCATTGATACTATATTAAAACCATTGGTTGATAAATTACCACGTCTTAAAATTTTCCATTGGTTTGCCAAGAGAAATCGACTTCAGTTGTGAAAGGCCAAGACTGTGTGTTTTGAAAGCTCAGATTGTGCGTTGAAGGCTGTGCGACGCGTTGGGAGAAGGCGCGGCGCACCCACTGTGCGCGGCGCATTGGGCGCGTTTTCTCAGTGTAAAATTGGTCTGGTGTGGCGCACCCAAGGGCCGCGGTGCACTGGTAGTGCGCGCGGCGCATAGACCCCTAAGGCTGCAATTCACATCCGTTCCACAAAATTTCAATTTGTTTCCAGCTGGCCTCGGTTGCCTTCTGCCCGCTAGTGGCTTGGTGCAGCGACAAGTTAGGTTTAACCCTTGAAATGGGTTCATTTGTAGCAAGAGTTATGATATCAACCACAGATTCCGCTCATCATACACTCGAGCAAGTTGAACTCATACGTAATTTGTTTGCAGCACTCTTCCTTTCTAGCATTGAAGTGCTTATTCATGTCTAGTTTCTCTGGAACCATGTAGATATTCTGCTAGCATCTGTGATTCTGGTGATTATTGCAAAGACCATTGTGGTTACTATCGTTGTGAGCTTTGAATTTCTGACGTGGGGCCAGCCTGCCCCATTGCAATCAAACAGAGCGAACTCAACAACCAATGCAATTCGAAATCGACTCCATGATTGGACCTAGCCTTCTCAAGTCTGTGCTTACATTCCAGTTTGGAATTGGCCCACGGATCCATGAAGGAATTGAGACGAGGTTTATAGTTTGCAACAACAACTAAGTGAGAAAGATGATCTGCTGAAGCTCTCACACGCGGCACACAGTTTTCCTCGAAGAAGCACTCATTCTATTTTTCTCGACAATTCTAAGGTCAAAGATACGCCAAATGGAGGTTCTCTGCATCTGCCAGTGTTCCTGCAGAAGCACGTTGGATTGCAGAATTGGCTCACTATGATTTCAGAAAGGCTGCTGGATATTTGGTCGCTTCTGTTCCAGGCATGCACGGATGTCCTCATCCTCATCTTCTCACGAATTTCCAAACTACTGACCCGAAGTGGATAATCTTACAATAAGTTTCCAGTAAAAATGGGTCCGATCGATCTTCTGCTATGGGCGTAGTTCCATTTTCGAGCTTTGGACGTTCCAATGCAAACTTTCGAGTAGTAAGATCAATATAGTTCCAAATTTGGGCAGCTGGGCGAAGACAGGTCACCTGGAAATATAGGAAAAGAAAGCGTGTCAAATCTCTTGCATGGACAACGAGATAAGGGATAACAGTGTGTCAATTGCAAATTTATCGAGTTTAATTGGGCTACTCCTCATGCTCAAATCACAAAATGAAAACTTTGGATTGATCTTTCATCGTTTCAGTTGTCAGACACATGGCCGAGAGCATAAATGGATGAATGAGCTCGTCAACCATTCCAAAGGCACGTCATTCAGCCCTTTGAATACAAATAACTTCAAATCTGACAATAAATGTTCCGTGTTTACCATAGATCAGGGCTATTATTACTATAGTGAAAGCGGATTTGCATCACCATGTTGTTTATGTTGCGGATCAGAGACACCTGGTCCCTCATTTCATAGATCTAAACATTTGGCAAGCGAAGTTGTTAGATTTCTACCCTGTAGTAATGAAAAGGGCGCTTAATCATATGTTTTGATGAAACGAATCCTGCTAAACAGAGTAATGACTTTGCTTGAGAATATTCACGGTTTGAAGGCTTGATGGATTAGTAAAATTGCCAGCTGGGATCGTTCATTTTTCCTGTCATCAAAAGCAGAATTTAAATGCATTTTGTTAAAAAGTGAATTTTTATTCAAATAAAAAATGTAAATTCCAAGTCAAAGCACGCCAAAATTAGAACGCAAAATATATAGGAATGAAGCCTATTTTTGGTCCTCAATCATGATTTTATGGGATCTGCGCTCCAGTTTTGTCTCTTAATTAGCCAATCACAGAAATTCAAGGGGAACGCTGCTTCAGAATAGATGGTTGACTCTTATTGGTTAGTGATGTTAAACAACTCCCTATTTTTGTTCGATTTGTTTTCTCATAGAGGGGCTTATTTATTGTATGAAAAATCATTTGTAAAAAGGAGAGTTCTGGGAGAGGTGTGTGGAGGATAAAAAACATAGAGCTTCATTGTACAGTTGTTTGACAGAGAATTAATGAATGGCACAACTCTGGTTTATAAGATTCTTTTGGTACGAATTTAGCAAATGTGTCCTTCTTTCTGTTTCATATGTCTTTTGTAATGTTTCATAGTTCATTCATAATCGTTTCCAACTAAATGCTTTATAGTAAGGGAGGTAGAATCCAATTTATTTGCTCTGCCTTGAGAGAGTGTTCAGTATTTGTGTAATTTTCTTCTGTTGGAAAGGATTCATTGTTTAATGCCCTTTTCATCTTTCTTAAACAGTCTTTACATTCCATTTAATTTCAATTTAATTGTTAAACTTCATTCCTATCTCGCCTTATGAAATACCCTGTGCCTTTGATTAAATCTCTGTTCATGCTGTCCTTAGTCCCCATACTGCCCAGAAAACCCAGTCATTTATCAAAAACCCAAAAAATCAAAATCAAAATTTCCTATCTCTTTACTAGCCTAAAATCAGTTCCCATTTTAAGTCATCTCGCACCCTATTGCTCATTTTATCGAGATTGACTGGAGAGAGCCCTCTCCTGTCCTCGTAGGGCTAGCTATGAGGCTGAGCTTGGTTTGATGTTGCCTTGAACCTCGCCTTCTTTCAGCCTAAGGTAGATTTGAGCTCTAACACCAGCACCCCTGAGTGGGAGACAGTGTGTTGCCAAACACCCTTGAGTGGGAGACAGTGTTATGCAAAGCATTGTGTCTTGACCAACACTGCATTGGAAGCAGTAGAGAAAAAAATTCAAGCTACTAAAACACACTTCTAATGAAATTATTTGTTTCAAAAGCATAATAATTGAGAGTAGATGCTAATGGGTGCATAAGCAGAGGAAAAAACACCAAGGATGAAAGTAAACTCCCCAGCGGAGTTGCCAACTTGTTATGCGGAATTATGGGTTACAGATAAAACACATTCCCTAAATGTGTTGCTATGCATTTAGAAAAATAGATCAAAGACTTTGCAAGCACTTTTCCTAAGAGTAAATAGACACACAAAAAGATGGAGAAACTTACTTGGAGTCCAAGCACTTCCTATTCTCCTTCTGTCACTCTTGTTGTAGCTTCCAATCCAACTTTAATCGCCGAACTAGTTCCTGTAAGTATAAACACTAAACAGCAAAGAGATTGCAAAATACAGATGACTATTTATATTAATAAGTTAAATCAATGAAACATGAAACATATACATCAGCTAAGAGTCAATAATATGAAGGATAGAATCTTATACAGATACATATGTGGGAAAAAGAGCAGCAATTTCTATTAATGGATAAAAGGGGGAGGTTACAACTAGGGATTGATTTGATGTCAACAACTCCAGCATCATCCCAGCCTCATCAGAATGAAAATCTCTCCAGCATCATATCACTCAAATAAAAAGCTTAATTGAGAATCCAACAACATTTCTCTACCAAATTTTCTTCTCTCTCAAGCACTAGGATCTGTGCTCAATTTATAGAACAGCTGAAGGTAGTTTCACAATAAATGAATTTCTAATAATAGGCAAGACATGTTCCCAAGCTTAGATGTTTTGAATAGACACATGGATTTGAAGTTTGACACATATAGACTCTTCTAGAAGGCACTGGCCATGTGGATATTCTAGAACAATTTGGGTACCATTCCCATTGAACTAGTTAAACTAGACATCATTCCCAAAACCAATGAATAGGGCCTATCATCCCCTATCATTTTAGTTTCTACATGCCCTAAGACAAATAACAAGAAAAAATCATCCATGACTTCCATTGCAAGGTTTCAAATATTTGAAGTACATGTTATATCACCTATGAGCTCACCAATGCAGCCTCTCAAGGGACTAACTACTTTGCACATATATTACCTCCATTGAAGGGTGCTATGCAAAGCACTTCTGAAATTCAAGAGTGCATTGGTCAATTTGGAGTGAAATTCGCATTGCTTCGGAATCTCCAAATGGCCAGTGCCTTCTATAAGAGTCCATATGTGTCAAACTTCGAATCCATGTGTCCATTCAACACCTCTGAGCTTTGAAACATGTCTTGCCTATTATTATGAAGTCATTGATTGTGAAACTACCTTCAACTATTCTATAAATTGAGCATAGATCCTAGTGCTTGAGAGGGAAGAAATTTTGTAGAGAAATTTTGTTGGATTCTCAATTGAGTGTTTGATTTGAGTGATATGTTGCTAGAGAGATGTTCATTGTGATGAGGATGGGATGATGCTGGAGTTAGTGAAATTAAATCAATCGCTGGTTGTAACCTACCCCTTCTATCCATTAATAAATATTGATGCTCATTTTCCCACATATGTATCTATATAAGCTTCTACCTTTCATATTATGGCTTCTTAGCTGATGTATATGTTTCATGTTTCATTGATTTAACTGATTAAGATAAATAGCCATCTGTATGTTGAAATATCTTTGTTGTTTAGTGTTTATACTTGCAGGAACTAGTCTAGTGATTAAAGTTGGATTGGAAGCTATAGAAATAGCAACAGAAGGAGAATAGAAAGCGCTTCGACTCCAAGCAAGTTTCTCCATCTTTCTGTGTGTCTATTTACTCTTAGGAAAAGTGTCTAAAAATTCTTTGATCTATTGTTCTAAATGCATATCACCACATTTAGGGAATGTGTTTTATTTGTAATCCATAATTCCATATAACAAATTGGCGACTCTAATGGTGATTGAACCCAGAATCTCTGGTTTCGCAGACCATCATCTTCCAGTACCATCATCTTCGAGTACCATGAGGCTTGTTACAACATCGACAAGATCCTCGCTTCTAGAATTTTGACCAACAAAATGTACTATAGTAACTTGAGGGTCATTGACATTAATGGTGGATCTCTCGCGTTTGTTAACAACTCACATCATTTGTTGGTAATCAAACGATGCCTTACCATGTTCGACTACAAATCATATATTCACATGGCTAGACTTGTACCCAAATGATCAAGTGAACGAGATAAGAAGACCCTGGATCTAGTTTCAGCCATTCGACTGCGATTTCAGGATTTTTGTACACATCATCTGTATGGTTACCTTACATATAGATCGTCATTTGAACATGGGCCTATATCTATAGGCATGTCTGTATTGGGAAACATTCCAATGTAGACAAATTTATGCACTATGTACATGTTATTATATAGTTTATGTGTTGAGCATGGGAATTCCTTCCCTCAGAAATTCATGATCAAGAGGATATATCATGACGTAATGTATTTTAAGATTGATGCAGGTCGCCACTCTGCCTCAGCTCCAGCCCATCACAGTGTAAAGCATCTCATTCAAAAAATATTTTTATTATTATTTTGACTTCATGCTTTAGGGGGAAATTGTTATAGGTCAATTTGGGTACCATTTCCAATGACCTGGTTAAACTGGACATCATCCCCAGAACCAATGAATAGGGTCTATCATCCCCTATCATTTCAGTTGCTACATGCCCTAAGACAAAGAACAAGAAAAAATCATCCATGACTTCCATTGCAAGGTTTCCAAGATTTTAAGTACATGTTATATCACATATGAGCTCACCAACATAGCCTCTCAAGGAACTAAATAATTTTCATATGAAATTACCTCCATTCAAGGGTGCTCTGCAAATCACTTACCGATATTCAAGAATATGTTGGTCAATTGGGAGCGAAATTCTCATTTTTCTGGAATCTCCACATGACCTCTTCCTTCTAGAAGAGTCCATATGTGTCTAGCTTCGAATCCATGTGTCCACTCAACACCTTTGAGCTTGGGAACATGTATTTCCTATTATTATAAATTCATTGATTGTGAAACTACCTTCAGTTGTTCTATAAATTGAGCACAAATCCTAGTGCTTGAGAGGGAAGAAATTTGGTAGAGAAATGTTATTGGATTCTCAATTGAGTGTTTGATTTGAGTGATATACTGTTGGAGAGATTTTCATTGTGATCAGGCTAGGATAATGCTGGAGTTGGTGACATCAAATCAATCGTTGATTGTAACCTCCACCTTATATCCATTAATAAATATTGCTGTTCATTTTCCCACATATGTATCTGTATAAGGTTCTATCTTTCATATTATGGATTCTTGGTTGATGTATATTTTTAATGTTTCATTGATTTAACTAATTAAGATAAATATACATCTGTATATTGCAATATCTTTTTTGTTTAGTGTTTATACTTGCAGGAACTAGTCTAGAGATTAAATTTGGATTGGAAGCTACAACAAGAGCGACAGAAGGAGAATAGGAAGAGCTTGGACTCCAAGTAGGTTTCTCCATATTTCTGTGTGTCTATTTACTCTTAGGAAAAGTGTCTGCAAAGTCTTTGATATTTTGTTCTAAATCCATGACACCACATTTAGGGAATGTGTTTTTATCCGTAATCACCAATGCATATTGTTTTTCCACGCACCGTCCACGGTGCACTTGGAAATTTGCAGCGCACCACACAACATGAAATTTACTTTCTCAGGCAGTGCGTTGATGAAACTATCCATCCCGAGGTAGATAGTTACGTCAACGCACCGCCAAACAGTAATTCATGGTGAACGGTGCGATGGTTTAACTGACTGCACCATTGACCATGTATTAATGTCAAAAGGGTGGTGCGCTGACCAAACTACTCGCCCCAGGGCAGATAGTTTCATCAGCTCACCATGCTCCTGGCATCATTACATGATCAACAGTGTGGTTGATTAATCGACCACACCGTTCACTATGTACCAGTGTCGGAAGGGTGATGTGCTGACTAGGTTATGCACCTTGAGTCAAATAATTGACTATGTACTGATGTCATGAGGGTGGTGCGCTTACTAAACTATATGCCCCGGGGCGCATAGTTTGGTCAGTGCACCGCTCATGAACTTGGATATAGTCCACGGTGCAGGTAGTTAACCAAACACACTGCCATTTCTGTTTTGTTTTTAAACATGGTACGCCTTTTCGGTACCACACCAGAATCGATGTGGTTTTCATTAGCACTGGTCGCAGTGCGGCTCGTAAATTTACAACAAGAACCGTGAACCAGTGCATGCAACGGGAGCAGTGATGGTAGGGCGCCTCACACAAGGGAAATTAGCACTGGTGCTTGAGAGCTCTAGAGCACTGAAAAATGTTAAAATGCAGGATTTTTTGGCCGTAATTTTTTTTATTTAACCCTATTTTGGTGCACGGGTTTTGAGGCGCACCGGGCGGTTCTTTCCAAGTGCACCAAGCCTTTTTCACCAGACCTGAATCTGTGTAGTGCACTGATGTGCTATAGTAATGAGATGCACCGGGAGGTTTTTTACGGAGAGCACGGTGTCTCGATGTGCCAATTTGAAGTACGCACCGATTCTTTTCTAGTTGAATGCACCGGTGCAGTGTAGTATGAGGAACACATCGGAAAAGAAAAAAAATCTGCAAAACCCTCCACCGCCAATTTTCTTTAGAAACCTCCACTACAAACAGATATTTGGGCTATTTTTATAAGGGGCTCCTCAAAAACATCCGCTAGAGGGTATTTTCCTTGTAGTGTGGAAATCTCTAATGTGCATATACACTTTCGTGTAGTGTACAATTTGTTGATGAAATAGTCGATTTGGTATGCTTGGATTCCATGCGTGTAGCCTTGAAAAATATGGATAAGATATGTTGAAAACTTGAAGAGTCACAGATGGATACACCAAGTAAAATGAGTACATCGTCAACAAGTAGAATATGAGACAGGGTAGTAGAATCGATCATTTTAACACCATCGATGCTTCCGGATAATTTAGCCTCTGATATAAGTCTACTCAGACCTTCCATAATTAAGAGAAAGAGAAAAGGTGATAATGGACACCCCTGTCTAAGACCTTTCTCAACATGAAATAAACTAGAGTTTGCACCATTAATCAGAATGCTAAAAGAGACTGAGGAAATACAACACATAACCGAATTAATAAAAGTATGTGGGAAGCCAATATGAGTCAAAATGATATGAATATATATCCACATGGCTCTGTCAATGGCTTTGGAGAGTTCTATCTTGAGAATAATGCTTTTCATATTCTTTAATTTTATAGAGTGCAACCCTTCTTGGGAGGTGTCAATGGCTTCACCGATTTGTCGATGGTTTAGGTAGGAAAATTGCTCCTTTGAGATGTGTTGGGATAAGATTGGCTTAATGAAATTGGCAATGATTGTGGAGATAATATTCTATATAAAATTTCACAGGGAAATGGGATGAAAATCATCAAGTTAAAGTAGCTTATCAGATTTTGGAACCAGGGCTATGAAACTTGAGTTGAAGGCTTCATACATATAACCATTGATCCTACAGTCTTCTATAACCGAAAGGAGATCCTATCCTATCAAATCAAATAAATTCAGATAAAATTCAACAGGCCATCCATCCAGACTGAGACTCTTATCCCTCTTGAACCATTTTATTACTACCTCCAACTCCCCCACCATGACAGGATTATTCAAGTTCTCAAACTCATCTTCATCCTTAAATCGATGAAAGTGTTTGGCCACTCTAAATATCTCGGTAATAGATGCTTCATGATGGGCACTAAATAGTCAACCAAAGTATCGAATGCCCATATCAACCAGCTTGTTAAAGGATTATGCCTCTTGATTCCCTGTATCATCAAGAAACCAAATTGTGTTTACATCCTTCCTTCCCCTCGCACACTGCTGAAATAATTTTGTGTTATCATCACCATCATGAAGCCAAGTGGCTCTACTCTTAAGTCTCCAGGCTTCTTCCTTTTTTCTTAGAATTTTGAGTCTTTCTACTTCAAGCCTCAATAGGTGGAGCCTTGATTCCATAGATATAATTACAGTGTTGCCTCAATCCTCAATTCTGGCCAGTTTCGATTTAATCTCACAAAGATATTCTTCATCCCTCATATTTTTTGTTTTGGCCCATTCTATCGTTCTATGTTTGAGTCTAGTCACATTACTAACCAAGAATTCCATCGGAGATCTATCTCTTACCTGATTGCAATGGATCCATGTGTATTTTACTATACAATTAAATTCCTCCTCTTTTAACCAGGATTAATTGAATTTGAATGGGGCCATGGGCTTGGGAGAATATCCCACAATTTCAAGGAAAAATGGAGAATGATCCAATATACCACCCAAGCCTACACATTGCTTGAAACTTTCTATTTTATCCAATAAGGGTGCCTTAATGAGGAATTGATCCAGTCTTCTAGTAAGCATAGCATCGCAGATGCTTCTATTTATCCATGTAGGTTGAATTTGGGAAACTTAAATATTGAGGAAATTGGAATGACCGAAGAGTTTTTCAAAGAAATCGGTGAGAGAGCCAACCTGTGCATCGCTACCCCATGATTCATCATGACCTAAAGAGATGTTTAGATATACTCCCATAATAATATTTTCGCTCATCATGAAATATGCACCCATTAAGTCCTCCCAAAATTCCACCCTATTGTAATAAGGTCCATAAATATTCACCAACCTAAAAATAATTCCTAATTCCTCTTAGAAGACATCAACAGTCAAAACCCTTTTCCCACTCCAAACATTTTCTAATCTCATATTTTTGTTATTTATACCTGTCGCGCAACCTCCTGACCTGCCTCGGCCATGGAGTGCATGAAAATTCCATCTGGGGAGAAGGGTATTCAATAGATTAGCAATTCTTTCACAATCATATAGGGTCCCCTATAGGGAGATGACATCCATCTTTTCTAGTTCAAACAACTTAATAGAGGAACCAAAGTAGGGTTTCCATTTTATCTAAGAAACCAATCAATAGGAATTTTTCTACTAGATGCCACTTCTACCACAATCTTGTGAATTTCTTTACAAATATTTGAGTGTCATCCCCTAGATGAATTGGGACCCTTTGGGGCAGAGGCTATACCAATTCCACAACCCAATATCTTGGAGGGCTTGGAAAGGAAAAAGGATCATAGATTATACCTATGGATAGTGCTACTATCATATGTGGTAGGTTCGGTTACCGAAAAAGGAGGCCCAAAAACTATGGTCGAGGAGGGAGGTGGACATGATACCGGGGTCAATACCAAGGTACAAGAGATGGTTTTTAGGTGAAAAAAAGATAATGCATCCCTACGTAGAGACATAGATGTATCAGAATGTTCCAAAAGTAAATTATGACAATGAATATTCAGGGAAGGAAGAGAGAGTGTAGTAACCGTAAGAGGATCAGGTCCAGTAGAGTGTGAGTGTGTAACCCTTACTGAGGGAGTTTGATCTCCTAGCTCTTGTGAGACTTTGATGGTGTCCCTATTTAGTGACTATTATTTTGGAGTATTCTGGGGAGCCTTCCATATCCCTTATACTTCCGCTTGCACCCCTCCCTTCCCAGCCCCAGTGACCCCATTGTTGTTTCCTTTAGAATTCATCGGGTAACTTTTGAATAGATGGTTGACCTCGTGGAACCTTATACATAGAAATGGAACCCATTCGTAATCCAAAATATGCATCCTAGTTTGTACTCGATGATAGAGCCTGATACTTTCCACCAGCCCATCTCTAGAGTCCAAATGCATAAGGATATGCGCAAATTTCATATTCCTAGTCTCTATGAATGATTTATCATCATCCAAGTAGATTCCCAGATCATCTCTGATACATCAAAACACATCCTTCGACCAGAAATGGAGAGGGAGGCCTGGAATCCATACCCAAATTGGCCCTGCACCCATCGTTTCCTTATCGGGGTTAAAAGCAGTAACCAATGCTTCAGCATAACTGGTGCCATCTCAATATAGTAGTCGACAGAACCAAATCGGCATGTTCCGAATGAGTGAAAATCAGGGCAGAAAACCCTCTTGTCTTGGTCATGACAATCGAAAGTTGATCAATAATCTCACCCTAGACCTCCACGACCCATTTTTTGAGTCACACCACGACATAGTTTCATCCGCTCACCTTGCTCAGTAGAATAGTGCCTGCTGTGTCTAATACCTGAGCCATTTTTATACCTTCTCCAAATACCAAGAGTTGTCCCTACTCCTTAACCTTGGTACTTTTTTATTTTTAATCAGGTTTCTTCTCAGAACCCTCGTCCAAATTTCCTACTCCAGGAGTCACACAATCCTCTTCCTCCTAAACCTTAATTCCATCTTGCCCAACTTCTGAACTTATGCATGGTGCACCTTCAAAGAAACAAGATGTCTTCACCAAGTGGGGAGTCTTAACATCCTGAATTCTATGTTCTGTCTCGTTTGTCCTTGGTTTCCCTACCAACTCTGATAAAAAAACTTATGAGACTACTACCCCATCCACCCTTGTCTGATATGCAGATGCTTCACTGAGGCTTGGTGCCGAGCTAGAGAGATGATCTTGCTCCCAAAATTGTAATTGATATGTTGAGGGGATAGAGAGGGCTGCTTATGGTTGATATTATGTCATAAATGACTCAGCAGATGAGTACAAAGAACCAACTAATCCGATGTTTTACAGGAAGGGCACAAACTATAATGAGGAAAGTGAAACCCCCCAGCTTCCAGGGTAGTATTATTAATAGCAACCTGATCGAACAGTTCCTCAGTGACCACTAGTGGATTCATATTGGCTTTCTCGTGAGGATCCACAGTCCATATTGACATGGAATATATGGATTTAGAGGAGAAGTCCATTAATTATTCCTCCATCTCAGTGAATGAGCCCTCAACAGGACCATTCATTGAATCAGCCGATAGAAAATAGATTCCCGAAAGTGTGCTCCCTTACCTCCATCATAGACCGCGGGTTTGGTATCATTCACCTCACCGCGACCACCTCCACCACCTGCTGCTCCACTGCATACTTCTATCGATACCCTATCCAAACTCTAACTTCTCGCTAACCTTGGTGAATTAACTCAACCATAGAGCCATTTTTTGTTGTGTTGAATTTTATGTCACACAAATCTTAATTAGAAGATCCTTCCCTTTTTGTGGTTAAAAATTATGATTAAGATGAGTACTATTATGATTTTCCAACATGTCTATGATGAAATATACTACACCAATTAAACCTCCTAAAGGCTCATTCATGAATCATGAATAAAAAAAGACTTCAAGTACGAGTTATCCAAATCGGTAGGTCAATTTAAGAAAATAATTGATACTATGAGTGTTGAATTTTTACTCGTGAAAGGATCACTTGTAATTATGGAACAAAATATGATGGATGAAATGGAAAATAAGAATAATGAAAATAAGGAAGCAATAAAAATAATCCATTAATTAAAATATAGAAGAAATAAAAACCATTCTATTACAAAAGATCAGAGGAAATCATGAAAATATGGAGAAGAATGGTGTTGAATCAATCACATATGACGATTATTTTACGATAATTGAAGAACACAAATATTGAATCAACGAACCATAATAATAAATTTTCAATCCAAGATTTATATCATCGGGGATTCAAGTTAGTACCAAATATATGCGTAGTGCACAACATTGGGCAACAAGGGGCGTATTTGGTGCAGGGAGGAAGAGTAAGCAACAAGAAGAGGGCTCCTACTGACTTAATTGCCCAATACAAAGGAGAGAGGGGGAAGGATTAAAGTGACGTGTAACACATTTTTATTGTTTCCATAATTTTCTCACCTAATCTCATCCACAAGTATTCATTATATAATTTAAATTTTAGAATTAGGTGAGTTGTTGGACAAGTTGATTTTTCTTGCATTAAGTGGTATAAGAGCTAGAAATATCTTTGGTGGGAAGGTTAGAGGATAAAATCTATTTAGATAAATAAAAGTAGGATAATTATTTTGGAACAGTTCAAACTGAGCAGAGGATGATAGAGCTTGTGAAACTTGAGAGGATTAGATTTGATGAAATCTATCAGGTGAACCTTTAATATTTTAATTAATTTGAGAAGGAGATGATATTTGCAGTTTAAGCTCTTCGTAAAGAAGAATAAGAACACTGACATTCTTTAATAGTTTATAGAGAAAGTTAATTTTCTACTTTTGAGGTAGAAGCTTTTTAAAGGTAGTAAATTCTACAACTAGAAATTTGTAGACAAATAAGAAACAATCATATTTGTTTGGGCCTTTGTTTTGAACAACACAATTTTGAGTTGCAGAAGGCTAGGAGCGGAAAGAATAGTTTGCAGAGCACAATTAAGGAATAAAATGAGATGTTGTGGTTGCAGATAACCTGCAAACAGATGGCAGAGCACAAGCAAGCGAAAGCATAGATGGAAGGAACGAGGGACAATGAACAAACAAATAGAATCCCAGAAGCAGAGTCAATTCTGGAAAAGAGACGGGAAGTAGTGGAGTGAAAAGGAACAACTGAGTGAAGAAGGGGAAAATACTGACAGTGTCAGTTGGCAAGAGTAGATAAGAATGGGAAGAGTGAGTCCGAGGATATTTTCTGAGTATTGAGGGAGATCCTCGGTGCCTGTATGTACTGTGTTGGATCATGATGAACTTTGTGGAGTATGTTATGTAATGTTTGGTTGAATTAATAGAAACAAACCGATGTTGTGTTGTGGGATATGAGATGTGTGACAGTAGTTTATAGATGTATGTTCAACTATTTTAAATATTTTTTTTTATGTTCGTATTGTTTATGGCTAAATGATAACTTGTCTCTCAAATGACATATGATGAATATGTTCAGTGTAATCCAATGTATGAATCACTTTTAGTGATCTCTGTTTGGTATTAATGGTCTAGCTTTCAATCTTAGTAAGGTCATGGAACGCCTCGGGTGAGACTCCTTGCTCTCTTGGGCAAGGTGAAAATGTCGGCGTTGTCCTAGACTACAGTGGAATATTGTTGGCCTTGAGCCTAAACCTATGTCTTACCCAGAGACCTCATCTTTCACCAACAAATGGTTCTATTGTTGGGACTTGAAAACTTAACTAGAAGCTAGATCATGGTATGGAGGATCTATGAGAGAGAATTGCATAACTGGTGGGACAATCATGTAGATCAGTTCATATCACAATAGGTGGAGCTTCGATAAAAAAAAGAAAATACTGTCATGGACAGTGATTTGTATGAAATTTTCCGGGGAAAAATTCTTGAAGAGCTCCATAACTGGTTGCAAAGACTCTAGATCAAGTCACTTCATGGAGGATTGCATTGATCTCGTCGTAATTGGATGCATACAGAGCTGACAACATTACACTGATTAGATACATAATTAACCTGAGTAGTAGATTTTTGGGTAAAAACTACTTTGGAGGGGTACATTGTAGAGTTTGCAGCCAAATGTTATTAGTCTTTCACAAAAGTAGAAGATATATTTAAATCTGGGTTGTGGGGAAAGTTGTTGAAAGAAGTCCCATTGTGGATTAAATCTTTAATGGTGGACGAGGGGCTAATGTTGTTCTAAATTCCTGAGATGGAGGCTTAAACCTCCACTACTAGGGGAAGGATCTGAAGGAAATATTCTATGAACAAGGGAAGAGGGGGAAAAGGGATATGGAAATCAAAACCTCCAGTGGGTTGAGAGAGCTAAGAGCACATCAGAGGGCATAGATCGCTAAGAGGTGGCAGGAAAGGGTGATATGAGAGTTTGAGAAGAAAGAAAGGAATAGACAGAGAAAGGAAGAGGTGCCACAGATGACAGAAGGGAGAGAAGGAAAAGTGGGTCCCAAAGGAATGGATGGGTCTATCAAAGAAGTTAGGAAAGTTCAGAGGAGCCCATCCAGAAGAGAGAAGGGAATAAATTCTAGTGAAGAGGAGGGTGTGCGCCTTGAGGAGGAGTCTAATGTGGAGTTGCATGTTGTGATGGAGAAATTGTTCCAAGAGTTGTCGGAAACAATAATGCAAGGTAATCCTATTCCCCAAGTTTCAAGTAGCGCTAGTCCTAACATTCCTTTGGTACTTTACCTTCCACCTGATAAGTTCTTGATAAAGTTATAAGAGTCTAGCAAGTTGTGTAGTATTCAGTCTACAATACAGATAGTAGCTAGTAGTAGTACTAGCAAATGGATCTCTTAGCCAGGAAATAGAGGTTTCATATTAGTACCACCAATGCAAGCAAAGATGGCAGGATCATTTGCTCAATACTTGGAATTTTCCGGAAAAGGTAATGATGTTGTGGAGCAACATTGGTATCGGTGTGAAGAAATTTGGAGGGCTCAATAGGAACCAGATGTAGTTAAGTTAATCGAATTTCAAACTACACTAAGGGAAAGAGATTTATGTTGGTTCATCAAATGGTCAGAGGTGCACTAGAACCTAGCAATAGATGATGTTAAGAGAGATTTTGTACAACAATTAAAGCTACCCCACACTAATCAACAAGGCTTGTCCAAACTGTGGTAAATTAAACAGAGGGAAGGAGAAACAACCTGGGATTTGATGAGAAGGTTTAAATATGCAATTGGGAAACTAAGTTACTCAATTGATCCAAACCACCAACGGGACCGCTTCGTGAAAGAACTTCTACCCTTGACTTTGACCTAACAAAAGATTGATACCATTTAAGATGCACTGGAGCAAGAAATGAATATAGAAGCAATGGATGGATACCCACAAGAGTTTAGAGGGGGAGTAGCCACCGAAGACCCATCCATATTGGGACTGCAACATCGAATAGCCAGTTTGATGGAGAAGCTAAAATATATTCAGCTGGTGGGACCCGCATGACCCAATGTGTGGTGTACACACTGTTTTTTGGAAGGACATGTAGTTATGGAATACCCAATGTTGCAAGGGTCCAATTTTGGGACTTCGGTGATCGGAGCATAGGGGGCCCCGCCAGTAGGAGGAATTGCGCAAGTAAATACTCAAGGGCTCCACCAACTGCAACGCCATTTCCTAGGATTTCCTGATTGGAAGAATCAGACAACAATAGAATGCTGTGAAATATGCAAAGGTATTGGTTGTCCTCCACGTTTCTGCCCCATCCTGTAAAAGTATTCAAAAGTTCCAAAAAATGTCTATTGTGAGTTTTTCGCTTCAAGAGCATGAAGACTCAAGTAACGCTGACCTCTCTGAAAATTATATAAGAGTAAAAAGAAACAAGAGGAGAATGAGAAAATATTTTCGCATAAATTCTCAAGTTGCGAGATTTTAGATAAGAGAAACAATGTTAGATCTCGGATCATATGTTAATATTCTACCTAGAAAGACATGGGAAGAATTGGGAAAGCCAAATTTTTCATACTCACCTATACAGCTAAGAATGGAAAACCAATACTGCATTGTACCAGTAGGGAGGTTAGAAGAAGTTGAAGTTGATGTTGCGGGAGTACAAATTTATATGGATTTTGAAGTGATAGACATTATGGGGGACAAGGATCCATATCCAGCCCTATTGGGGATAGACTGGGCCTTTGAAAATTATGAAGTTATTGATTTGAAAAAGGAGCTTATGATATTTTAAGATTGTGAAGTCCAAGTGGTCCAACGAGTGGATCTATATCATGGACCTCGGTACACATAAACTGTCAAAAATAAAGAAGAAGCGGAACTTCTTGATCAACTCTACCAAATGATAGTAGAAAAAAGATAAGAATACATTAATCCAAAAGCAAGAGGAACAGTAAGTTGGAGGAGTGTTCAGAGTTCCTACGTGGGATCAGAAGTTGCCTGAGACGATTGTCAGCAAGGATGATATGAAATCAACACCAAAATATGTGCCATTGTTCGCGTAGTTAACTGGATCGGCACAGAGGTAAGGGATTACCCAAATCTTACAAATATGCAAACAGTGAACACATTCATTAACAAAGTTGAAGATAAGGTGCCATAAGAGCATAAAATTCCTCTCATGGATGTAGCGTTACAATCCACTTCAGCGAGATGGTGGGAAACCCATCGCAACTCTTACTAGGTGGGTTAACATAATTGAAGAATTAAAAACAAGATTTCATGTGTCTTCAAAACTACAACTAGAGGAAAAGTACAGAGGAGATTCAGGTCTCCTAGTACACATAAATATCTGTGAATGTAAGTGGAAAATGGAAGAATACCTGAAATCCTTCGGGGTACATAACTTCATGCATTCATTAGACACCATCCCATAAGCTTGGTACCTAACATAAGAAAATAAGTGATAGATAGACACCTGGGAAACTATTGCAGAAATATTCATCCAGAGTTTTTCTTTCAAGGGAGATATGGAGCAGGTTACGAAGACCCTACAAGCAATCAAAAGAATGTTGTTTTTTCCAAATCTTGACGAAACTGAAGAGACATTTGTGTCAGATAAGAAGGCCAATTCTAACTATCAAGAAGCAATAACATGGAAAAATAGATACCAAGAGATATATTATGATGATTTGGAAAATATTCGACATTTATCTTTTGAAGAGAAGGAGAATGAGAAATACAAGAGGAACCTACCACTGAAGGACTACACCTGCTACCCTTAAAAACAAAGAAATAGAACATTGGGAGTGAGAAAAATCCCAAGATCGCATCTATAGGAGATTATTGGGACACATAAACCACAAAATAAAATTTTGATTTGCTACAAGAATATGAAGATCTATTCCCATCTTCAGTAGCAGAATTAAAAGGGATAAAAGGAGATTTGGGGGAGATGCACATAGTACTAAAACCTGATGCCAGACTAGTAAAACATAGACCTTACTGCCTAAACCCAAGGGTGAAAGAAAAGGTTAAATCAGAAATAGACAAGATTTTGAATGCATGATTGATCTTTCTAGTTGAGGAGGAAGAATGGGTCAGCTCAATAGTAATACAAAGTAAAAAGGAGAAATTAGAAATCAGAGTGTGTGTAGACCATAGGAGTTTAAATAATGCATGTATTCACGATCCTTTTCCAACACCATTCAATGATGAAGTCTTGGATAACGTGGCAGGAAATGAAACATACTCATTCACGAATGGTTTCTCGAGATATTACCAAGTATGAATAGCAGAAGAGGATAAGAGAAAAAATACTTTCACAACAGAATGGGGATCATATGCTTATCACGTCATGCCCTTTGGGTTAAAAAATGCACCAGATGTATTTTCAAGGATAGTGATAGCAACTTTCAGAGACTATATTCACAAGTTTCTAGAAGTATACATGAACAATTGGATGGTGTATGGTTTGCTGAAAAACCATGCAATTATTTTAAGGATAATGTTTGACCGATGCAGACAGCTTCAAATTTCACTGAATCTCAAAAATTTCATATTTGTAGTACCAATTCGAACACTATTGGGACATTTTGTCTATAAAAAGGGAGTATGTGTGGACCCCACAAAGGTGGTGGAAATTGTAAATATGGATGCCCCGGATAATGTTAATCATTTGAGATCACTACTTGGACACACAGGATACTACAGGAGGTTAATCTGCAACTATGCGAAAATCATAGCAGCAATGGAAATGTTGTTGTGGAAAACAGAACAGTTCATATGGAATGATGAACGCACCGAAGCATTGGACACACTCACATTAGGGGAATTTTGAGGTCTAAAATAGGCATCCTAAAGAAATTATAAAATAATAGTGGAAATAATAAAATAAGATTTGATTACATCATCAAATTTTAGAGGGAAAAAAGAAAAAACTACTTTTTCAACTCGTATTTTCAATTTATCTCCCAAAGTGTTTAATCAAATTTTGAGCGGGAGTAATTATTCATCCAAGGAGTACCCATGTTGCATACTTTCGATGAGTCCCGCTACACGGAAAATGATAAATACATGAAAAACGTTATTGCAATTACGTTTTTTTTTTTATGTATTTCTCATTTTTCATGTAGCAGGTTCCATCAAAAGTATGCAACATGGGTACTCCTTGGATGAGGTATTAAATTTTGAATCCAATGAGTAATCTCGCTCGAAATTTGAGTAAAAAATTTGGGAGATAAGTTTAAAATATGAGTTGAAAAGGTAGTTTTATTATTTTATTATTTTTTAATCTTTTTACCCTTTTACTTAAACAATGGTGAATCATCCACCATGGTTGAAATCATCATATTGAATCCTATTTGTTCTTAAAAATTTTATTTTTTTTGTACATTTTTCTTAGGAGGCCCATTTTAGACCTTAAAATTCCCCTAACGAGGAGAAGTTTGCAGGTGCACCTATTTTAACTCATCCTAACTAGGATAAACAGTTCCATGTACACATTGATGCTTTAAGTATTTCTTTGGGAGCCATGCTAGCAGAGCTAGGAGAGACCACCATAGACCACCCGATGTACTCCACAAGAAGAAAGTTATCAACGACAGAAAAGAACTACACAACAACGGAGAGGGTAGCTCTTGCGATGGTCCAATCTTTACAGAAATTCTGCCACTACTTGCTGGAAGGAACTTTTAAATTCTTCACAAATCACTCAACACTAAAATATTTAGTGAAGAATCCTATTCTGGAGGGAATAATTTGCAGGTGGATTCTACTATTCGAAGAATTTACTTTCGAAGTTATAGTAAAGCCTGGGAGGCTAAATGTTGGTCTCGACCATCTGTCAAGATTGGAAAATGGAGAAAACGGAGGGCTTGATGATCAGCTACCAGATGCAGATATTTTCCGGGTAGAAGCCATCCCTGATTATCTGGAACAAATAGCAATATACTTAGCTATAGGACAATGCCTGAAAGAATACACAGCAACTCAGAGAAGACATTTAGTTATTAAATCAGTTGAGTACCAATTCATAGCGAGACAATTGTACAAAATGGGTCTGGATCAAGTACTATGAAGGTGTGTATTAGATCACAAGAGAGCAGATATCTTGTGGGAATTTCACAATGGATTTGTGGGAGGCCATGTGGGTGAAAAACCTACTGCAAGAAAAATATTGCAAACAGTATTATGGTGGCCAACAATGCGCAAAGACAACAAAGAATATGTGAAGAAGTGTGATGTCTTTCAAAGAACATGAATACCTTCACATCGTCATGAGCTACCCCTACAACCCGTAAGGGATATGCAAGCATTTGAAAAGTGAGCAATCAACTCTTTAGGGCCTATTACACTGGTTTCGTGACACTCACAAGCAAGATACATAATTAGTGTAACCAATTACCTTACTAGGTGGGCAGAGGTGGCACCAGTGAAGGACTATACAGTAGATACAGTGGCTATATTTATCTTTGAAAACATTATTAGCAGATTTGGTTGTCCAAGGAGCCTAACAAGTGATCAAGGCACATATTTTATTAATTCTATAGTCAAATCAGTACTGAAAAATTTCATCATACAACACCACAAGAGCAGCCTGTACCACCCACAGACAAATGAAATTGTCGAAGTCTTCAACAAAATATTAGAGAAAGGCTTAACTAAGATATTCAATGCTAGCCGCGATGATTGGGATGAAAGAATATCAGCCACATTGTGAGCATATAGGACTACCATAAAAATGTTACATTACCAAATTCTATTTTAGTTTGTGTACGAGAAGGAATCAGTGGTACCAACCGAGTTTATAATCCCAAGTCTCTTAATTTCTAAAAAAACACAAATGACGGAAGAAGAATCTATCGCTGAATGTCTTCATGAATTGTAGGAACTAGAAGAAGATATATTTCTGGAATATTTCCTTGAATCAATGTAGAGACAAAGATAGAAGGCTTGGCATGACCCCCACATCAAGAGAAAAAAATTTAAGATTGGAGGCAAAGTTCTTCTATATGATAGCAAATTCCAAAAATTCATGGGAAAACTATAGATGCACTAGATGGGCCTGCACTACATCGTAGAGATCCACGACTCAGGATCAATCAATCTAGTGCAACTGCATGGAGAGATACTTCAAAGATGGGTTAACGGTGCATGCCTGAAGCCCTATCATGAGAAATCAACAAAACATTGTATTTCCAATAACTCTCGCAACCGAGAGAAGTCAGTAGATTAGAGTCAATAACTCTCTTGCAACCAAGATGAGCCATATAATAGCTTATGTTTAGTTCATAAAATAATTCAATTCCAATCAATAGAGTAGGAGCCTTAATATAATAAGTCACATGTATTGCAAGGTCAATCATCACCCTGTTGTGGTATGGGGACCATATCATAACCAATTGTGGTCGTGGGGAGTTTAAAGTGTAACAGTGACCTTACGACCAAGTGTTGCAGCCATGATTCAGTCATAAAGAGCCATCATATAGATTTTAGTCCATGAAATCAGCCAAAATTTGAAAACTAATTGCCATAATTAGTAGCCCCATGCCGTAATAAATTTTACAATTAGGCAGTAATTATTAGCCGTCACATCCACCCAATTTTGGAAGCCATCGTCAGCAGCATCAAAGCCCACCTCACCCGAGTAACTAATCACACAATTATAGCTGCAGGGAGAGACATGAAAAATTAATTGGTTATGGCGTTCCATCAGCATCCTCCGTGCCAATTGTCCTACTAAATCTGCATGGAGGAGGGAAACAGCAAAGTTCCAGAGAATTTCAAATTACAAGAGAAAGAAACTACTATAACGGTTAGCCTGACTTCAACAGCAAGAGATTAGAATAGTATACCAACAACATTACTGGTGTACTGCAGGAGAAGGAAGATGGAGAAGACAATTCTTTCAGTGATTGAGCCAGACATTGATGAAAGAATTCAGAAGTTAGAACCATTGGTCAGCATGTATGATAATGCGACCCTCATAGACACGGACTTCACTGATTCGTTCCAATTCCCAGCGTTAAAGAGACAGGTTTATATTGAGAATCATGTGAAGTAAAGGGGAAGTGAAGTATCAAGGGTGCATCCAAACTTTAAAGGCATCCAAAGGTCCACAATTTTGCATCTAAGAAGCTTACTAGAGTTTGGAAAGACAGGAGAAGCGATGTAATGTACAAAGTTTCTCATCAACAGGATTCAGAATGGGTCATTGTGGCTTGGGAGAGAAATTCTAATCCATGTAGAAGATATACACATGCTTACTAAACTATCAGCAGTAGGGAATGATGTGTCAATGGCTTTCCAAAATACGTCCAAACACGCAAACAAGGTGGGAGACTATGATTATTATAGGAAATACAATATGAGAAGAGGGGGAAAGGGCTAAAAGATCGATCCTATCACTGTCCCCTCGATGAAATTTGCATGTTATCTGATCGCAGGAAAGACAATGAGGCACTATACCAAAGGAGAATCTACCCTCAATATAATATCGGTTGCAGAACACTATACACATGGACCGCAGTTGAATTGGTGTGATTTTATTTTACAAGATCTCTTCGAGGCATGTGAATATAATTTTAAGAGGGCCACAAGATTCATATATGGATATATGATTGTGGCTTTGGCGATGTAGAAGTGGAGTCCACCAGGAAGGTTGCAACTTGCAGAGATCACTAAAGATCAACCAATGGCCCTAAGGTTCACCCCATGGAGAGTATTTGTTGATCCAAGTAGCAAGGAAATAAATGAAGAAGCCTTTGCAAAATTGTATCGTAAAATGGTAGATGTGGTTAAGACACATCAAAGGGTCCCCAAGAATCTGCTGGATAATTATTTCCCTTAAGTATGGTTCGGGGTGTCTCACAACCGTACCTGGATTCATCCTAACTGTGTTGTGGCTGATACATCTACCAAGAAGCCACTCAAATTTCAGATAACGAAGGAAGTGTTCCACATAGAGGTCTCTTCATGGCTAGGATCAACTGTAGAAATCATAAATGGAGAGCCTGTGTATTCGTTTCATGCTATGCTTCCTCACCCACTATCGGGAGAAATGACGGCCGAGACAGCCCAGAGGGTTTCTCAATTGTAGCTGCAACTGTTGATAGAAAAGTTGGACACCCGGGTGCAAGATTTTAATAAGGTGATGGGAACTTTTGGAGTAAAATCTACTATATTTCCATCATTTTATGAGTTTCAAACACTTAATTTTGGATCTCCATCGACAACAACCCCTGTCCTCACCACATTACCCTCCACCACATTCTACTCACATCCAAAGCCAACCATCACTCCATTCCGTAAAAACAAGCCAAAAAAGCCTCCCATCCCAAAACCGAAAGGGAAAAGAGCTCAGACCATGAAATTTGATCAAGTAGTGGACCTCACAGGTGAGGATCAAGCACAACCTTTAGTCACTAGAATTCTAATTCAATAAGAACTAGAGGTAGGCACTCAGACCACCTCTATATTACCGCAATTCAACCCATCATCATCCCACAATGTACTAATTTCGTAACCATCCAATGCAAATAATTAATCACCACATACATTGTTTTCATCCAAATACCATTCAACACATACTTCATCCACTTTCGCGACCATCTCTGATGCAATACCAGCAGGCACATTAATGGCCACTGATGCTGAGGTGGACATTAACTCAGGTACAACAGAAGTAACCAAGGTTAACTCAACCACATTAGGCCCCGATACCTTTATATATATTAATCCATACGAGGTCACCCATTTCCGATACTTCGCTCAGTGAGACCTCACTTAACCCATTTCAACAATCCATCCTATTTCTACAACCATTCGTACCCAAACCACCATCCACCAGTCATCACATTTCGGGATCACAAGCCATCCCACCAAGTCAACCCACATCTCCCCAAGGCCACTCAAAATTTTCTATTGCCACTGGGAAACCACTTAGAGAATGGAATCCAAGCCCATAAATGACAAGCAGTGGCGATATGCAAAATTGGAGACCTAGGAAACTCTTCAATTTTATATAAACAACAACACGTTAGGCAAAGAACGTACACAATGATCTTCTACAGAGGTATGAAAAAAAAAAAACAGGTCATCACGCTTACTAATCAACATAATCAACTCTTGCACAAGAGGGATATCCTTCAGCAGCATCTTGATCAAGTCGCGGAGAATTTCAAGGAACTATGGCCAGCAATCACCAGAGTAGACAAGAGCACACCAACAGACATTTCAGTAGGCTTGGTGGTTGAACATTCCATACATGTAAGCAAAGCATGTTCCAACTTGGGCAATGCAAATTAGGAATTAAGAGAAGCACTTGCAACAAGACCGGCACTACCAGACCCTTCTACGGTATATGCAGAAAAGGTAGCACAGAGGAAAAAGCAGATGCAGGATATGAAGGAAATGCTGGTCACGATGGTCATACATGCATAAAACCTACTAGAGAAACTCCACGAGTACTCCAACTCGCTTACTATGAAGGCGCAACCTGTCTCTGAGCAACTACATAAGCTTGTTCTCGAGATCAGAGGAACAACAGATCCAATCAGCTGCACCCAACTCCATGATCAAGTCGGGGCACTTCAGCTATAGATTCAGATGATCAAAGAAATCTCAGCAAGAACAAAACAACTCCTCAGGGACCTAAGATAGCTAGTAAAGCAAAAATCAGAAGTCATTCAGCAGCTGGCATCCGAAGAAGACCCCAAATTTAGAGAGGTGTTTAATAGTTCTGCCACAGATAATGGATGCAACTCATGCCGACAAGGTGGTCACTAAGATAGAGCCCGTTATGGAAGCATGGAAAGAGGCAATAACTGAGTTCACGTAGCTCAAGACAGAGGCTATGAGCAAGGTTCCAGAGTTGGGACCTTTTTTACAGGAGAGTCAATCAGAACAGGAGAAGCTGGAAAGGGAGACATTCGAGGAAGCTTAGCTAGCAACAGAAGTTGATGGTCAACCAAGGACCACAACAGGGGAAAACTATTGACTTGGGATGAGTCAATAGCATGTGGTCAGGGCTGGTTGGGGCCTTTCTTTTGAACGACAAAATTTTGAGTTGTGGAAGACTAGGAGTGGAAAGAACAGGTGGCGGAGCACAATTAAGGAATACAAGGAGCCATTGTAGTTGCAGAGAACCTACAGACAGAAGGAGAAGCACAAGTATGAAACAACATAGATTGATTCATATTTATGAAAGAGCGCAACAGAATACATAAATAACCATAAACATAGAGATGCAGCAGAAATAAGGCTTCATTCCATTAATATCAAATAACAGAAATATGCTTACAAACATAATGGAAATAAAATAGCTAGGGTGCTGGTAGCGAATCTCTGAGAAGAGATGTGGCGGCTACTGCACTTGAAATGTGTTACAATGAGGCTCGAGGGCCTATTTATTATGGAGAAACAATGGAGAACTCTAAACGTCCAAAAACCTAACCCTAGGAGATGAAGCGCCAAAACTATGGGCCCCGTTTGGGTAAATTGGTGTTTCAAATTCCCGATGACGTAACTTTGGCATACTATCTCCATTTGATGCACATGATACATCATTAGAAAGATCTATCTGAAGACTACAAATTTCACTACAAATATCAATTCTAGAATGGAATCATATTTTCTGGACAAATGATGCCCAAAAAACGTCGTTTAGGGCCTCAAAATGGCTTTAGAAGTTCAGGACTCGAAAAATTGCTAAAAATAGTAAGTTGTGTCAAAACTAAAAAATTTCAAAGAGAAAATGGTGGGGCCCCAAGTGGAATAGGCAGGTGACCACAAATATTCACCTATATCATTCCTCCCCCCTTAGGAAGCAATGGTCCCCATTGCGTTAAGTTCCTCCATGAGATGAGGAAACTTCTGCTGAACTCGGTCCTTGGTGAACCACTTTCCTTGGTGCAGGAGTTGGCCAGCTTTGAAAACCCAATATAGTTGGATATTTTGTTGGCACGTGTTCTTGATTTGCATGTCCATGATACATTCTGTGGTGGCCTGTTCCATGCAGTCTGGGTTTAACTGTGTTGGTGTGAGTTGTTCTGCAATGTCAGAGGTATCCAGTAAAGGTGGGAAGTAAGGACAAAGGCGATCCACATTGAATAATGGGTACAAACCAAGGAATGGTGGAATACTGAGCTCGAAGGAATTGTTCCCTACAGCCTTGGTGATGGTGTACGACCCGTATCGGAGCGGGCGAAGCTTGTAATGGGGTCTAGTGAGGCGCTCCTTCTGCAAATGTAGCCACACTTTGTCACCCACCTGGAAGTTGTGTGGCACCCAATGTTGATCATGGCATTGCTTGTACTTAGCATTGGCTCTATCCAATATGTCATGAACCTGTTGGCAGATGTGCTGAATACGATTGATGAAGCTATTTGCTTTGTCAACTTCATACTAGACATGAGCCGAATCGGCCTCAGTAGCTGCAAATGGCATGGATATGTCAATGGGACATAGTGGCTAGAATCCCAAGCCCACCTAAAAGGGGTTGTGGCCAATTGAGATGTGGAGAGCCCGATTATAACTATGTTCTACATAAGGGAGGCTCTCATCCCATGTGTGTGGATTCTTTGAATTGTACATGCACAGAACGTGTGCAATCATTCTGTTGACGACCTCTGTCTGGCCATCTGTTTGGGGATGCAAAGCTGTGGACTTGGTGAGCTTGGTGTCTAGCATTGACCAGAGGCTGGACCAAAATGTGCTGAGGAACCTGCTATCCTGATCTGATATGATATACTGTGGGATCTAAAAGTGCACCCACACTCATTCAAAGAAGAGTTTAAAAGTGGCTTCTGGTGTGATATTCTTCTTGCAGGCCGCCATAATGGCCATCTTCGATAATATGTCGACGACCACAAAAACAAAGTCATTTCCATGCTTATTAGAAGGCAGGCCCGACATGTAATCCATGGAGATGGATTCCCAAGGTAAAATATGGGTAGGTAGAGGAGTATATAGGCCTTGCTTCTTGATGGTTGGTTTGGCAATGGCACAAGAAGTGCAGGATCTGATATGATTCCCGACATCCTTTCGAAGGTTCGGCCAATAGAAATACTTCTGCAGTACTACTACTGTTTTCTTGACCCTGAAATGCCCAACGACTCGACTGTAGTGTGCTTCCCATATCATCTTGGCACGCTCGCTTGAAGGAACACAAAGGTGTCCTAGTTGACATAAAATTGCATCTTGGACGTGAAAATTTGGAACTTGCATACCCCCCAAGAGTGCCTTGTATGTGTGGCCAAAGTCTGGGTCGCTCTCGTAGAGAAGAGGCCAATCAGAAGTCTCATGCCCACAAGAGTTGAGAATGATGGTGATCACCACGATCGGTGGTCGGCTGAGGCAGTCTGCAACATTATTGGTGCTACCCTTCTTGTACTTGATATTCAAATGAAACTATTGCAGATATGTGGACCACTTTTGATGGAGATCATTTTGCAACTTCCCTTGTGTCTGTATGAACTACAGGGGTTGGTGGTCTGTGTGGATGATTGTTTCCTTCCCCAAAATGTAATGCTTCCATTGTCGAAAAGCTTGCACAATGGAATAAATTTCTTTGTCATAAGTGGGATACTTGTGAACTGTGTCAGACAATGTGTCATTGTGATATGCCACTAGATGTCCCTGTTGAGTAAGAACTGCCCCAATAGCATACTCAGAGGCATCTGTCTCGATCTCAAATGGTTGTTTCAAGTCTGGTAATGTGAGCACTAGGGCAGAACAGAGGCGATTTTTCAATTCTTTGAATGCCTTCTGTTGATATTCCGACCAAAATAATTTTTCTCTCGCTCCTCCCTTAGTGACCTGATTCAATGGCCAAGTGATATGAGAGAATCCCAACACGAACCTACGGTAGAAATTAGCAAGACCCAGAAAGTTGCGAAGCTCTATTATAGTGGTTGGGGCTGGCCAATCCCGAATGAATTGGATCTTGGTTGGATCCACTGCACCCCCCTTTCATCAATAATGTATCCTAGATATTGAACTTGGGTCATGCCGAAAGTGCACTTATCCAAATTGACACAAAACTTGTGTTGCTGCAGTGTTTGGAGGACTTGTCGGATGTGGTGGAGGTGCTCTTCCCAAGTCTAGCTGAAGATCAGAATGTCATCTAAGTACACCACTACAAATGAGTTGGTGAATGGCTGCAAGATGTCATCCATCAACCTCATGAAGGTTTCGGGAGCATTCGTCAACCCGAAAGGCATGACCAGCCATTCGAAAAGGCTTTCCTTGGCTTTGAAGGAAGTCTTCCACACATCGTAGGGTTCGATTGATACCTGGTGATACCCAGACTTCAGGTCGATCTTGCTGAAATATTTTTCCCCTTTGAGTTGGTCCAAAAGGTCATCAATCCATGGGATCATGTACCTATTCCGGACAGTGATCTTGTTTAGCGCCTGATAGTCAATATAGAGTCTCCACGTCCCATCCTTCTTCTATACCAACACGATCGGGCTCCCACAAGGCGATGAACTTGGTCGGATGTGACCTTTCTGCGGCAGCTCCTGAATCTGCCTCTTGATTTCATCATTCTCCATAAAAGAGCGCCGATAGATCAGTCCATTGGGTAGCGGCACACATGGGGTGAGATCAATCGAGTGCTTGACCTGATAGTGCAGAGGAACCCCTGTGGGTGAGGTGAAGATGTCCCCGTACTCCTCCACAACCTTGTTCATTTGTTGTTGTTGTGCAGAGGAGCCCTGTCTGGAGGTCATGGCCACAGTCTTCTTATTGCCTTAGCGGCGGATCATCAGGAAAACAAATTTCCTAGTTTGGGAAATGAGCTTACTGCATTATTTTGTAGTAACCAAAGAGATAGCGGCAGGAGGTGGTACCTTTGGTATCCTGTACAACTTATTTCCCAAAGTAACAATAACAGCACGAGGTTGAGACTCATACGCAGCACGATGCTTCCAAAATTATGGTTGTCCTAATAATACATCAGAAACATCAATAGGAGCAATGTCACATAATACCTCATCTGTGAAGGGCTTGATGATATATGGAAGGCAGCACTACTGGCTGACGTGGAGATCTCGTCCTTGGTGAAGCCACCTGATGGTGTATGGATGTGGGTGAGTTGCGGTCGACAAGCCCAAACTCTTCACGGAATCTGCTGAAATGAGGCTCTTTTGGCCCCCATTATCGACAATGAACTGTACCGGGGAGCCCTTTACCCACATATGGGAGTGGAAGAGACGTTCCTCCTCCTCTGGATCTTCCGGTTCCTCCTTATGGATCTTCGTAGTGGCAACAGTGGCGTTGGGCTCCACATCAATAATATGTTTCCCTTTGTCATTCCCCTTTTCAGGTTCTAATTCAAAGTTGGAGCATGCATCTGACTCAGAAGCCCTCATCTCAGCCACTAGCGACTGCTTGGCCCGACACTCACTTGTGTTGTGAATGGAGCTCTTATGGAATTCACACCACTTCCCCGTGTCCTTCTTTGGCATTGCGGTGTTGTTCTTTGCTTGTGGCTTTGACAAGTTGTCTTGAGCCATCATGCCTTAACTCTGTCCTTTGTTCTGCGGTTTGGGAGCATCTTTCCGTTGCTTTTGATTTGTAGATCCAAAGTCTCGTTTCTTCTGTTTGAATTTCTGCTCAATCTTGGTAGCATACTGGTATGCCATACCAAGAGAGGAGATGTCGAGGAACTCCATTTCCTCCTGAATGTATCTTTGTAGACAACTACGATACTTTAGCACCAAATGTTTCTCTGAATATTTGATGCCCAACTTTGTGCGCAAGGTATGGAACAGATTCGTCAGCTCATGCACATCTGGATCCCTTTGTTGTCGCAGCGTGGTCCATTGTATGTACTTGTCCTCATAGCTCCCCACAGGATAGTATTGTTCCTTGATGGCATCTCAGAAAGAATTCCAAGTGGGTATGGACGAGAAAAAAGAGGGTTCTATATCATCCTTTTTCTCATAGTAGGTTTCCCACCAGTCCTTGACATGGGGGGTAGCTTTGAGGAGTGCAAAAATAATCTTCTCCCGGTCGGAAAAATCATGAACCGAGAAATATCCTTCTAATAGATTCAACCATCTATCTACGACATCTACATCTATTTGACCCTCAAATATGGGAATGTCAAAATTTACTTGTACCTTAAAGGGAGTCGCACCTCCAGAATGGTTGCTGGATGCAGATGCACCATCGGTGGGTAGTCGTTGAAGGATCTGTGCAAAGTTATCCATCATCGCATTCCTTTGTTTTTTGAGGGCCTCCTCGAGAAATATTTTGATAGGATCTCCTGCTCCCACATATTTCTTTTCATCCCCCATGGGTGTTCGTCAGGGTTTGCAAGGTTGATCTTGCAAAGGTTCCACCGGATCGAGCCTTAAATCCTTATACCCCGACCTCATTGGGGACATGCAAAGAAGGATCGAGAAAAAGCAGACCACTTTGATACCACTGATCCAGATTTATGCAGGAATGCAAAAAAGTACAGAAATAAAATAAAAATAGAGATTCAGGGGAAATAAGGCTTCATTTCATTAATATCAAATAACAGAAATATGCTTACAAACATAATGGAAACAAAATAGCTAGGGTGCTGGTAGCGAATCTCTGAGAAGAGATGTGGCAGCTACAGACCTCTGAACTGTGTTACAATGAGGATCAAGGGCCTATTTATTATGGAGTAACAATGGAGAACTCTAAACGTCCAAAAACCTAACCCTAGGAGATGAAGTGCCAAAACTATGGGCCCCGTTTGGGTAAATTGGTGTTTCAACTTCCCGAGGACGTAACTTTAGCATACTATCTCTGTTTGACGCACATGATACATCATTAGAAATATCTATCCGAGGAATAAAAATGTCACCATTAATATCAATTCAAAAACGGAATCATATTCACTGGACAAACGATCCCCAAAAACGTCGTTTAGGGCCTCAAAATAGCTTTGGAAGTTCAGGACCCGAAAAACTGCTAAAAATAGTAAGTTGTGCCGAAACTGAAAAACTAAAAGAGACAATGGTGGGGCCCCAAGTGGAATAGGGAGGTGACCACTAATATCCACCTGGATCACAGATGGTAGGAATAGTGACAATGAACAAACAGATGGACTCCTAGAAGCAGAGTCAATTGCGGAAAAGAGATGGGAAGCAGTGGAGTGCAAGGGAACAATTGAGTGAATAAGGGGCAAATACTAACAGTGTCATTTGGCAGGAGTAGATAAGCATGTTGGGAAAAATACTGAGAGGGGGGGGGGGTGAATCATTATTTAGGGAAAACTGAAACTTTTCACTTTTTCATTCCTTAAAACCCATACACTACTTTCCTTTAGTAAACTCGCGTATACACGCGGATATCTTTCATGCAACTCGCGTATACAGAGATCTAATTATGTCATTAGTTCTTTGCTTATATAATTCCATTATTCATTCATCGATGTTCAGACAAACAGAAACATGTGCAAGAAGACTCCGAATAAACCATCACACAAAGCATCACACATGAACACCGTGATTTTTAGGTGGAAACCCAAGTCGGGAGAAAACCACCGCTGCAGTTGCTCAGCCTTCAATATTTTATTATAGAGAAAACATCTTACAACATATGTGCTGGTGCAGACTCCTACCAAAGACGCAGTACTCCACTGTCATTTACCAAATTTCTCTCCCTGGAAGGAGCCCAAATTCCCCGACTGCCATCAGCTCTCTCCCGAAGGGAGCTACGACCGGGATCTCGCGACAAATTTCACCGGAAGGAGCTACAACCCCCGCTCTCGTTTTTTACCAAACACTCTCTCCCGAAGGAGCTACAACCCCCTGACTAAAGTCTACAACCCTCAACACCTCTATGGACCACATTTCATCAATTTTCACACTGGATCAAACAACTTCAATAGAGCACAACTTGCAGGCTTCGTTTCATCATATTTTCAAACTGGACCCACTTCATACATTTAAGCTCAATCATACAACCAAACTGATACTTATCAATTCGACAACACAGCATCGTATAGTGCACACAAATCGTAACGCATCATATAGCTGATGTTCCCCTTGCTTCAGCAAACCCTAGTTTGCATACGCTCTTTTACTTCACTGATTTCGCGTATATACGCGCTTCCGTCCACAAAAACCGGCGTATACCTCAGTGTATATTTTATTGCGCATACGCGCTTTCTCTTCGCTGAAGCTGCGTATATACGCGCTTCCTCCGCGCGAAGTAGCGTATAGATATTCAATCATTATAGAGCAGCATACTTCTACAGATCAGATATTCAGTTCAGATTTACCTTTTACTTCAGACAGATGTTCGCCTAGATGTTCGCCTCATCACAGATCTAGTCATTCCATAAACAGATCTAGCAAATACTAGTACAATACAGATCTAGATCCCCTTCTTCATCACTCCTTCATCGGTGCATCATAGATTCAGATCTATCATCAAACCTTTACCCTTTCCACACAGATATACTTCACAGAGAAGTATTCATTCAAGCTCAGACATATTGCACCCACACACCTCATTTGCACAATGAATTTCTTCTCCTTATATAGGTTTACCCTTTTTCAATACCATGAGCCAAAACCACATTAGTTCCGATGGTATTCCTGGATGGGGTCAATTAGGCGAATCATTACCCAATACAATGGGTCAATACCATGGTGGTTACCCTTGGTTTTGCACTTTTTGAGCGCTTTTGCCCATACGCGACTTGGAACGTTTATTCCCGCGTGCATACGCGACTTCCCCTAAGCAAATCCACGTATGCTTAGAGACATACTCTTTTCATCAAGATTTTAGCACATGCTGAATTCCTTTCTTCATTGCCTTCTGTACACACTGTAGATACATCAGATTTAGTTCATCAAACCATATTATATCAAGCACAACTTCATCAAGTAAGTTGCCATTATCTTCATCAAGTGGGTTTCCTTTCAAGGACAACATTCATCATCATATTGCTAACAAACATCATTTACCAAGTCCATCACGTCAAGAATAACTTCATCAGGTGGTTCGCCATCAAGGACAACACATGTCAACTGTCTCATGTCTTCATCTTCATTCAATGGGTTGCCATCAAGGACAACACTGCATCATATTTCCAACAATCCCCCTTTGACTTGATGGCAACCACAATTGATTCTGTTTACCATAATGGTGAGACTTGATAGCATTAAGAATACAATGAAACCATGTCACTTTCTATTTTTGACACCATTCTTTCTCTTCATTCAAACACCAAACACCATGTCACTCCCCCCCTTTGACATCAAGGGCAAAGAGCGGATCAAAAACCAACACTCTCCCCCTTTTCTCCTCATGTGGAAGAAACATTCTGCAGATCTGATATGTGCCGAAGTGGCCAAGCTCCCCCTGAGTTCATGCTGAATCTTCAAACATATTTGTCAATGAAGTACATGACTCTATGAACTTCCTATCACCAAAGACTCATACTTACATCAATTATCCATCCAAGTGGATTTATATATGAGACTCAACTACCCAACCAAGTGGGTTTTACAAATTTGACTCAGCTACCCAACCAAGTGGGTTTACAAAATTTGACTAGCTACCCAACCAAGTGGGTTTACAACTTTGACAAGTCCTTACATGACTGAATAATACAATTTTACATCATGGGTCTCAATATGACCTTTTTATCAAAATACAAATATGACTTTTCATAATCAACACCAGAAAGTCCTCAAGAAAGAGAACATATTTCAGAACCATCATAATGCCAACAATGCATTATACTCAGCAACACTAATGCTCCCCCTGAATCTGTGCATCCATGCATCCTTTTCATATGACTAAGGCTCCCCCTTAGTTTGTGCATCCTGAAAACTTCCACCAACAAATCATCAAGGCATCTTGATCAAAACATTAGAAACAGAATTATGAGAACTGGAACACCACCAGATACTAAATGCTGATCGCAATACCGTGTCAAGAGAGCGACTTAAACAAATTTTTCAAGAATCATACATACGCGGTTTTCTCGTGCATGAACTCTCGCGTATATACGCGATCGTGTTTCAGAAATCCGCGTATCCAGTAACTTCACTGTTTGCTCAAGCACTTGTTCACGTAAAAAGTGATACTTGATGGGAATGTGCTTGGTCTTTGAATGCATAACAGGATTCTTTGAAATACTGATGGCACTTGTATTGTCACACTTAATGGGGACAGGAGGTGTACATTTGATTTGAAAATCTTGTAAGGTCTGCATCATCCAAAGGAGTTGAGTGCAACAAGATGTGGCAGCCACATATTTTGCTTCTGCTGTAGATAAGGCAATAGAATTTTGCTTCTTGCTGAACCAAGATACTAACCGGGGCCCCATATAGAATGCACCACCACTAGTGCTTTTTCGATCATCAACACTTCCAGCCCAATCTGCATCAGTGTAAGCATGAAGAGTAAGATCAACATTATTTGGATACCATAGACCAAAGTCTTGAGTTCCTTGTAGATATTTGAATATTCTTTTAACAGCCTGAAGGTGAGACTCTTTTGGATTAGCTTGGAATCGTCCAACAATCCCAACTGCATGCATAATGTCTGGTCTAGTCCCAGTGAGATAAAGTAGACTTCCTATCATCGATCTGTATTCTGGTTGATTCATTGTGGGAGAATCATCATTAGAACTGAGACTGCATCCGGTTATCATAGGTGTACTTACAGGTTTGCATTCTTCCATGCCATACTTCTTCAGAATTTTCTTAAGATATTTTGCTTGTGATAGGAATATACCATCTGCAGTTTGATGCACTTGCAAGCCAAGAAAGAATGTTAGTTCCCCAAGTAAAGACATCTCAAATTCTTGCTGCATGACAGAGGCAAATTTTTGACTCATAGATTCTTCGTTACTCCCAAAAATGATGTCATCAACATATACAACCACAATCAATAGTTTGTCATTTTCAACTTTTGTGTATAAGTTGCTATCAGCAGACCCCTTTGAAAATCCTTGTTGATGAAGATATTTGTCAAGACGATAGTACCAAGCCCTTGGAGCTTGTTTGAGACCATATAGAGCCATTTTAAGTCTACAAACAAGATTTGCATCATTTCCCAAAATGAATCCTTCTGGTTATTCTATATATACTTCTTCTTCTAGATCACCATTAAGAAAAGCAGATTTGACATCCATTTGATAAACTTTGATTTGTTGATAACTTGAAAAAGCAAGGAACATTCTGATGGCTTCAAGTCTAGCTACGGGAGCAAAAGTTTCTTCAAAGTCTATACCTTCTTGTTGAGTATACCCTTTGCAAACCAGTCTAGCTTTGTTTCTTACAATATCCCCATTCTCATTTAACTTGTTCTTGAAGATCCATTTAGTTCCAATGACATTTTTATCATGTGGTCTTGGTACCAAATCCCAAGTGTCATTCTTTTCAATTTGATCAATCTCTTCATTCATGGCTTGGTTCCAGCATTCATCTTGGCTAGCTTGATTTACATTGAGTGGTTCAATTGTGGATAGAAGTGCCAGATTACTAGAAGATCCCACAAGTGTTCTCCTTGTTCGTACACCTGATTCTTTGTCTCCCAAAATTTGAGATTCAGGATGATTCTTTTGAACATATCTGGATGGAGCCTTTTCAAAAAGATCATTTTCAGGTTCTTCATTGGATCCACTGTCTATATCATTTCCATTTAGCACAGAAGGAAATAAGTCACCATCATCTTCATTTGTTGTTTGTTTTTCTTCTTTAGGAGCTGCAGGAGACTCATCAATAACAACATCAACACATTCAACAATCTTTCGAAGCCTTTCATTATAACATTTGTATGCTTTGCTTGTCGATGAGTAACCAAGAAATATTCCTTTATCTGATCTAGGTTCAAACTTGCCAAGCTTTTCATCATTATTTTTGATAAAGCACTTGCTTCCAAAAACTCTAAAATGCTTTACAGTGGGAGTTTTGCCATACCAGAGTTCATAAGGAGTTTTATCACTGTTTACCCGAACGTGAGCTTTGTTGTGAATGTTCACTGCTGCGAAAGCTGCTTCTGCCCAGAAAGTGTCAGGTGTTCCAGAGTCATCAAGCATAGCTCTGGCCATATCTTGAATTGTTCTATTCATTCTTTCTGCTATGCCATTTTGTTGTGGAGTGCCAGCTACAGAGAATTGTCTTTTTATGCCATGTTGTTCACAAAATTCAAGGAATTCATTTGATGTATATTCTCCTCCTCGATCAGATCTAAGACACTTGATTTTTAAATCCAATTCATTTTCAGCTAGTGCTTTGAAGCTCTGAAATTTTTCAAAGGCTTCATCTTTGTGTTTAATGAACCCGATCGAACACATTCTAGAGTAATCATCAATAAATAAGATATAGTATTCTTCCCCTCGTAGTGTCTTTTTCCTCACAGGTCCACATATGTCAGTATGAATGAGTTCAAGAGGCCTACTTGATGATCCTTCTTTGGCATTAAATCGTACTCTAGTCTGCTTACCGAATTGACAAGATTTTCATATGATATTTTCTGGTGGATTAATATTGGGAAGATCACGAACAGCTTGAAGTCTGCTTGCTTTATTGATTTGAGAGAAGCTCAGATGCCCCAGCCTTCTATGCCATAGCCAATTTTCTGAAGATTTTCTCAGGTAACATTGATCTTTGTAGCCCTTTAGTATATACAGGTTTCTTGGATTTCTTTTCCCTTTTATAATGATTTTACCTGTATCAAGATCACGAACCACACATTCTTTTGAACTAAAAACAACTTCTGTTCCTTGATCACACATTTGACTTACACTTAACAGATTATGCCTTAATCCATACACATACATGACATCTTTAGCCTTCACCTTTTCTTTTAGAAACACTGATCCTTTTCCTTTAATTATAGCAGGAGTATCATTTCCAAACGTAACTTTCTTTTCCTTTTCTAGAGCATTATACGAAAAAAGTTTGCTTTTGTCACCTGTCATGTGCCTTGAGCATCCACTATCAATGTACCATTGATTTTCTTCACCTTCTGCAAATAATGCTATCCCACAATTTTCAATCGGTATTTCTTCCTCTTTCCACACATTAGAGTTTGAGGGAACATGCTCTTTTGGCTGGACCTTGCTCCTGCATTCAGATTCTTCATGACCAAAGTTATTGCAATAAGTACATTCAACTTCGTTTTGAAGAGGAGAAAAGTTGTTATAGGTGTTCTTCTTTGGTTCAACATTCATCCTTATCTTTCTTGCTTCTCTTGTCATGATGGTTTTATATGCAACACATTGAATAGATTTATGACCAAAATTGTAACATGAGAAACATTGTCCATTGAAGTAGAAATTTCTGTGATCATGAAATCTTCTATTAGAATTTACCTGTTGGTTGTAGCCATTTTGAAAGATCTCCCTGTTAGTGTTTCTTTAATTGAGATGATCATGCTTTACCTGTAAAGATCCTTTGTTCCCCTGCTGAGTGGCTGAATGTAGAGAACCAGCTGTGGCTGCTTTTAGAAAATTTGGTGCTAATGTCTGGGAAGATTCCCCAGTATATCCAAGACCTGTTTTTATAAGAGGAGACCGTTGTACCTTGATAATCTCATCCAAGGTTTCTGAACCTTTAGAAAATATGAGATTGAGAGAATTCACTTTCTCATTATCCTTCCTTAGACTTACTACTTCACATTCTAATTCCTCCATGTGTTTTTCTCTTGCTTCATGCTGACTTTTAAGAGTCTCTATGATTATGTTATTTTCTTCTAGGCTTACTTTGAGTTGAATGTTTTCTTCAAGAAGATTATTGTCTTCTAGAGAATCCACAAAAGTACCTTTTTCTTTTCTGGATTCTTGTTCACATTCTTTCACGGCTGCCCATACCTTTGCACCAAGATTTTGCAGATAAGCTTTTGTTTGCACACTTCCCATTGCGACGGATCTCCTTCAAGCGATCAAGTTTCTGCAGAAGGACCTGCTCTGATACCAATTGTTGGGAAAAATATTGAGAGGGGGGCGGGGGGGGGGGGTGAATCAGTATCTAGGGCAAACTGAAACTTTTCACTTTTTCATTCCTTAAAACCCATACGCTACTTTCCTTTAGTAAACTCGCGTATACACGCGGATATCTTTCATGCAACTCGCGTATACAGAGATCTAATTATGTCATTAGTTCTTTGCTTATATCATTCCATTATTCATTCATCAGATGTTCAATAAACAGTAAATATGTGCAGTAAGATCAGAATAAACCATCACACAAATCATCACACATGAACACCAGGATTTTTAGGTGGAAACCCAAGTCGGGAGAAAACCACCGCTGCAGTTGCTCAGCCTTCAATATTTTATTATAGAGAAAACATATTACAACATATGTGCTGGTGCAGACTTACTAAAGACAGAAATCCTCTACATTGCCACTGGGGCTCTTCCCGAAGGTGGGAGCCTCCAACGTCCCCCACTCGCTTAAATTTCTGCCTTCTCTGAAGGGGAGCTACGACCTGATTCATGACAGCCACCTGGAAGGAGCAACTCCGCTCTGCCACAGCCTCACCTGGAAGGGAGCTACGACCCCCTGACTGAAGGCTACAACCCTCAGCACCTCTATGGACCACGTTTCATCAATTTTCACACTGGATCCAACAACTTCAATAGAACACAACTTGCAAGCCACGTTTCATCATATTTTCAGACTGGACCCTCTTCATACATTTAAGCTCAAACATACATCACCAACAGATACTTATCAATTCAGACAACACAGATCATATAGCAGTAATACAGCAGAACAGATCAGATGTTTCATACCCCATGCTTCAGTAAACCCTAGTTTGCATACGTGCTTTCCTTTCACTGATGTCGCGTATATACGCGCTTTCGTTCACAAAAACCGGCGTATACCTCTGTGTATATTTTATTGCGCATACGCGCTTTCTCTTCAGCGAAGCCGCGTATATACACGCTTCCTCCGTGGCGAAGTAGCATATAGATCTTCAATCATTATAGAGCAGCATACTTCTACAGATCAGATATTCAGTTCAGATTTACCTTTTTACTTCAGATAGATGTTCGCCTAGATGTTCGTCTCATCACAGATCTAGTCATTCCATAAACAGATCTAGCAAATACAAGTATATTTCAGATCTAGATCCCCTTCTTCATCACTCCTTCATTGGTGCATCATACATTCAGATCCTTCATTCAATTGTAACCCTTTCCATTCAGATATACTCCAGAGAGAAGTATTCATTCAAGCTCAGACATCTTGCACCCATTCTCATGATTTGCGCAATGAATTTCTTCTCCTTATATAGGTTTACCCCTTTTCAATACCATGAGCCAAAACCACATTACTTCCGATGGTATTCCTAGACGGGGTCAATTAGGCGAATCATTACCCAATACAATGGGTCAATACCATGGTGGTTACCCCTGGTTTTGCACTTTTTGAGCGTGTTTGCCCATACGCTACTTGGAACGTTCCTTTCCGCGTGCATACACGACTTCCCCTAGGCCAATCCGCGTATTCCTAGAGACATACTCTTTTTCATCATAGAATTAGCACAAGCTGAATTTATTTCTTCATTGTCTTTTGTACTTACTGTAGATACATCAGATTTCCTTCATCAAGAACATATTCTATCAAGCACACCATCATCTTTATCAAGCGGGTTGCCTTTCAAGGAAAACATTCATCATATTGCTAACAAACATCATTTACCAAGTCCATCACATCAAGAATAACTTCATCATGTGGATTGCCATCAAGGACAACACATGTCAACAGTCGCATGTCTTCATCTTCATTCAGTGGGTTGCCATCAAGGACAACACTCTGCATCATATTTCCAACAAAGCAAGCGAAGAGTGAGTCCAAGGAGAGGTTCTGAATATTGAGGGAGCTCTGCGGAGCCTGTATGTACTGTGTTGGGTCATGATGAACTCTGCGGAGCATGTTATGTAATGTTTGGCTGAATTAATAGAAACAGACTAATGATGTGTTGTGGGATATGAGATGTGTGACGGCAGTAGATAGATGTATGTTCAATTATTTCAATTTTTTTTTCTAATGTTCATATTGTTTATGGCTAAATGATAACTTGTCTCTCAAATCACATATTATGAATATGCTCTGTGTAATGTAATGTATGAATCGTTGTTAGTGACCTCTCTTTGATATTAATGGTCTAGCTTTCAATCTCAGTAAGGTCATGGCATGCCTCAGGTGAGACTCCTTTCTTTCTTGGGCAAGGTGAAATTTTCGGCTTTGTCCTAGACTATAGTAGAATCTTGTTGGCTCTAAGCCTGAACCTGGGTCTGTCCCAGAGACCTCAATTTTTTCCAACAAGGGAAGTGAAGTTGGCAGAACTATAAGAAGTGTAGATCAATTATAATATGATAATGGAAGATTTATTTGTTTTTAAATTTACATTTTTAATGTTAATTTGTAAGTAGTAGAAAATAAGAGGATATTTGTGGAAGACAAATCTTACAAAAAAGAGTTATAATAATTCCATCCGAGGTTTGAAGGAGAAATAAAATCAAAGGTTCTCAAGAGAAATGTAAAATCCTAGATCAATGGAAGCTGAGAGAGAAGGTTCCTGAGAGAGGATCGTAAAGTTACCAAAAGTCTAGGTTCAAAGGAGGAAACTTGATGAGGTACTTGTAGCAGGGTGAAATAGACTTGCTATTGCAGAGGCTTAATGGAAAAGGATAAGTTCACATAAGAGAAAGAAAATATGGATATCACAGCTCATGAAAAAGGTTTATGTGAAAGCCACAACATAAGGAAAAAATATATCAGGGAAAAAGACATCAAGAGGAATACAAGTTATGAAGAGTTTAATAAAAAACTCACGGAGATGAAAATATGACTGTATGTGCTTATGGAGTTGCTTCTACAAGATGTTAAAGACTAGAAATGTGGATCGGTGGTATAGTAAAAGGTGAAGTGGCTCAAATTGCAGGTAAAGTTGAAACATAGGTTGATTATTTAGCAAAGGAGTGAAGATCTCAAGGAAAATAATATGAATGTTTACATTTATAAACCATGTTAGAAACTAGGACAATATTGAGAGGTGGTTTGAATTAGTATTGTAGGGATTTCCCCAATTTAAAAACATTCTTTCACTTATGCAATGATATTAGAACACTAAAAATAACTTCAACAATTCATTCATATGAAAATGACATGAAATAATTTCAATAACACAAGGAAGAAACAAATTCTTCAAAATGCTCTTCAATATCTTCTAAAGTTAAGCGAGAACTTGTTGCTACAAATTTCTCTGGCTACAACCAATAAGGAGTTACAATTCCTTGATTTATCAGCTACAACTAAATGGAGCTACAACCCCAAATATTTACTAGCACATGCTGGAATGATCTAGACCTTGGGGGGAGGCCCCCAAGATCTAAAAATTTGAAATTCCAGAAGAAAAGAGAGGAGAACGCACAATAAACAAAACCACAAAGAATTTTTTTTATTAAAACAAAGAATAATTGTAAAAGGAGTAGGAAAATCCTCTCCCTTTGAAACACTAATTCCATCTTGCTCGACCTGTTGAATTATTCTTGGTGCTCCTTCAAAGAAACCAGAGGTCTTCACCGAGTGGGGAGTCCTGACCTCTTGAAATATATGTCCCACCTTGTTTTTCTCATTTTTCCTACCAACTCTGATCGAATTTTTTCTTAATAATGTTACACTGTCCACCCTTAGCTAATATGCAGATGCTTCACTGAGGCTTACTACTAAGCTAGTGAGATGATCTTGCTCCTAAAGTTGTAATTCATATGGTGTGGGGATAAATATGACCGACTATGGTTGATATTATGTGATAAATGGCTCATTGGATGAGTACAGAGAATTAACTGATCCGGTACCTAACACGAAGGGAAAAAAACCCTAATGAGGAAAGTGAAACCCCCACAGCTTCCACTGTAGTATTATTAGTAGCAACCTCAACGAGTTCCCCGAAGACCACCAATGGATTCATACTGGCTTGCTGAGGTGGATCCATAGTCCTGATCAACATGGAATATATGGATTGAGAGGGGAAATCCACTAATTCCTCTTCTATCTCAACAAGCGAGCCTTGAAGGGGATCAATCATCAAATCAACTGACATAAAATAGATTCCAAGAAGTGTGAGCCCTTACCTTGAACATAGACCGTAGGTCCGGTATCATTCACATCACCACGACGACATCCATCGCTTGCAGCCATCGAGACCCTATCTGAACCCTAACTTATCGCTAACCTTCACGAAATAAATAGAGCGCATTGCCATTTTTCGTTGTGTTGAAGTTCATGTGACATAACTTTTAATTACAAGATTCTTCCTTTTTTTGTGGTTAAAAATTATGATAAAGATGAGTATTATTATGCTTTTTCAATGTGTTTATAATGAAAGCTACTACACCAATTAAACCTCCTAAAGGCTCATTTATGAATCAAGAATAAAAAAGACTTCGAGTACAAGTTATCCATGCTAGTAGGTCAATTTACGAAAGGAAGTGATACTATGAGTGTTGATTTTTTACTCGTGAAAGGATTAGTTGGAAATATGGAACAAAATACGATGGAAGAAATTGAAAATAATATGAATGAAAATAAGAAAGCAATAAAAATAATCCATGAATTAAAGTATGGAATAAATAAAAAACATCCTATTACAAAATGTGAGGAAATCATAAAAATAGGAAGAATAATGGTGTTGAGAATGAATCACATATGAGGAGTATTTTGTGATAATTAAAAAGCACAAATATTGAATCAATGGACCATAATCATAGCTTTTCAATCCAAGATCTGTATCATCGATTTTTCAAGTTACCACCAAAGAGATGTGTAGTGTGCAACATTTGACAACAAGGGGCGAAGTTGGGGTAGGGAGGAAGCGTAAGAAACAAGGAGAGGCCCAATGCCCAAGAGAGGGGGGAATTTGAACACCATACCATCACGATTATTTTATATCGGTCAATAAAATGCATATGAAATTTATATAAACCTATATAATCTGTATCAGACCAAAAAAAATATTTACATTGTTTTAGAAAAAATAGTGACTTGTAACCCTAATTCTGATTTTTCACTTATACTTCAACTGAACTAAACGAAACAAGAAATGGAAATGTATCTTTTCATGGGTGGCTCACAAAACAATATCGATGATGAGAAGAGTTTTTTATGGGTCGATTTTGAGCAGAGCCGTCTAATATTTCTTGCAATAGAACCATTTATTATGGTTAACGAATATGTAGAGGCCAGGTGAAATAGTGACAGGGTGTCTCGTTCGCAGAGACTACCAATTACTTCAATGGCAGAGCCAAATAGAACATATGAGGTGTTATTTTTTTTTTTTGTTACGTGTTTTTTTTGTGTATTATGTATGAATGTATTCAAAATATGGTGAATATTTGGTAATGTGATATTAACTAAATATGTAGATGAATTCAGATTGGAAGAAAATCCATATGTGTGAGTGATTGTAGGGAGAATAAATGAGATTGATAAGACTGTTTTAGAGGAGAGATAGCTAGAATCCCCATTTGGAATTCCATTTAGATCAAGATTTAATGTGGGTGGAACAACATAGGTACCAAATTTTCTAGAAGTATCCATGACTTAGAAGGTGAGTTATTGTACACGTTTATTTTTCCTGCATTAAGTGGTATGAGAGCTAGAAAGCTATTTGGTGGGAAGATTAGAGGATAAAATCTATTTACAGAAATAAAAGTAGGATAATTTTTTTGGAAGAGTTCAAACATAGAAGATAATGATAGAGCTTGTGAAAATTGATAGGATCAGATTCGGTGAAATTTGTCAGTTGAACCTTTAATGTTTTAATTAATTTGAGAAGGAGATGATATTTGCAATTTAAGCTCTTGCAAAAGAAGAATAAGATCACTAACATTCTTTAAAATTTTATAGAGAAATGAAATTTTCTACTTTGGAATTAGAAACTTGTTAAAGACGGTAAATTCTGCAACAACAATTTTTTAGACAGACAAGAAACAGTTCGAGTAGTGAAGTTGACAGAACTCTTTAAAGAACTGTAGATCAAATATAGTCTGATAATGGAAGATGCATTTGGTTTTAAATTGAAAATTTTAATGGTAATTTGTAGGCAGTATAAAACAAGAGGATATTTGTGGAAGACGAACCTTACAATAGAGCGTTGTAATAATTCTATCCGACATTGGAAGGAGCGAGAACAAGGAAGGTTCTCAAGAGAAGTGTAAAATCCTAGATCAAAGGAAGATGAGAGAGAAGGTTCCTGATAGAGGATCTTAAAGTTACCAAAATTCTAGGTTCAAAGGAGGAAATAATGACAGAAGTGTCCTCAGGAACACAAATTTTATTAATTAGGAAAAGAAAAATTACATAGAAAATTTGCAAGAGTTTACACACGAAAACTCAACACTCTCACTAGTAAAATATGCTTTAAATAAGTTGCATGTCCACAAGGAGTGTGTCTAGTTTCGTCTACAGGAAATATTGAATTGAGATGGCATTGTTGAAAATTCCAAAATAAGTCACGTTGAAAAGTCATGTGTTGTGTTGCTCCTATATCTAAGATCCAAACATCTTCATAATCACTTTTAAGATAAGTGGAGACATGTAATGTTGTTGATTATGAACTTTGAATTGTGGTAAAGACATATTCTGAGCCATCATCTTCTTGATCATTAGCAAATTGTGTTGTGTTTTCATGAAGCTTTGGAAAATTTTCAATAGATATTCGAAAATATTTAGAATAATAGGAAACTCTGTTACATCTTCTATAAATAATTTGACTTAAATCTCTACCTCTGCTCAGATTTTTTCCTCTACCTTTGCTTTAACCTCTTCTTCTAGTTTTTCTTGTGCCTTTACTTTGTCCTCTTCCTTGGTTGTTCCCTATGCCTTGAAATTTTCCTATGCTTGAACTATTGCATCTAATAAAGTTTCTCCCTCTGCTTTTTTTTCTACCACGACCTTGTCCACTATGTGTTGATGGATTTTGACTGAATTACATCTTCCTCTACCTCTAGAACTATCAATTAAAGATTTGTGTGTACTGGCTTTTCTGAAGAAGTCATCTTCACCAATATGTTTCTTCTACCCAATTTTTATTCCATGTTGAGCTAACGTTTCACTTAATTCATCAAATTTTAACTTTAGAGTTTCCAAAAGACAAGTGTATGAGGAAGGCAAACCAAAAATTGAAATTATAGTCATAAAACTAACGTCTACTGTTTCAAAACCAACATTTACTATTTCCTGCTTGATGTTCTTAAGTCTAGAAATATATTCAAAGACACCTCCTCCTTCGGTCAATTTCTGTTGGAGAAACTTCAATTGAATATCAAATTTCTTAGATTTAGGTTGTGTATCAAACAAATCTTTAATAGTTCTCAAAGAAGACCAAGCATCAGAAGCGTTTTCAATATGAACATACATCTCATCATTAACTAAAGATTTGATTAGTGCTAATGCTTTGGCATTTCTAATCTCTCATTTAACTAGTAAAGCTGCATCTGTCGGTTTATTTCGTTTAAAATCACCATCACACACATATCGCCAAGTTCAATATAAATAAAAATGCTTTCAATGATTTTCTTCCATGTATTGTATGTCTTTGTGACTTCAAGTTTGTCAGAATCAGAAAATAAGTTTACCAGCTTTGAGCAACACACCATGCACCAGAAAAAAATGAGCAATACATCATTCACAAAACACTACAAAAAATTATCTATCGGGACATGGCCTTGACACTGAGCTTTGCACTTGGCTCTTGTTGGGTGCAAGAATTACAGTTAAGCAAACTCCTCAACACTTAATTGTCAACTCGGGGGATTCGTAAACTTAGAGACGAAGCACAAGCAATGCCAGAGATGGTATGAATCTCTCTGATATAAATCCCTACTTTATTTGAAGGAAATATTGTAGAATCAAATCAAGATGAGAAAAAGATAACTTGAGTCATCAAAATAATCCAAGACTAAAACAAGAAAGAACGCATTTGCGAAAAGGAGATCAATGATAAAAGGAAATCACTCTAGCTGATTATGCTTAACTATTAAGAGTGTGCTTCTCTTCAGCAGAGGCACTTTAGCAGTCTCGTTAGATGGGCCCTTAAATCTGCTTCATTAGATATTTCCTTCTTGCATTAATTTGTCCTGCACTAGTGCAGGATCAGAGTTTTATGTAGAAGGTATAAACTATGTCTTTACTGAAGGTTTTTCTACTTCATGCAAGGGCTTGAACTGTTCAAGGTTCAAAGAACTTCAGATCTTGTGACAAGAAACTAGTTCTTACACCAAATCAGAGCTTCCTGCACTTAGTTTTTTATTCTTGAAATGATTGTTTAATTGTCACAAGTGCTACTTTGCTGTAAAACCAGATTGCATATATGAAAAGTAAATGTTTCTAAATTTAATGAAGTGCAGAAATAAAGAAACATAAACATCTATCCTGTCATAATCATTCAATGAAAGAAAGTTGCGGAAAGTAAATAAATACCCTCTGTAACACACCAATGTGCATTGGTGTAGGTGTATGTCTGCTTCTTGGACTAGGCGGGAAAGCCAATCAACCAAAATTGCAGAAAAGAGATGTCACACCAACGTGCACTGGTGCAGGATGATTTCTCCTACTTGGACCAGGCAGAGAAAGCCAATCCGAAATCAGGTGCAGGAAAGTAAATTTGGAGGAAATTAAATTGCAGGAAAAGGAAATTCTATTTGATGCACGCAATGGATCCATTTTCACAAAGACATGAATTTATGCGCTAAAAGCTAAATCACACTTTGACAATAAAACATAAATTACAGAAAGAAGAGAACGGGGTAAACGTGCTGAGTTGGCTGGGCCCTAGCCAACCAGTGCATTTCCATCTTAAGTGAAAACGCTACTCAACACTTAATTTAATTAATCAACCAAACCATAAAAACACAATTCATGAAGCTGAGGTGAAATTCCTTTTTATTAGATCATTAAGGAAAATACATGCGTGAATACATGCTCAGCCCAGATTTGGGCGATAAAAAAATAACTTGCTATCGCCTCTCTGTTCTTCTCTATTCTCCAAAACTTTTGCTACCAAGTCCTATTTACAAATTACATTATACAGATCTGTTGGCCGAAGGATGAAACAAATCGTTCAACTGCTTCATAACAAAATGTAGAATTTAGATTGTTTGGTCTTCAAAATAAAACGGTTTTGCAAAACTGGCCATAACCAATCTTCAGCTTCCACCCTTCACGGATCTAATCTTTGGCTTCCTTCAGATTATGTGTTGTCGTGGTGGAAACTGCTTGAGTCAAGGCAGTGATCGAGAGGGTTCGGATCTACCGTGAAGATCTGATGTGCTGGCCATAGTACAGGATCTGATCCTACACTAGGATCAGCAATCACGATAATCATTCTAACCACCAAACAACATTGGAGATATCGATAAGTTACAAAGAATAATTTAAAAGTAAGAAATCATGTAATAAATATATAATAAATGATAAATCAAATTAAAATATAAAGAGTAAAGGTTTGTACAAAATATGTCACCATGTTTGGACTAGTGCAAGATGAGGGTGCATAAAGGAGGTGAAACAAGGGTAAATGGTTATGATTTACGAAGGGAAAAGTAGTAAAAAGAGAGAAAATTAGGGGCCTAACATCCTCCCATCCCTAAGTTGTTGTGTGTCCTCACACAACTCTTTACGTCTACAAAAAACTTCAAATTTTTTAGCGTTCCAACTCACTCCTACTCCGGCATACTATCATCAGTCTGCAGTGTTTCAGACTTCATCTTTTTGCTGCTCTTCAATTTCTTTGTCATCTTTTTAAGCCATTTGAAACATTGTGAAGCACGGTACTTCCATACCCTGACTTCTCCTTTCTTCTTTTGGATCTCCACCATGAACTCTTCCTTATTCTGTTCTTTTTCCTCTTGTGTTTTGGCTACAAGCTGCTCTAAATTTTGTACTTGAAGCTTGAGCTCAAGTATCCGAGTAGCAGAAGCTACCGAATCTTCTTCCTTCTCTATCTCTACAGGGGCAGTATTTTCTTCAGGGACCTCAGTATCCCTTGGAGTTTCAGTAAACACTTCTTCTTTTTCTGATTCTTCTTCTTCTTCTAACTCTTCCAATTCCTCTTCTTCTTCTTGCTCTTCTGGTTCTTCTTCTTCTACTTCCACTTCTTCTGGCTCTTCTTCATCCTCTAACTCTTCCGGTTCTTCTTCTTCTCCTTCTATTTCTTCCGGTTCTTCTTCGTCTTCTAACTCTTCCGGTTATTCTTCTTCTTGTGCCGATTCTTCCTTTTCCCGTGCCGACTCTTCTAGTATGGTCTGTCTTGCACTGGTGCAGGAGGGGATTCAATGTCTTGTGGAGACTGTGGTTCTACACCCGCACTAGGTTCATCATCCTTTTTTTGGCTCTATTTAAGGAAATCGACAAACAGTATATCATCTTCGACCTCTATAGATTTTGTTGTGTCTGCAAGGACTGACAGCAAATCGTCTTCCTTAGGGGTATGTTCATGTACTGGTGGATATTCTTCAACAGGTATAGCCGCTGTCTTCTGTTTCTTTGGAGATGGAACTGTTTTTTCTGCTGATTTCCCAGTTCATTTCCTTCTTGCAGTGGTGTAAGAAGGACTTCTCTTCGCATTCTTACACGGTCCTTTGCTCGTACTGGTGGGGTTCTCCTTTATTTGTTCCAACAGCGTCTCCCAGGTCATGTTTTTAGTCTTTAAATTTTTCTGGACCAAGATCTTGATCAGGTCGTGATGATACAATTTCTTATCAGCCTAGTCCTCTCGTGCTCCCTGTACACCCTTGGCCATCTTCTCTAAACTCTTAAGCAAAAAGTAAGTGAAATCCATTCTCCATCAGACATGCCCGCAGGGTTCAAAGTGTTGCGGTATCCTGAAATGATACACAAAGGTGAGGGATTACCTCCCCTCACAAGTCATGAATTTCTGAAGAATAAAAAGGAGGTCCCACCATTGTCCCAACAGGGCGCTGTGCGAAACTCCTTTCTTCCAGTTTACGTTCATGTCTTTATCAACAACGAAACACTTCCAGTGCTTCCTCTCGAGCTTCTAATTTTTAAATTACTACATGTTATTGCCTAAATATACCTCAGGCTGAAAAAAGGCAGAGTTCAGGGTAACATCAAACCACGCTCAGTCTGGTAGCTAGCCCTACCAGATCAGGAGAGGGCTCTCTCTGGGTCAATCTCAGCAAAAAAAATGAGTGAGGCTTGAGATGACTTGAAATAAAGGCTAATTTTAGGCTAGGTATATAAGTAAAGGAGTTCGATTTTGATTTTGGGGGTTTTGTTGGAAACAAAGTGAAAATCAGTTTTGGGTTTGGGGATGAGGCCTAGTTTTTGCAGAGTTCTGAATGGGGCAAGGAAGGCAATTGTTTTGATTCTTTAGATTGAATGAATGGATATTTTCTGACCGGTGAGGAGGTGAAGAGGGCAAGAGGCATTCAATAATCCTCTTCAAACAGATGAAAACATGGAAAATTAAACAAAACTGAAGGCAGAGCAAAAAAATCTAATGTATTCCACCTTTATCACTGATTTGTTTAATTTGAGAAGAAAGGAGAAGGGAAATGATACACATAAACATCAATTAACTTAAAATCACATGGAGAAACACACCATAAAAACATAGAGCCACATGGATCCCAAAGAGTGCTGCAAACCCAGGTCTATTCCTTTGCCAAAATTGCAGAGATGAAATGTACAATGAAGTGCCAAGCAATCCCAAGTGTCCAACCCTGAAAATGACTGAAGAACTACATGATATAGACAAGCCTAATTCATTCCCATGCCTCTAGGGGTCGAGTTCACCATTCTAGGAGCTGTTTCAACCATATATAAACTAGGAACTGGAAAATAGGCAATGAAACAACTTGCCTCTATATGATAGGAAACTGATTCATTCACTTACAATTTAATTTTTGGTGAATGAATACACTAATATGAGTAAAAATATGCCAAAATTACATCATGGTCATGAAATTACATCAAGTTACATCAAGAGTTACATGAGAAAGTCAAACTAGCCAAAACTAGGCGAAATTCTGAGCTGCTGAGTGAAAAATAGGCCAAATTTCTCTATGCGCCGCGCCTAAAATCTCTATGCGTAGCACAAGTTTGAGGCTGATTTTGAAGGCCTTCCCGAAGTCCAAATTGAGTGAAGGATAGCTCATTCGAACTCCCTGCCTGTCTACTTTCCAACCCAAGTGGAATTTCTGGATTTTGTTGCCATTTGCCCCTCCAAAAATCAAATCTCCCAACACTGCTTCCTGTGTGTGCAAAAGGTGGCAGAAAGGCCATTTTTAGGGTGTTTTTGACCCTTTAGGCAACCCAGAACTTGATGAAATCCTTAGGTAATCCATAGGCATGCATAAATGTTGATGAAAAATCCAAAAATGCAAAGTTTTCCTCCAAAATAACTGCCAATTATAAGCGCGCGCCAAGTGGCGCTACGCGTCGGGCAGGAAAATCTGTGTTTAGGCCCAAAAATTCAAAATTGACAAAAATTTTCCCAAATTTCTTGAAATTTGGGCTGAAGGTCCCTCATCAAGCACTATGCTGGGCAAAAAACACTTCGGCCAAAATTTGGAGTCTATCATGCCTTTTGTGATGTTTTAGTGCCCTCCTTAGCCTCGCCTTCAAGATCTTGATCCTCGCTTTGCAAACATGATGTCGTGCCCAATAATGGTTCTTCATGTGTTTGAGCATGTTATTTTCCTTGTTTTCCTTCGCCAATAGATTCTCAAGATGAATTTTGACCCTCTCAAGCCAAGTCTCTCTATCAGCCTCAATCTCCCGCTCAATGGGTGTCATCTCGGTTGGGCTTCTTCGAGCAGCTTGCCGATTCTCACGGATGTTTTGCAACTCCATGATTGTTTGCTGATCCTCCAACTGTTTGTTCCTATGCTCCAGATAGTTTATGATCCATTGAGATCTTTGCAAGTTGTGGGTCAATATGTCTATCTCAGCCTTCTGCTCCTAAATGATCTCTCTCAACTTTGAGCTTGGAGAGCTCAAATCCTCTTCAATCAATATGAAATAAATATCCTGGCCCCCTGAAGGGCCCTCATCCTACATAGGCCTCTTACCTCTATTCTGTACATGTACCTATGCTACTGATGACGGCAACGAGACCCCTTCCACCCCGGGTGGAGATAGTACTCGTCGAGTTGCTGCAAATAATTCTCTGGTGCCTCTCTGATAAGTAACAAACACTGGCACACTGATAGGCTCTATCTTGTGACCTTCATGCTGATGTGAAGGTTCACCTGGCTCATGAAAAACCTCTGGAGGAACCTGAGGAATTGTGAAGAAATCACAGGAAATGAAATCCTCCCATGAGATGCCCTACAATCCAAGATGATGTACAACCACGATCTTGATGAGTGCATAGTGATAAATACTGTTGTACTGCTGCTCGGGAGTTTTCTTCTACACAAGCATGGTCATCCTCTCGATATTTCGACACATGAAAAAAGGTATGTTCATCATCCTCACTCTAGTGAAATGCATCAATAACCTGATGTGGTATGCATAAAGGCGTGAGAACCAGCCCTCACAACTGAAGTATCTGATAATAAGTTTCATCAAAGGTGCATAGGATTCCTTTAGGAACCAGAATGGGAATACCCTGCTGAGCTGTCTCACATAGCTAGGCCTGATGTATGGTTCATAATGCACTCTTTCCACATACTGTCTTTTGTTCCATTGTTCACCCACATTCGGTATTCCGATTGCTTGAGAGATGGTTTCCGGTGTCAAGGTGAAATTTACACCAGCAAGAGTTACCTGACCATCATGTAAATGTAAAACAAACAAACGTGCCAACTCCTGATGATGTTGAATCCGAGCAATCATCTCACAGTACTGATAGCATGACTGCTCTCGAAAACATGCCATGGCAAGTGGGCAGGCCTGCAATTGAGTCAATGAGGTGGGCTCTTCTCTTACATGTTTGCCACCTTTACGAGGCCTTCTCGGTGCATGTAGCTCAGTGGTAGAATCATTATCTCTGTCATATGATGTATCGTTGTCTGTCTCCATGGTGTTTCAAGGTCTATGTTTGGCTTGTATGAGATGAAAATGAGAATTTGTTTCTTTTTGTTTCAATTTCCAAATATGAGGTAATATGGGAGGGAATATGGAGGAATAGGGTAGTAGGAATAATGAGCTTTTATCAAGTGCAACTTGCCATTTGAAATCTGTGATTTAGGGACAGCCACTAAAGTTTGGAGAAATTTCACAATTGGGATGGGGAGGGAATGGAAATGGGTATGAATGAGTAACTATGGATATAGGATAAACAATGAAAAGGGTTGTTGTGAGGATACAAACAATGAGGAGGGGAAAAACCAGGTAGGGAAATGGGAATATTTGGCACAAAAAACAATTTCAAAAACCCTAAAGGAAGAAAATCCTCAAACAAGATAATAGGGTTTGGTTTTTGTGTTCAATTCCTCACAAAGAACACCAAATACATATTCATGGAAATGGAATGATTGCATGGACCTGCTTAGATAAAGATTGATCGATTTAGTTTTGAGAATTTGGAAAAAATAGAAAAAAATCTTCTTTCTGCCATGTGCGTCGCGCAGTCAGCCCAATGCGCCATGCCCTTCTTATGCGTCGTTCCAATGTAATATTTACACTGGGGAGGTAGGCCCAATGCGCCGCGCTCCTCCGGTGCGTCGCGTCGGCTGCCTAATGCACCGCGCACCCAACTTTGCCCAGTTTTACTCAAACTACTTGCTTTACTCCTTATGGTTTATCCTTTGCTCACTTATGTCCTCTTGGCATAAAAATGGAAGTCTTGAAACATAAAAATGATATATATGCCAAGGATTTTAACTCTTGATTTCAAAAAACCCACTTTGCAATGTTCCAGACTTTGACACTTTTTGAAAAAACTCTGTTTTGCTTCATTTTGGCTTCTTGACTGAATGATGAGCTTTCACACACTAAACCACCATAAATTCTGAGAAAAAATCTTCACTTGAAATGGAAAAAACTCTTAACTTACTTTCACACCACATATTTGAGCACATTTGGAAAATTTGGAGAAGTTTATGGTGAAATTGGGCTTGCAGCTCTATGCGCCGCGCCACAAACCCAATGCGTAGCGCCATTTTACAGGAGGCTTTTGGAGGCCTTCCTGGTGTCCAAATTGGGCATGGGATAGCTCGTTGGAAATATTATTGAGTCTAATTTCCAACCCAACTGGAATTTTTCAATCTGGATTTCATTTGCCTGGTCAAAAATCAAATCTCCCAAGACTGGTCAAAATGTGCAAAAATGAGGCTGCCTCAAGGCAGAGTGCTGTTGCGGTCAACTTTTGAAAGTCTTCCTCAGCTCCAAATTGAGCTCATGATAGCTCATTGGAAATATATACGTGTATAGTTATCATTTGACTCATCAAGCAAGTCATTTGGCCAAACAAGGTAGGAAAAATATTGATTTCCCAAGGTCACTTCAGAGGTGCATCAATTCTCCTGAGGCAACTGTATTTTTGACATTTCACTAAAACAATGACACCTGTGTAAAACGTGAAGGATTTTTTTCTGCCTTCACCTGTTTGGGACAAAAACATCTCTCATTTTTCCCAAATTCATCTTTTATTTCTCAAAAACATCATTGGAGTAAAACCTATCCCGATGTGTGGAACAAGGGATTTGTCGAAATGAAGCGAAATGAAGGGGATAAGGGGCTTATAAATTCTTGAGAAATTTTTTGGAAGTAGGGAGGGATGTTAGGAAGAAGGGGAAAGTGGAATTTCAGAGATTGAGTTAGGGGAAGGGGTCTAAAAGGGAAAAACACAAGCCTAGCCTAGAAAATTGCCAAGTTGTAGCAAGAAACTAGGGTTTATGCGAAAATGAGGAATTTGGGGGATATCAGTGATGGGAAGTGTTTAATAAGGTACATTAAGGATAGGGGAAGGTGTATGAACATCAGGATACAATTTTTGTTGAGGATTTGACCATCCAAGAGAAATTACCTCCAAAACCCTAGGAGAGGGAAATGAACCTTACCTAGGCACAACTGAAGCATGAACAAGGTGTAAAATGACCCATTGGAGCTTGACATGATGATGAAAACCCTCTGAATGATGGTACACTGAGCTGAATGGTGACATCGACCGACATTTGGACAACTTTGAAAGGAGTGAAAGCAAACCCTAGACCTAATACCTAGTGACCAAATTTTAGTTGAAGACTCACTGAAATGACAAAATTTGACCTTGACATCTTAAAATCACTTTGTAAGAGCATGTTTGATCACTGGACGAAGGCTGAAAAGACTGAAACTAACACTACACACCAGTGTTCTGTAAGCCTATCGCTGCTGCTATTGATTTTTCCGTGAATTTAAATCTCAGGGGCCCAATCTTTACACGACCATTTTTAAAACTATGTGCGAACTGTAGGTCCACCTCCATATTGTGCCCATTAAATTTCTGCAGGAACGAAAGAAAGCCTGAGTCTCACAATAGTGCAAGACTATTGCGAAACCCGGTGGTCTGATCCACCTCGCTGAGGGATGACGATTCACAACGAACAGGCGGCATTGCTGCTAACAGTTATGAACAGTCCAACGAAAGCTGCATGCAACATCGGAAAATTGAGATTTTTATAAATAGGGATCCAACCGTCTCTCGTCCCTTCTATCTCATCACTAACTCCTTCCATCGAAATATCCATAGCTACGTGGCATCTTTGAATCGTGCCGGATTGGTACTGGTGGCGGCGGTTTTAATGACTAGGTAAGCGAATGATATGAGTGAAAGGACATTAAGGTTATGATGGAATAAGGAGTAATTATGTCTAAGAAATGGTTAAATATTCTCACATTCCTTCATAATTAAAAAAAAATCTTTAATATTCATTAAAAAATAATTATGACCCTTAACTCTTAAAAAAATTTGTACTTTCAAAATATTTCTCCTAGTTGATATGATAGCATAGGTACTTATTGCTAAACAAAAGAATTTCTCATAACTTCTATGATGACCACTTTCCTATGGCGTACACTTCTGAAAAGAAGAAATATTATGCTTCGGATAAGGTGCATGCTTGCACTGTTATGCTTACACTACTTGACTAAGATGTTCTGCTAGTATCTATTTACATTGTTATATAGGACAACATGCTTGCACTGGTGCAAGCATAATATCTGAAAAAATATAGAATTTAAATAAAATATAGGCTGAACTTCTAACAGTTTTCTCAACTCTGGATTTTTTCTTCGCCCTTTCTTGATGCTTCAGAGCATATCCTTTTGCTCTATGTATAAGATTCTGCAATAAATTCACGAGGGAAAAAAGAAGTTGGAAAGGGGAAATTTTAGAATGGGAAGGAATTTCATTACAGGGATTCCAGGAATAGTACCATAGAGTGAATAAACAGAAGTGGGATAGGGAAAAAAAGTTTAGGGGTAAGTGGGATTTTTTACGAAGCGGATAGGGTAAATTTAGAAGAATATGGAAAGGTAAATTATACTGGGATTTCAAGAAGAAAATTGAGGGATCATTACTGTTGGGACTTAGAAATGTTGTATTTCCATCCACCTTTCCCTTCACTATTCCTTACATCTCATCATCCCATTAACCTTTCATTATATCATTTTCATAAATACATTTGGGTTTCACCTTCTTATTTTCCACTTTATTCATTTTTGTATTATAAGTGAATTTATGATTAAATATTAGAAAATATACATGTTTTTATATATATCTCAAGAATGTGTGAGCTTTGTAATGTGTAGGATATATGTGAAGGATTAATTCTAAGAGACTTTTGGAATATCTCCTCCACCATATTAAGGAGAATTATTCAAGCCTATTCCTAAGGAGAAGATCATGGAGGATTTGGTTGGCATATCTTATTCAAGATATGTGAGAGATGTGTGGAGGATTCGAAGGGATCATGTCTTGTAATAATGGGAAAGTAGTTGAGAGTGGTTGAATGAGATGGTTATCTTCTTCATGTATACAAGAGAGTGCTCTCTCTTCATTTGGAGGGAGGAGAGTTCATTAGATTAGTTTTTGGAGTTTTAAGAGATAGTCTTGTAATTAGGAGAAGGGGATTCTTAACTGTGATTCATATTCTTTTATTGTATGCTTTCATGGTTTTTCATTTGATTCTTGTAATTTAATTTGAGATAGCTTTATTATTGTGAGCTCACATATGTTGTTTTTCATTCAACTCTTCACGTGTTGTATTGCTTTTCCTTTATGCAATTTCCTGCTTTCCTAGTTAATGTTTCAATGCCTTCCTAGATTAATTTTATTTCAGTAATTTAGATTAGATTAGTTCCACTTCGTTCCTGCATATATAGTGCATGTGCTTCGTAAGACTATGAACCTCGGATTGACAAATTAAATGGTTGGGAAAGTACTACAACTGAATTAAACGACAATAGTTTCACCCAACATTTTGGCGCCGTTGCCAGGGAAGCACGATGGATTGAAGTTCAGTTTGATCTTTCATGCAAGTGTGTTTAGACATGTTCCTAACTCTGAGGTGACAGGGTTATAAGACGTGGGGAACAGCTTACGCATCCTTCGACATACTGTAACGGGCTCGGCCTCATATGGATCAGGGCATGTAGGGTGTGTTTACATTTATGCAAGTGTGTTTAGACATGTTCCTAACACCGAGGTGACAGGGTTGTAAGATGTGGGGAACAGCCTACGCATCGTTCGACATACTATAACGGACTCGGCCTCATATGGGTCAGGACATGTAGGTGTGACTGATATCAGGAAATAGGTGCTGAAGATTCCTGCTTGGAGGAATAGGGTCCTGTTCTCTGTTATGGTTGATTGATCTTCTTTCCTGCAAGAGTAATTTTCAATTTCTGCAAGTGTGTTTGATTTCCGCAACTGTGAAGAGTGTTTTTTTTATTTGTTTCAGCATGAGTTCTTTTATTTATGCAAGTAGTTTATTTTCATTTAAGATTTTTAGATTTAAGTTTTGAGTGCAGTAAGAATCCCTTTTTCAACATGGTTTAACAATGAGTTTCAGCATGGAACTACTCACTCAGATCCTAGCAAAATTCGGGATCTCCTCTTCCTTGGAAGAGAAGATCTTGATAAGAATTAAATGTTCAACTACTCCCCAAGAAACAAACGAAGATTTAACATCTGAAGAATCTTGCATATCTGATAACGAACAATCATTCGAACAGGAAGAAGAAGAGTAGTTACAACATGATCTAAGTAAGAGAAATCGTGCCTATCAAAGCCTTATCGAACAATGGTTCCAGGTAAGTACTCGATTAGAGTCATCTTTTTATTTTTATTTAGTTGATTTGCAGTTTCAGCAACTAGACCCATTCACTCTGGAATATTTTCATTTTTCAATTGAACAATTCGTATTGAATATATTGTTGTTACTGCTACGTGAGTGGCTTCATTGGAAGTTTAATTACACGTAACTAATTTTTTTAAATTCTAATTAGTATAGAGTAGGTAGGCTTTCATTTTCAGTTTTTGCTTTCAATTTTTCTTTTACCTAGAATAAGTATGCTTTCCTCCGCACTTAGTGCGATTACGAGAATCAGAAAATAAGAATGATTTAGACTAATTTCAGGAAAAAATTGTTTTGCGATATTCCTAATCGATTTTATCATTAATTTTCAAATCATTTTTTTTTCTTCTCTCCATTTGCTAAAAAAATTTTTAATCGTGAATTGAGGCTGAATAAAAACAAACTAAGTTTTTATCTAAATAGTCACGGAAACTGTGAACAGTCGCTGAAACTGTGTCTAGCATTTTATCTGAACAGTTGTTGAAACTGTGTCTAGCGTTTTATCTGAACAATTGTTGAAACTGTGTCTAGCTTGCAATTGATTACGTTTTCTGGGCATACTAAAACCTGTAGCAAGAAATTATATGATAAAACCTGCAAAAAAAAATGAATCTGAAATTTCCCAGGTTCATCGTTTCACTTCAATAAAATAACTGTGAGTTTCATTGGATTTGCAAGCCGTAGCGATGCCAACCCTCTGCCCACTGTTCATAAACCTGCAACAACAAACCAAAACGATAAGCAGCAAACAAATGAAACCGCAATAAAGTAAAAGATAATTCTTATTGTTTTCATATTTCGAACACTGGAATTTTCTCCTGTGATTAATTCTCACGTTTAATTTGGGGTTTCATAAAAAAATCTAGAATATCATGTGGATGTTGATTAAGAAATATCGGCCAAATCCATGGGTTTTTAGACTATCTGTGGCATATTAAAATAATAGGAATGAAATCCCATCAGTATCACAGCCAGATAACTATTTTTGGTTTTCCTAAATTTTCTATCTGTCGGCATACTTTATTGAGATTAAATGATTATGTTGTTGCTTATTTGACGGATCCCTTCTTTACTGGCTACGAATTTTTCTCCATCGTTTATCTTGAAGAAATCATTTTTATCATGGACGCTGGACAACTGGATTTCTTCTTACGTTCTGGTGCAAAATAGGCTTATGTTCATTTGATGGTAGCAGAGATGTCAGTATGCAGATTGCTAGTGTTCTTGAGAGAGGTAAGGAGGTAACATCAGACAGTAGCAGTCGCATGTGTGTTTCTTGTGAGATGGCAGTGGTATGGCAAAAGAATCAGCTAAACAAGAATGCATCGAAGGACCAAATTATGACATATCTGAATCAGCTTTGTGACCGGTTGCCAAAATCTAATGGACAAGCGGCTGTGGACTGCAATAACCTATCAAGCATGTCACTGCGTCATTTACAATTGGTGATAGAAATTTTCATCTCACTCCTGAGCATTATATTCTTAAAAGTGGTTCTGCAGCACAATGTATTAGTGGTTTCATGGGATTAGATGTTCCTCCTCCAATGGGGCCTTTTTGGATTCTTGGAGATGTATTCATGGGTGTCTACCATACCGTGTTTGATTTCGATAACATGAGAGTGGGATTTAAGGAAGCAGCTTGAATCATTGAATTCAAATATCTTTATAAAACTTCATGGTTCTGATCATTCTAATAGAAGTCACTAAAATTTAAATCTTATTGCATTGTATTGGATTGCCGATTTTGCATGTGCAAATGAATAGTATGGTAGGAAATCGTGCGTAAGATTTAAACTATGTATTTAACATTCCATAGCTGTTGATATGATTCTCTCAAAACTGTCTCTTCAGGGACCTCATTACATAATGGGTGGTTTGACATTGATGATAATTTTGGTTCTTTTGCAACTAACACAGAAATTGTGATTCACTTTCCAACAATGGTAGCTGTTCTGGTGAATCAGAAAATCAAAAATATTCTGTGTTTCCTGCACGTGCTGGTGTTGATCCCCCATCTGCACATGATCCACCCTTTCCGGCATCTGTTTCTGGAACAAGTCAGATTCCTGTGCGCCCTTCCCTTGGAGCTAATGTATATAAAATTGGTATGCGTAGCGGTACTTTAAGTGCTGATCTACCTAATGTGACATCTTCGCAAGTCCCAATTCCTACAGATGTTGGTAAAACATCTCTTTTGGGTAGTATGAACCATGATGCATCATCCACACTGACTACATCATACACAGCAAAAATATTTCCAATGACATATGAGAGGTCAAGTCAACGAAGTTCTCTTGAAGAGAGTAATGACATTAAAGCACCGAGGCGTGTTCTTAAGTTAGAATCACAAATGGACAAGTCATATGTGGATGCCCCATCGAAGGATACGAGTTACAAGGATTTACAATATAGTTCAATACCAAATTTTCAGAGACTACTCTTAAGGAAGCATGGGCTAGGAAGGTCATCTGGGATCAATAGACTAAGTTTTGAGGATAACCAACTACCAGCTGGGGAGACGTTTAATTATGTGGATGGTCTTATGTCCCTCAATGATGCCCTTACAGAGGGACTTAGTGTCAGTGAAGATTGGTCTGCTAGAGTTGCTGCTTTTAATTACTTAGGGAAAATGCTACAGCAAGGGCCCAAAGGCGTACAGGACATAACCCAAAGTTTTGAGAAGGTCATGAAATTGTTTTTTTCAGCATTTGGATGATCCACATCATAAAGTGGCCCAAGCAACACTTTCCACACTTGCTGACTTGATACCAGCTTGTCGAAAGCCATTTGAAGGGTACCTGGAAAGGATTCTACCTCATGTATTTTCACGGTTGGTTGATCCGGAGTTCATCACTGCTTTGATCCAACCATAAGGTATCTCGAAGGTCCTAAATGGATCTAGCAGGGGGGTATAAGTTAACTTTCTTCCTAGAATCTCCATGTGAGATATACATATCATCAGAACAACATCCAATATATGCATTAGCCGTAGCAAGCCATGGTCGACCCAAGATCAAGGGATGTCCTCCTACTGGGTTCTTTGGCTCAAGCACAATTAAATCAGTAGGATATTCCCACGAATCTAATGAGATGATCACATCATCCAATACTCCCTCTAGCTTAATTTTAGATCTATCTGTTAATTCAAGCACAGTGGGAGTAGGGCGAAGATAAGATAACCAAAGTTGATCCATGGTTTGCTTAGTCATGACATTAATGGTTGCCCGCAAGTCTATAAGAAAATTAGAGACAAGGACATTACCAATCTGAAGTGTGACAACAGGGTTTCCGAGATTAAAATATTTTTCCACAGACACACATCCCGTCATCAACTCTGCTGCCCTACCAAGAAATTGAATGGTTCGGGGTTCCAACCTCTTCCTCCCGAGTTTCTTGAGACAGAGTTCCTTAATGATCTTAGTACACATGGGGATCTCTTTGATGGCTTGAAGCAAAGGTATCTTAATGAAAATATTCTGAAGCTCAAATGCCAAACTAGTCTCAGAAATAGGCTCATTCCTTTCCATTACTAGCCTCTCTAGGAAGGGAGGTTGGTTGGAAGAGGATGGCAAGTTTTTAGAGGGTAAGGGCTGCTTAGTGACAGTTTTCGGAGAATGGTTAAGGGTTTCCTCTTCTCCTTTATCTTCAACAACCACCATAGGTTGCTTCTGATTTTCTGATGTTACAGTCCTTCCTGATCTTAATTGAATATCATGAACCCCAACTGGAATAGACTGGTATTTGAATGGTAAAGGTGGGTTTGTTATATGGATCATTTGCACTGCTTTATTATTATTAGGATTGGGCATAGGTTGAGCAGGCAACTGAGGAGGTCTAAAGGGTGGAGGTAAAGGCAACGGTGGAGTGGAATGACTCGGAAGTTGAGGCATTGAATAAGGTGCAGATGGGTATGACTACATAGGTGGCTGGTGGGAATATGGAAAATGAGTCGGCCCTTTCCAACCTTGTTTCCATGGTTGAGAAGGTTGCCCATGCTGATATTGATTCCCATACTGCCACTACTAATGAGAGTTAGGATAAGAATATGCATGCGAATTATAACCAAAATAGTGTGGAGGAAATTCAGGAGCCATACCTGTACCTACCTGAGGCCAATTCCTTCTTGATCCAATAGCATTCAAGTATTCAGCTTCAGGTTGTCCCCCTATAAATACAACTTTAAGTCCTAGTATAGAGGGACATTTTTTTTGTGATATGTTCTTCTACACAAATAGCACACTTATTAGTTTCTTTCAAATTAAGAGGACACTCTTTAGGGGGATTCTTGTCTCTACATTTAGGACAGAAAATACATAATGACTCTTGTTCCTTCATGATTTTTTGCTGAAATTTTAAGGAGTCTAACTATTTGGTAACAGTGTTCATTATATCAATTTTCGTGTTTTCCATTTTATTTTCTAGTCCAATAATCATAGCATCAGTAGATTCAGTGTTTCTATTTATGTTTCGAGTTCCTCTACCGGATCTATATTGATTTCTTGAAAATTTCTTGCATAATTCACAAATTTGATCAAAATTTTGCTGAGAAATATCACCTTGTCCTAACAGATTCAAATTATTTCTAGCATTATCAGTAAGTCCTCTTAAGAACAAGGTTCTAATAGTGTTGAGATCAAGCTTAATTTTTGACCTTTGTAAAATATATAGAAATCTTTCCAAATAATCTTCAAGAATTTCATCATCATCTTGTATGATTGTAAAAATTTCATCCTGCATGTCCCAAGTTTTGCAATATTCTTGATATTTAGACAAAAATACTCTATTTATCTGATCCCAAGAAGTTATGGTGTTTCCTCCTAACCCCATAAACTAGCGAAGAGCTGAGTCCTTGAGGGTAACAGGAAATAATATTAACTTCTGAGCCTCAGTTGCATAATCATAACTTCTACACAGAATATCAAACTCAAATAGAAAAGAGTCAGGATCTTTATGAACTTTACCATGGAAATGAGGGAGAGCTGATGGTGGGACATTATTTATCTGTGATACAGTATCAGGATCCACAATTGGAAACACAAAAGTGGATTTTCCTTCACTTACCTGGTTGTCACCAGTTCCTTCCAAATGATCTTCTTGGTCCACCATTGTTTCCTTCTCACTTGTACTACTCTCCACAGGCTGATCCACACCTGAGCTGTTATTACCAAAATCCAGGTGGATTTTTCCTACGTGATGGGTTTGAATTGGATTGGGCTTCCTGCTTGCAGAAGGAGACCCAATATGAAAAAAATTCTTTTGGCCCTTAGTGGGCTTCAAAACCTTACCTTTCCTAGGCATTCATTTCAAAAAGAAAAAAAGAAAGAAAAATAACAGATAACTTCTAAAAAAATGCTGTCAGAAATCAATTAACACCAGTAAAATTCCTTCAAAAACTTTTCCAAAAAATACTGCAGAAATAACAAGAAAATTACCTCTATTTGTCTAATCAGAAAATTCTTACCAAATCAAATCGCCTCCCCGGCAACGGCCAAAAATGTTGGGTGTAGGAATTACACTTAAGCAAACTTCTCAACACTTAATTGTCAACCTGGGGGATTCGTAAACTTAGAGACGAAGCACAAGAAATGCCAGAGATGGTATGAATCTCTCTAATATAAATCCCTAATTTATTTGAAGGAAATATTTCATAATCAAATCAAGACGAGAAAAAGATAACTTGAGTCATCAAAATAATCCAAGACTGAAACAAGAAAGAATTCATTTGTGAAAAGGAGATCAATGATAACAAGAGAATCACTCTAGCTGATTATGCTTAACTATTAAGAGTGTGTTTCTCTTTAGCAGAGGCACTTTAGCAGTCTCGTTAGATGGGCCCTTAAATATTCTTCCTTAGAGATTCCCTTCTTGCATTAATCTGTCCTGCACTAGTGCAGGATCAGAGTTTTATGTAGAAGGTATAAACTGTGTCTTTACTGAAGGTTTTTCTACTTCATGCAAGGGCTTGAACTGTTCAAGGTTCAGAGCACTTCAGATCCTGTGACAAGAAACTAGTTCTTACACCAAATCAGAGCTTCCTACACTTAGTTTTTGATTCTTGAAATGGTTGTTTAATTGTCGCAAGTGCTACTTTGCTGTAAAACCAGATTGCATATATGAAAAGTCAATGTTTCTAAATTTAACGAAGTGTAGAAATAAATAAACATAAAAATCTATCCTGTCATAATCATTCAATGAAATAAAGTTGCGGAAAGTAAATAAATACTTGTTGTAACACACCAATGTGTGCTGGTGCAGGTGTATGTCTCCTGCTTGGACTAGGCGAGAAATCCAATCAACCAAAATTGCAGAAAAGAGATGTCACACAAATGTGCACTAGTGCAGGATGATTTCTCCCACTTGGACCAGGCGGAGAAAGCCAATCCGAAATCAGGTGCAGGAAAGTAAATTTGTAGGAAAGTAAATTGTAGGAAAAAGAAATTATATTTGCTGCACGCAACGAATCCGTTTTCACACAGACAGGAATTTATGCACTAAAAGCTAAATCACACTTTGAAAATATAACATAAATTACAGAAAGAAGAGAATGTGGTAAACGTGTTGAGTTGGTCGGGCCCTAGCCAACCAACGCGTTTCCCTCTTAAGCGAAAACGCTACTCAGCACTTAATTTAATTAATCAACCAAACCATAAAAACACGATTCATGAAACCGAGGCAAAATTCCTTTTTGTTAGATCATTGAGGCAAATGCATGCCTGAATACAGGTTTAGCCTAGATTTGGGTGATAACAAAATAACCTGTTATCATCTCTCTATTCTTCTCTATCCTCCAAAACTTTAGCTACCAAGTCCTATTTATAAATTACATTATATAGATTTGTTGGCCGAAGGCCGAAACAGATCATTCAACTACTTCATAACAAAATGCAGAATTTAGATTATTCAGTCCTAAAAATAAAATGGTTTTTCAAAACTGGTCGTAACCAATCTTTAGCGTCCACCCTTCGCGGATCTATTCTTTGGCTACCTTCGGATTACGTGTTGTCGTGGAATAAACTTCTTGAGTCAAGGCGGTGATCGAGAGGGTTCAAATCCGCCGTGAAGATTTGTTGTGCTGGACACGGTATAGGATCCTATCCTGCACTAGGATCAACAATCATGATAAGCATTCTAGCCACCAAACAACATTGGAGATATCGATAAGTTACAAAGAATAATTTAAAAGTAAGAAATCATGTAATAAATATTTTATAAATTCTAAATCGAATTAAAATATGAAGAATAAAGGTTTGTACAAAATATTTCACCATGCTTGGATTGGTGCAGGATGAGGGTGCATAAAGGAGGTGAAACAGGGGTAAATGGTTATGATTTAGGAAGGGAAAAGTAGTAAAAAGAGAGCAAATTAGGGGGGCTAACAGCTCTAGTCACTTTCTCTAAAAAAAATTACAATGAAACTTTTGAAATTTGATTTTGTTTACAATACCCTTGAAAAATTACTTTAATCCCCCTCAAAGTAAAATTGCCTTGAGTTACAATTTTATCACCCAAAATTTTACAAATTATCATAATAGAATTTTTCCCCTTATTACTCCATAAAAACAAAATTATAAATTTTAAGCACACCTTATGACTCTATTAGGGTCCTGTGATTTAGCTGATTGGAAAGCCAAATGATAGTGTAACATCAAACCAATATTTCGAGTCCAAGGACCTAGCCTTCCCAGACTCAGAGAGGGCTCTCTCTATTTGTGTAAGGGATATCTGTGTGTTTGCTTCTTGTGTTTCTAATTTTAGACTAGTTATGAAGTAGGTTTTTGGTTTTTGTTTTGGGTTTGTGAGGGATGAACTGATCAAAGACTAAGATAGGTAAAAAGATGTCAAATCAACTAGGCTATGGGGTCGAAAAGGTCAAGAAAGCTTTCAGATGGTGATACAAGGTTGTTGAAGGGCCAATTTGAGCGAGGAAAAATGGATCTTTGGGTAAAATGGAGTGGGATGGATAGTAAATTTGTGAAGAACAAAGGATTTCAAACATAAATAGTTCAATAGCTGACATAAACATGGTAGGGCTAACCATTAATCATGAAAAATGTAATTATAAACTAATCAATGCATACAAATAAACATTCGAGTAATACATAGAGAGATATGACTCTCTAAATTTAGGAAATTGCTATCAGACTTTGGGGAAATACATTTAAGACAAAAAAACAACTCAAATCACTATGAGGAAATTCCTGAGCATATTATTTCAAGCTATTGGGAATTTTGAAGCAGGATTGCATAGTTTTAGGCAAAGGGCAAGATCAGTACAAGACCTCCTTGGTTCAACAAATGACAATCAAAAAATCAAAGAGAGGTTTCAGAGGTGGAGCTATGACTAGCCATGAGTAAGCAAGGCATACTGTGAATCATATTTAGCATGCATAAAACCATAAATAAAACAAGCAAACAATTTCTTCAGTTATCAAAGAGCAATCAAGGATTCTTTGATATGACTAAGAAGGAAGAAAACATAAAAGCTATAAAGAAATAGGAAATTTGAGGTGCCTCCAAGGGCATGTCTCAAATCTATTCTCTATTGTCTTATACCAAGCAAGAGCATGAAATTATGAATGAAAACTAAGAAGCATAACAGAGAGGGACACTATACCATTTTACCAAGTCAAGGAATCCAACAACAGACCTCCTTCATCATCCAAAAACATTCAAGAAACTATCCAATGCATGAGACAAGTTTTTCTTCCAAGCTTGTATAACCATATATTGCTTCTATTCATCAAGTTCAGCCTTATTTACAATGAATTCTCTTGGAATATAGAGGCCAAGATGAGGGAAAACCTCCTAGTGCAACTTGCAATCTTATTGGCCCATCAAAAATATCTAATTTTGTCCTTGAGGCTTTGCAAAGCCCAAGGCACAAAATATCTAATAAAATATCTCAAAAATGCTAAAAAAGGAAAATATATTGACTTTTCATAACTAATCATGCCTAAAAATAGCTAAATTCACATGAGGAAAAGTCACTTTAGAAAAGTACATTTTTCACAAAAATACTTAAGAAATATATCAGCAGAAAGTCCTCTGTCTTGCCGGCAACTTTTGGAGGCCTTTCCGATGTCAAAACGAGGCCTGTGATGGCTCGTTGAAAAGCTCTAAATGTCTATTTTCTTAAAATTCTTAGTTTTATCCAAACTGATCACTAGAAGTCTATCAAAATCTGACCTATGTGTAAAAACCCAAAAAATAGACTTTGCTGATAAACGGGGCAAAGTGTGGAAAAAATGAGTGTTTTTCGCCATTTTGGGGGAGAAAATTATCTTCAATTAATCTGAAAATTGCTGAGTATATGCCCCTGAAATTATGGCATCCAATGATACCATTTTCATCCTTTGAGGATGTCCCAAACAGAAATGGCGATGCCCATGATTTTTAGCCAAAAACCCAAAAATGACAAAAAACCAAAATTTGTTGAATTTCACCCAAATTTGGTAAGCATGAACCTCAAGGGTTTTCAGAAACATGCTGAGAAGCTGAGGCAAAAATTTGGAGCTTTGAGGTGTCTTTCTTCATTTTTGGTGTCGAGCGCCTCCTTTGAGCTTCCTTGAGTTTTTCCTGTGTGGCCTTCAATTTCCGCTGGGCGAAGTGATTGAGCTTCTTATAGTGCCTGGTCATTCTCCTTTGAAGGTCCAAATCTCTATTGGCCTTCTCCAACTTCTTTTCCAAGTGATCATTCACCCTCTCAAGCCATGCTTCTCGATTGTTCTCTATCTCTTGGGTGAACAAAGTAGTGAGAGGAATAGATTGGAGAATGGCAGCTTCTTCCTCCTTTTGTTTCTCAAGGGCTCTTCTAAGTCACATGGTTCTTGGCCTCTTTCTCTTGGGCTGATATTAATCTTCGCTATCATTGAACTCACCCATGAGTTTTTCCAATTTAACTTGTGCCTTGGAGGCCTCCTTTTTATATTTGATGGCTCGTGTCTCATATACCGCCATGTGGACACTCATCTGTTTATTGTGTGTTTGCAAGAAGTGATTGAAGTTTCTAGACCTCTCTAGATCTGTCCTCAAAGCCTCAATTTGTTTTTCTCTATTGATCAAGAGAGTCTCTAGGATTCAGGCCTCATTGTCGCTATCATCACTTTGGATTTGAATTATGTCAAAGTCCCTCTCCTTTTCATGGATGCTTTCTTCTTTCTCCTTTCCCTTGCTTTGGGTGGCCTTCTTGGTCTTCCTCCTCTTGGGTAATTCGAAAATGGGTTGCTTGGGAAACTTCCCCTTGCTTCGGAAGGCCCTAGTGACATTTGGAGTTATAGTTTGAAGCACCCTTCTCCTTGATGACTGGGGCTTGGCCACTTTTGGAGAAGAAAGCATGGCCCCTTGACTAGGAGAGGCAGCTAGCACATTCTCTATTAGCTCTTTGCCCTTGTTGCTTCCCTCATCATCCTTGCCACTGTTTTGAGTTTCTTCATGAATGCTTTGACTGTCTTCTTGCATGTCTTTTTTAGGGTTGTCCTCTTTACTCTTGTCTTTGTTGTCTCTAGGACTTTGAGGCTCTGTCTCTTCAATGTTTTCGGCTTCATCTTCATCTTTTTTTTTTGCTGTGAGGGATACCAATATCCTCATCAAAATGCTCAATTTCCTCTCATTTCCTTCCTCACTATTTTTCTCTTTTTCATGGCGCTGCTCTTCATCATTATGCTGCATATTATCACTGTGATGCTCTTCTTCCCCTTGTTGCCCTTCTTCATCATGCTGTTGTTCATCATCATGTTGCTGCTCATCTTCATCATGTTGTTCCTCCTCTCCATCATGTTGTTGTTGTTCATCTTCATGCTCTTCTTCCTCATCATGCTCTTCTTCTTGTTTAATCATGGGAAATTTGAGCTTCTTGGGAATGGGCCTACTCGAAGAAGGTGAAGGATGGTGAGTGGAAGGTGAAGGAGATATATGGAATGAAGGAACAGTGGTGAAATTCGGATGTGCAATGAAAGTGTCCCAAGAGATTTCCTTCTTCTCAAGCTGATGAAGAATGATAACCTTGATGAGGGAATGATGGAAAAGGAAAGTTGACTGCTGAGAAGGAGGTATTTTCTGAACAGTGGAGGCCATTTTTTCAATACTTCTATGGAGGAAGAAGGGGAGATTTAACAATTTGGCTCTTGTGAAATGCATGAGCAATCAGACATGGTAAGCATAGACCCAGGAGAATCTTCCCTTGCAAGTGAAATATTTCATGATTATCTTCATGAGGGGGGCATAACTAGTCAACAGATATGAGAAGGGAAAGATGGATGGACATGTATCCCGATGCTCCAGCTTCAAAAGGGGTTTGTACTGTCCCGAGTCCAGGTGGCTCTGTTTAAACCACTTCTCTCCAACATAAGGGATTTTGGTGGCCTTGGAAATGGATCTAGGATAAAACTTGAAATCCAAGTCTGCCAGCTGAAAGTATTTCCCTTGAAATCTCAAAGCACAAATATGTGTCAAGGGGAGATAGCTCTTCACCTCCTGCACCCTTTGACAAAACTCTAGACATCCAACCTCATGAAAGTTAAACAGGACTGATGGATGAGCATTTACCCCTTCAGTTGAAACAGGTTCAAACCTCTTGTGAAGGCCACTTCTACTGTCTTGCGTAGGAGGCAATTTGTTTTGGATACTCTTTGCAAAAACAAGCTGTCTCAAATGGTCCTTGAAATGGTTCTCAACAACACACCCTGTCCTCCTTTGAGTCACTATTTTATCCTCTTTGATTCTAAACAACAAGTATTTTTCAAATGAAACAAAATCAGCTTATCACTATGCTTGGGCAAAGTCTTGAAATGATGTTTTGGTGGTCTCTTGTTGAAGAAGGGACTCTTGTGTTTTGACAAAAACAAACACCCTTCCCTCAAACAATGTTCTTTTGTTTATTCACTGTTTCTTTACAAAGTAAGTAAGACACCCTTAGCTCTGTTTGGAAAACCTTTCACACACTCTTTTTTTGGAATATGGAGGCAGCACAAAGTTTACTTTCTCACCATACAGAGAGGATACTTTAAAATGACAAAGATTTCACATTATGATCACTGTTTTCACCTTTAATTTTGCAGACAGGGGTTGTTTTTATTTTACCACAGTTAGGACACTTTCCAGAAATTATGGGATCTCTGCTCAACACAGGAAGAAAAACACCCTTCTAGACTGATTTTGGGACCTTTAAACATAGATTTTGCTTTTTGAACTATGGAGGCTGCACAGAGTTTGCTGTCTCATAACATAAAAAGGAAGTTTTTTTCATTTACCAAGCCTTCATCCTTTAAAACCCTACTCCTTCACTATCATTGTCTTTGAAAGGCAATAAGGGCTTCTTAAGACTTTTTAAACACTTTCCTCTATCGTTGTAATGGTATTGTGTCATTCACAGCCATAAACAACTTTGCTTTTGATAAAAAACCCTACCCTCTTTATCACTGCTTCTTCCATGAGAAAATAACCCTCTCACCCCTTTAATATTTCAAAAACTAGCAAGAAGAAATGGAGAATACCTTGAAATAATGCTTATGGCCTTGGTTGATTGATTGAGCAGCTCCCAAGGCATTTTTAAAGGTGTTTTGGGTGAGTGGCACGTTCACAGGAAGAAACGCCGTGCAGTGAGGGGTGTCGGGTCGACCTTCGGGCAGTGTGTGAACGCGCGCACAGGCGTGCCGCGCGTTGCTACAAACGCGTCGTGCGTTGCTACAGGCGTGCCGCACAGTCGTTACACTCCTATATATTTCCTCTCCCAGGCGCGCCGCATGCTTTTATAGGCGCGCCGCGCAAGCTTAGAACCCTAAAAAGCTTGGATTTGCTCGGAATTTCTTGTTTTTTCTGGTGAACAGCCAGGGAAGCGCTCATTTAGTGTTTTTGAAATCTCACAAGCGGCTTTGCAATAGTCTCTCCACATTTTTAAAGTTGAAAAAGCCAAAAACCTTTTGAACTTTAATTGTGAGGGTTTGGAGTTTGAAAAAGGCCCCATTTTGTTTTGTCAAAACATGAGTCACTTATCCTTTATTATTTCCCCACTCTTCAAAACATTGCAAAGACTCATCTTTGATCAAATTGATAACAAAGTGCTGTGGCCAACCTTTTTTAGGATACCAAAGACATGACCCCCTTTCACTGCCTTTTCATTGTTTCTCATTAAAGAAGAAACTCTGTCACTGATTGCCTATTTCTGACCTTTAAAGGAAACCCTACTCAAAGCCATATCAATGATTGTAGATGCATCCTTTGAATGATATTTCTCTTTGACTGTGGGTGAAACCTTAGTTGCATTCACCTAGGTTTGGAAAACATCTATTTATCAAAAAGGAAATCCTTTAAATACCCTTCCTACAATCATATGCAACAGCAAGGTATTTTCACATGTTTCATAAAAAGGCCTTTATTTGTGACAGTGGCATGTTTCATTTCTTTGACTGTTGTCGTTTAATTTAAAACAAATGCCATACCCTTTTCTTCACACATGCTGTCTCTATGTGTTAATTTGCAAAGTCCCCTTCAGAAGCAAGGCTTAGACTACCTTCTTGTCAATTTAATGAGGTTTTGAAAAAGACCTTTATGGTCAGGAAAAGCAAAGCCTCCTTGAATCATCATAGTATCACTGATTGGCCTATGTTTAACCCAGCTCTTAACTCATAAACCTTGAATTTTTTTCTACTGATTTCAACTCTTTCTTTAAAACAATGAACTCATGTAAGAACCTTTTTTAAAAAACCACTGCTGTGTTAGTGGTTTCATCTATTGGAGAAAAAGGTGTAAAAAAGTTTTAAGGCTATTTGCAGCATGGTTGGCCTTGTGCTCTTTGAATGAGACTACACCTCTGTTCCTGACCCTCTTCTTGTTAAATGAAAGAGGCCTTAACAAATGACTTAACCATCTGCTCATGCTTGGGGGAGGTTTTACACAGTCACCCAACCATCTGCTCATGTTTGGAGGAGGTTTTCATAGTCACCCAACCCTCTGCTCATGTTTGGAGGAGGTTTTACATAGTGATGCTATTTCATCCCTTTGTCAAACTGTGTCATCTTTCCTTGTAGTGCCGATTCATGGTTAAGTAAATAAAAGTGACAAATTGACAATATGCCATGAGGGGCATTCTCTAAGATATGTAATCTTATTGTTAAAATACCCTTATACATCTTTAGACATCATAAGCAACCTGACCTATGTCTACAGAGTATTACTTGCTAGTCATAGGTTACCAACCTTTTGACTGTGTTTGCAGGAGTTCATTGAATTACCTCTTTGTCCAGTACTTTCATTCCAGGCTCAAAACCACATGATAAGCAGTTTTATTCTCATGTTAAGTTTAATAATGTCTTCTGGAACACTGGTACAATTTTTCTTTTTGAAAAAGACATTGAAACACTATAGATCAACACAACATCAGTTTGGCTTTTGAAACATGCACTGCAGAGACACCAAGACTTGTTAGTGGCACGAATTAAGGGTGTATCAAGCTTTGTTTGCAGAATAGGAAGGTCATCTATGACTGGTTGATATTATACAGAGTTTCTTTTGGATTTAGGATAGTTTTCCAAGGGAGGAATGCCTAAAGCGCCACTACCTAACTTAGGAGAGACTTTTGACAGATTGGGAGTATTCTCTTTTGGAGCTGATGGACAAGTCTGTATGACTGAGACTAGATCGGGCTTGACAATTACGCTTTTCTCATCATAGGCTAATTGAAAAGGTAGGAGGGAAAAACGTTTATGAGTGTTTTCTAGCTGACAAATTTGACAAATTGGAGATTAGCTGCTAGAAAACTTGGCTTTAAAAACTAGTCATCATCAACAGGTGAAAAATATTGATGACTAATAGTGGCTCCATTTGGGGAGGGTAGCTCCTTTTCAGGAGGTGTCCAGAATTTCAGATCTCGGTCCTTTGAAGACCAGTGCCTTTATCCATTGGCACAAATTTCTTTCTTCCTTGATTCTATTTCTAAAAATTGACAGCATGATTAGCATCAAAGACATTTCTACCTACCCTGCTACATTTCCTAATATTTTTTTCTTCTTTCGGGTGCATTTAGACTAGCAACCCTTTGACATAATATTTTTGAAAAATGACGCTATCTAATTCTACACTTATATCCGCCGAGAGTTCAGATTAAGCTAATGAACTCCTTTGTTTCTCTACCTATGCTGGATCGACTGTCAAGGTTAAGTTGTTTGACAGAATTTTATTCTCTAATCTAAAACATGAAATTGAAAAATGACCAAATCAGGATTAGACAGTCTGATTTGTCATGTACTTGTGGCATGAAAGACCAGTTGCACACAAATATTATTTGAATAAAATGAAATCTAGAAAATCAGGGCTAGGATACACAGTTTGTTTTTCATTGCTGCTTTCCTCTTTGGTTCTGTTTTGAGCATGTGGAACCAGTATCTTTTCCTAATCTATTTTTGATAAGTCAAGATTACACAATGTTGACTATCTTTCCTCTCACTAACTTATCAGAAAATAAATTTAAAACATGTTCAGTTATGATTAGGCTAGATAACTGAACAAGACATTTTGAGCACTAGTAGCGGCATCTAGACTTGCGCGCTTTCAGAATGACTATTTTTTGAACATGGGGCTTTCTTTCTATTTTTCAAACCACCCTCTTTTTCTATTTTTCTATTGTTTTTGAATTTTCTATTTTTTGATTTTTATTTTTATTTTTGAAACAATGGTATGTACAATGTATGAAAATGTTTTTACTCAGAAATCTTGGAAATGGTGAAACTTAAGCATCTTTTCTTCATAAGGATCTCCTACCACTCTTGGTCCACTCAGCACTTGAAAAGAAAAATTTGGAAAATTTTCTCTTTCACGCATGACATAAGGATTCATACATGAATCTCTGAACAACCCCGTATCTTCCTGTTGTACCTCTTTATACCTATGATTCCCACTCCTTATTTTGCTGTACATCATTTTCAAATAATGGAAATATTCTTTGTCATTTTTGAAGTATATGATGACATCATCAAGGTACATCAGAATGCAGAAAATTCAGAACTAGAAACATGGCTTTTAGGAGCATGTTTTTGGTGTTCGGTGGTTTTGCAATTCTAGGTTTGAAAATGGAACTACTTCCAGCATACTTGAAAAATTCTTTCAGTTGTTTGCTTTGCAAAGGAATCATGTGGCGATACTCTGAAACATCATCTTGCAAAGACACATGATTAAAAGCATTTATCATTGGTATATCATGGTCTTGGGTAGGAAAGATAAAATTTTTGTCACAAGGGTGTGTATTAGTATGTCTGAAATCAAAACAGATCCTATGACCAGTTGTTTTATCTTTGACTATTATTGTTTGGTCAATATTTTTGTATTTTCTTTTGTCGAAGTTATTTCTTGGAGTGATGGTAGTGGCATAGTGCTTCTCACTGTTTTCTCTACATGAAGTAGTATTTTGAACCATATCGCAAATTCTAGCATTTCTAAGTCTTTGGTGGAGTGGCAGCATGCTAGCTAGTTCAAACAACTCAGGTATATTTGGATTGCAGTCATCATATCCTTTCATAAGAAGTTTTTTAGCCATGTTTTCTAGATTTTGAGCTGTTATGGCTACAATAAAGGCTTCATTTGAAGGGGTAGAGTTATTTGATGGTAAATCCTTAAGGTATGGTAAGAACATTAAGCTTCCCTGCCCCTGATTTCCAAAGAGGTTTGTGATATGCAAGTCTTCTAATACCTCTGTTCTAAAAAAGTCTCCTGATGTTACTGCTGATGTTTGCCTAAGGTTAGAGCAATTTTCTTGATGGTACATAATGGTTCGTGATTCTTGCTCTATCCCTGTTTCAAAAGGAACAATCTCTCTTTCCTCAAGACATAACTGACCATGGTCATGATAATTCTGAGTGTTTAGTTCATCATAGAGAACTTGGGGCAGCTGATGTGGTGGGTCTAAGTTTGTTTCAAATCCTTCTGACTATTCTTCAATGTCTTCATTAGTGTGTAAAATGAAAGAGTTCAGATCATAATGCAAGGAGTACATCGGGATGTTATCTGGACTTTCTTGATTACTGACCATATATTTCATGTGTGATTCCCGATAAAGTACTCTAGTTTGGTTAAACACAGGAATAGTGGCGTAGGACATATCAACTTGAATATTTCCCTGAAGCTTAGCTCCCCAAGTTTTGGATAAAAGTATTCCATACTTGGGGGGAATGTCTGCTACCACTATGTCCATGATCAGGTGTTTTGCAGGTATTTGGGCCAAACTGAAACAAAGATCTTTGATTAAGCCTAGACACTTGACTCTACTCGAATCAAATGAATATAAGTCTTTATATGGTCTTGCTATTTCTAGGCCTAATATTTCCATCACAACCTTTGGCATGACATTATGCGAGGCCCCAGAGTCTAGCATGGCATTGTGCAGGATTTGGTCATGGATATTCAGACTGATGTAAAAGGGAAGAGTGGTTCCTTCTTGGAATTTCCTTTCTATTTTTGGACCAAACAACACTTCAGGAGTGTCATCGGCTAGATTAAGGGTGTTTGCATCATTTCCTATATTCAGGAACTTTAACACTTGGGATTTATAAGAGCTTTGGGCGATAATTTTAGTGAGAGGCATGGTAATATTTATTTTGGCAATTTCTCCCTCAAAACTGAAGGGTGCTTGTAGTTTAGACAGGTTTGCTTCAGTTTTTTCAGCCATGACTTTCTCTATGTTTTGAGTTTGCTGACTTTGTTTCGGGATTTTGTTTGACACAGCCATCTTGAGAATCTTGGTGGAGGTACTAGGATAATCTGAGCCAAGACTTGTCTGAATAGCTTTATCTTTGTTTTGGTCAGTTTTCTTGACCACAATTTTGTTGCTATCCACTAATTTTTTAAGGATGGTATCAAGGGTTTTAGCAGTGTCCAAGCTACCTTTCTTGGAGTTGTCCTGGTTTTTTCTGCTTCTAAGATCGTACTGCCTATGAGCTTCTATTATGGCATTCTGAAAATCTATAGCAGGTTCTTCAGGATCTTCATAGTTGATTTCATTTTGATTCGGAGAGAAGAAAGCTTGTTCTTCTTCTGTGAGGTAAACCTCACTCTCATTATCGGAACCTATAAGGTTCAAATGATTTTCATCAATGGGTTCTGTATCCCTCTCATCCTCATAAACATAATTTTCATTAAAGGGTGGCCTAATTTGTTGGTCATTTTCCCTTGGTTTGTTTTGAGGCTGTTCTCTCCTAAAATTTTGGTTCTGGTTTCTGTTTGGAGGGTTTGGCTAGTTGTCCCTACGAGGTGCCTTTTCACTTATTGTTTCCCACATTTTTGCCATGGATCTAACCAAGTCATCTATTCTAGGATCTAAGGAAGGAGCTAAAGGGGAGACCTCATCCCAGTATGTGACTTTCTTTTCTGATCTGGTCCTAGCTCTCTTTTCTGCTAAGTTGGCTTCTGCACTTATGGCCACTTTTTGCATTTCCTCTAAGGTTGGGGGGTCCTTGTCTCTTAGTTGATAATTCATGTCTAGGTCGAAACCTTCGGGGAAATTTGCTAAGGCTGAGCCAAGTGGAGATTTGAAGTGAGGCAGGAGGGCGTTATACACATTGTTGAACCTAGTGTAGTATTCCTGGATACTTTCCCCATTTTCCATTTTTAGTTTTTTATACTCTGACAGGATTTGAATGGGGTTCTTTCTAATTTCCCACTTATCTATGAAGGTTTGGTAGATTTCTGGGAGATCATGTATGTTGTTTGGAGTTAAGCTCTTAAACCATTTTATGGGTTCCCCGCCCAGGCTTTGCGTGAACATCCTCATTCTTATGGGCTCGTCCTCTATTTCCATGTATTCAAAAGCATTGCTAATTCTATCGACATGTTTTTGAGCGGTAGTAGCCTCAACTCCGGTAAAGTGCGGGATTTTGGATTGATAGTCATTTTGTAAAGGGGCCAAAGGGTGTGGCAACACCAAGGGTGCATACCAAGCTGCCATGGCAGGAGCTAATGGATGATGTACAATATGAGGGCTTATAGGATGAGCTGAGGTGATTTGAACAATAGTGGTTTGGATGGGTGTGGCAGATGTACTTGGGCTAGTGATCTGATTTTGAGCAAATCTAGGGTGGTAGGAGCCAAAGTGATGGAGAAGCTGAAATGCGAGAGGTGTAGTAGGTGAGGCTTCTCTACTAGGACTTTGTGGCAGATCTAGGGGCTCAAGATCGTCAAATTTTGCTTTACTTTGTGACTTTCTTCTAAAAATGGTTTTTGCTGATTTTAAGTCAAATGGGGAATCCTGCAAAGATGTGAGGTGTTCGGGTACTGATCTTGCTTTACGGATGGACCTATCGGTAGCTAAGTTGCTAGTTTCAAAATCTTGCCATAGAATCTTCTCTGGGTTATCTACTATGATAGGGGGATTTGGGTCTGGATGAGATCTGGTATAGATTCTTTGTGAAGCTAGATTTCGAATTTAGAGTGTAGATAGGATGGTGTTTATGATTGTTTCGGATGGATGGCCTCTCTAGGGGTTTTTCTAATGTGAAGGATGGTCAAAACAAAAATGAGCACTAGTGGAGTCGTCAGGTGGACTTCTTTGAGAACTATGGTCCACCACCAAAACTATCAAAGATGCTTTCGGGAAAAAAAAAAAGTTTTCTAGCAAACTTTGAGATGAAGACTTGCAAGGAAGAGTGATCACTTGGTTTCAACAGTTTGCTAGGCTGTCTGGACAAGCTAATGGTTCTATTTGCAATTTTATTTCTATTTATCTCCTATGTTTAGGTGAATTTTTCTGAATCGCTAAGTTATACTTAGTTTTTCACTGATCACAGAGTTTGCACCATGAGTTTTAAGTTTTGGAAAAGATGAGTCAATAGAAAGGTATGGTTTATGAATTTTTTTGTTTTTTATGGAGTTTTTAGGCCTACTGGAGGCTAGTGGAGTCGCCAGGTGGAACTTGGTTGTTTTTGTAGAGATGTAGCTATGGTCCACCACCAATAACTAGGGAAAAGCCAATCTGGGAATGTTTTGGGGTTTTCTGAGTTTTCTATATGTAGCCCTGAGGTTTGGAAGAGTTTCCTATAACTAAATCAACATTTTGCTAAGATGGTGAAGGAGCTAGTTTCTACTCTTCACACAATACCTAAGTTTTCTAATTTTGATTGAGATTTTGAGAGATCCTAAGGGATACCGAGGATGTTTTGACTCAAAGTCCCATCGTGATCGCCATTATGTTAGTAAGCGGTGGGATAAGTCAATCAGATAGTATTCCTAAGGTTGCTGGAAAGTTTAGGGAATCTAAGTTTGTTTACTACTCAGAGTCCCACCGTGATCGCCATTATGTTAGTGTGGCGATGACATGGCTCAATAGTGTAGTGTGTTTTAGTTCAAAAAGGGGCTTTCCATGAGTCTTGAAAGGTATTTAGATTAAAATGAACTTAGAAAAGTCCCACTGTGATCGCCATTATGTTAGGGAGCGGTGGGATAGGTCGATTGGATAGTATTCTAAAATTTAGTAAAGTAGGAAGGCCTACTAGAGGCTAGTGGAGTCGCTAGGTGGATTTTTAGTTGTTTTGAGAGTATATGTGTATGGTCCACCACCAATATTGATAAACACCAATCTAGAGATATTTTTGTGTTTTCTGAGTTTCCTATATGTAGCCCTGAGGTTTGGAAGAGTTTCCTATAACTGAATCAACATTTTTCTAAGATGGTGAAGGAGCTAGTTTCTACTCTTCAGACAATACCTAAATTTTCTAATTTTGACTGAGATTTTGAGAGATCCTAAGGGATACCGAGGATTTTTTGACTCAAAGTCCCACCATGATTGCCATTATGTTAGGGTCCCGTGATTTGGCTTATTGGAAAGCCAAATGACAATGTAACATCAAACCAATCTTTGGAGTCCAAGGACCTAGCCTTCCTGGACTCAGAGAGGGCTCTCTCTATTTGTGTAAGGGATATTTGTGTGTTTGCTTCTTGTGTTTCTAATTTTAGGCTAATTATGAATTAGATTTTTTGTTTTTGTTTTGGTTTTGTGAGGGATGAACTGATCAAAGACTAAGATAGGTAAAAAGATGTCAGATCAACTGGGCTATGGGGTCGAAAAGTTCAAGAAAGCTTTCAGATGGTGATACAAGGTTGTTGAAGGGCCAATTTGAGCAAGGCAAAATGGATCTTTGGGTAAAATGGAGTGGGATGGACACTAAATTTGTGAAGAACAAAGGATTTGAAACATAAATAGTTCAATAGCTGACATAAACATGGTAGGGCTAACCATTAATCATGAGAAATGTAACTATAAATTGATCAATGAATAGAAATAAACATTCAAGCAATACATAGAGAGATATGACTCTCTAACTTTAGTAAATTGCTATCATACTTTGGGAAATACATTTAAGACAAACAAACAACTCAAATCACTATGAGGAAATGCCTAAGCATAGTATTTCAAGCTATTGGGCATTTTGAAGCAGGATTGCATAGTTTTAGGCAAAGGGTAAGATCAGTACAAGGCCTCCTTGGTTCAACAAATGAAAATCAAACAATCAAAGAGAGGTTTCAGAGGTGGAGCTATGACTAGCCATGAGTAAGCAGGGCATACCATGAATCATACTTAGCATGCATAAAACCATAAATGAAACAAGCAAACAATTTCTTCAGTTATCAAAGAGCAATCAAGGATTCTTTGATATGACTAAGAAGGAAGAAAACATAAAAGCTATAAAGAAATGGGAAATTTGAGGTGCCTCCAAGGGCATGTCTCAAATCTATTCTCTATTGTCTTATAGCAAGAAAGAACATGGAATTACAAATGAAAACTAAGAAGCATAACAGAGAAGGACACTATACCATTTTACCAAGTCAAGGAACCCAACAACAAACCTCCTTCATCATCCAAAAACATTCAAGAAACTATCCAATGCATGAGACAAGTGTTTCTTCCAAGCTTGTATAACCATATATTGCTTCTATTCATCAAGTTCAGCCTTATTTACATTGAATTCTCTTGGAATATATAGGCCAAGATGAGGGAAAACCTCCTAGTGAAACTTGCAATCTCATAACATAACATAACATAAAAAATAAATTTTAAAAAACTAGCAAGAAGCAATGAAGAATACCTTGAAATAATGCTTATGTCCTTGGTCGATTGATTGAACAGCTCCAAAGGCGTTTTTGAAGGTGTTTTGGGTGAGCGACACGTTCACAGGTAGAAACGCTGCGCAGTGAGGGCTATCGGGTTAGCCTTCAGGCAGTGTGTGAATGCGCGCATAGGCACGCTGCGCGTTGCTACAGGCACGCCACGCGGTCGTTACACTCCTGTGTATTTCCTGTCCCAGGTGCGCCGCGTAAGCTTAGAACCTTGAAAAGCTTGGATTTTCTCAGAATTTCTTGTTTTGTCCGGTGAACAGCCAGGGAAGCACTCGTTTAGTGTTTTTGAAATTGCACAAAGGACTTTTCAATGGTCTCTCCACATTTTTAAAGTTTAAAAAGCCAAAAACCTTCTGAACTTTATTTGTGAGGGTTTGGAGTTTGAAAAAGGCCGCTTTTTGTTTTGTCAAAACATGAGTCACTTATCCTTTATTATTTCCCCACTCTTCAAAACATTGCAAAGACTCATCTTTGATCAAGTTCATAAAAAAGTGTTGTGGCCAAACTTTTCTAGGATACCAAAGACATGATCCGCTTTCACTGCCTTTTCACTGTTTCTCATTAAAGAAGAAACGTTGTCACTGTTTGCCTATTTCTGCCCTTTAAAGGAAACCTTGATCAAAGCCATATCAATGATTGTAGATGCATCCTTTGAATGATATTTCTCTTTGACTGTGGGTGAAACCTTAGTTGCATTCACCTAGGTTTGGCAAACATCTATTTATTTATCAACAACAAGGTATTTTCACATGTTTCATAGAAAGGCCTTTATTTGTGACAGTGGCATGTTTCATTTATTTGAATGTTGTCCTTGAATTTAAAACACATTCCACACCCTTTTCTTCACACATGCTGTCTCTATGTGTTTATTTGCAAAGTCGCCTTCAGAAGCAAGGCTTAGACTACCTTCTTGTAAATTTAATGAGGTTTTGAAAAAGACCTTTATGGACAGGAAAAGCAAAGCCTCCTTGAATCATCATAGTACCACTGATTGGCCTATGCTTAACCCAGCTCTCAACTAATAAACCTTGAATTGTTTTCTACTGATTTCAACTCTGTCTTTCAAACAGTGAACTCATGTAAGCAGCTTTTTTAAAACACCACTGCTGTGTTAGTGGTTTCATCTATTGGAGAAAAAGGTGTAAACAAGTTTTAAGGCTATTTGCAGCATTGTTGGCCTTGTGCTCTTTGAATGAGACTACATGTCTGTTCCTAACCCTCTGCTTGTTAAATGAAGGAGGCCTTAACAAATGAATTAACCATCTACTCATGCTTGGAGGAGGTTTTACATAGTCACCCAACCATCTACTCATGTTTGGAGGAGGTTTTACAACAAGAGACCCAACCCTCTGCTCATGTTTGGAGGAGGTTTTCACAGTCACCCAACCCTCTGCTCATGTTTGGAGAAGGTTTTACATAGTGATGCTATTTCATCCCTTTGTCAAACTGTGTCATCTTTCCTTGTAGTGCCTATTCATAGTTAAGTAAATAAAAGTGACAAATTGACAATATGCCATGAGGGGCATTCTCTAAGATATGTAATCCTATTGTTAAAATACCCTTATACATCTTTAGACATTATAAGCAACCTGACCTATGTCTACAGAGTATTACTTGCTAGTCATAGGTTACCAACCTTTTGAATGTGTTTGCAGGAGTTCATTGAATTACCTCTCTGTCCAGTACTTTCATTCTAGGCTCAAAACCACATGAGAAGCAGCTGTCTTCTCATGTTAAGTTTAATAATGTATTCTAGAACACTGGTACAATTTTTCTTTTTGAAAAAGACATTGAAACACTATAGATCAACACAACATCAGTTTGGCTTTTGAAACATGCACTACAGAGACACCAAGACTTGTTAGTGGCGTGACTTAAGCGTGTATCAAGCTTTCTTTGCAGAATATGAAGGTCATCTATGACTGGTTGATATTAGACAGAGGTTCTTTTGGCTTTAGGATAGTTTTCCAAGGGAGGAATGCCTAAAGCGCCACTACCTAACTTAGGGGAGACTTTTGATAGATTGGGAGTATTCTCTTTTGGAGCTGATGGACAAGTTTGTATGACTGAGACTAGATTGGGCTTGACAATTAGGCTTTTTTCATCATAGGCTGATTGAAAAGGTAGGAGGGAAAGATGTTTATGAGTGTTTTCTAGCTGACAAATTTGACAAATTGGAGATCAGCTGCTAGAAAACTTGGCTTTTAAAACTATTCATCATCAACAGGTGAAAAATATTGTTGACCAACAGACTCCACAAATTTACAAAAGCCTTTATCACTCAAAAAACAAATCACTTGCATATACCCTATTTAAAAATAATTTAATGATATTTTTAAAATCACTTTATAAAAGTAAAGAATCACTTGATGAAAACCTGAAACTTAATTCAGCGTAGATATTTTTATTTTTATTTTTAAATCAATTCAAACTTATTACTACATTTATTCATTGGCTCATCATTTCCACACTGTACATATTTCAACACTCACGTATATGTCGGTCTTGCACTGGTCTCCTTTAGACTTACGCTGGTCTCCCACAGCTGAGTTTGGACACGACTCCCAATGTTGCTCCAAAAAGTATCAAAGTTGGAATTCCTGATGTGTGTGATGGTGAATTGGCAATGCCAATGCCAACTGTAGCACCAACAGCACCACCAGTGCCAACGAAAACACCAAATGGAGCGCTGACCAACACGAGGGACTGTGTTAAAGAGGAATTGTGTAGACTATGTGGGATTGGGAAAGCGTAGACTACGTTGGATTGTGAAAGTGTAGACTATGTGGGCAAGTGGGGGGGAAATGAAAACACTCTAAATAACATATATTCAAGCCAACAAATCGCTGAGAAACCAATTAACTGGTGGAGTTTTCCATAACCGGTGGAGTTTTCCAAAACCCTCTAGAGCCGAAAACTCTTTCTTCACATCAATTGCAATATTATAATTTTGATATCACAGTAACGGCAGAAGTGTCCTCAAACACACAAATTTTATTAATTAGGAAAAGAAAAATTTTATAGAAAATTTGCAAGAGTTTACACACTAAAACTCAACACTCTTGCAAGCAGAAAAATGTTCTTTAAATAAGCTACATGTTGTAACCTATTTTAGTTATGGATAACTTATTTAATTAACAAGTGTCCATTTACATTGAATGCTATCCTAACAAATCTAGTAACTATTTTCGTAAAGTGGAGATGAAACGACACCTTTCTAGATGTCATATCTTTTACAACAGTTCTATACTTCTAAAATGTCTCCAATATTTAATTAAATATCCTAAATAATTAAATATTCTACTCTAAGTTTTAAACTAAGATTTATGTATCTTGGATCATATAATAGGAAACTTGATGAGTTACTCATACCAGGGTGAAATAAACTTTCTTTTGTAGAGGCTTAATGTAAAAGGAGAAGTTCACAAAAGAGAAAGAAAAGATGGATGATATCACAAGTCATGAAAAAATCCATAACAGAGAAAAAAATATGTCAAGACAAAGACAACTGTTGAAGAGTTTAATAAGAAACTCACTGAGATGAAAGTATGATTGAATGTGATTATGGAGCTGCTACTACAAGATGCTAAAGACTAGGAATGTGGATGGATGTTATAAAAAAGGTGAAGGCACAAGTTACAGGTAAAGCTAAAACATAGGTTGAGTATATGTGATTATTGAGGAATACGCCATCACACCAACACCTAGGTTCACCACAAAGTCTTGCACCAAGTCTCTCCCAACTTCTCACTAAAAAACTATCTAAATTTCCACATAATTTCCCTTTCCTCTAATGCTTTGCACTCATGAAATAATATCATTGAAACCTCTCCTAGTTTCCAAAAAAACTATTCGTGGTCTACCACCCATCACAACAATGGTGATAGAAGACAATTCACATGGTGAGTACCGGTGATATGCCCTATATCATCACCCTTTTAATTATTATTTTGTTAATCTCTTCAACCAACTCCATACAAGTGTATTCATTATATAATTTAAATTTTAAAATTAATATAAATAATCAACTAAACTTAAGCTAAATTGTTTATAAAATATAATAAAAAATTATGTATTTTAATTAAATTTATTTATATTCTTAATTAAAATTTTGTTATGATATAAATAATATTTTTTTAATATAAAATTTTGAAATATTGATAATCATTTTTTCACTTTATGTTATAAAATAAAACTTATTAATTTAGAATGTAATTTACGTGGTTAGGAAATCATGAATTCAAATTAGTACTCAATAACATGTAAAAAAAATTCATTCAAGGAAACTAATCTAAAGAGGAATTGGATATACTTACTGGTGCATGGCATCTCCTATCATCTTCTCCAAGCACATCCTATATGAGGACCGTGTTACATACCATCACCTTTGCTTCTCTACTCTTCTCCTGTGCTTAATAAATATAGATTATGAATCTCCTAACGCCAGACAGTTTGCTTCGTTTTGTTCTTGTAGTTCTTTCAAATCCTTATCTAATTGGATAATTTCATCCTCCTTTACCTGAATCTCATGCTCTCTAATTTTCTTCAACCCGTTCTCTTTCTGAACAACCATAGAAAAAATTGACTCCTTATTTGAAAGATCATCTCCTCTATTCTCCTTCTCTAGTTCCCAGTCTCCTTTCATTTTTCGATACTACATATGCCCACATTAAACTTAGGCATTCATCTGAAAATATAAACAAGGAAAAGATAATCTTGATTTTCATGTCTGTTCTTTATTGAATATATAATACCTATCAAGCTTACAAACCTCATAGATAGAATACTAGTGTTCTGAAGTCTGAAAAAAAAAAAGTGCTTGGGAAACTAAGAGCGAAATATGTAAATCCAACCGAGACGGAAGAGGTAGGAAGACTATGTTCTGGCCTAGGAGACCAATTAACCCTAGAGAGGGGTAGGAAAGGAGTATACTCTAGAGAACAACCTCTAGGTATCCAAGCCAATTCCCTACCAAAGAATGCTAGAATTCATTGCCCAAGCATACCTACATCTTGGTTAATCCATAATTCATATTAAGCTGACATCATCAACCTCATACGAGACATCTATAGAAACAATAAAAAAAATTCACCTTATCCTTGATTTGTACAGTTGATCTTCTCTTAAACAATGGTTTTTGTTCGTTGATTTCCTTCCAGTTACCAGGACTGAATCTATGGATTGCACGATGCAGAGCTTCTTCTTCTTCCACCATCCATCTTTTTCTACTGGGTGTACCTTATGTTCACAATTATAATTTTTGTTCAAAGACAAGACTGCCACCATTCAATTTGTTGAAAAAAAATAATTGAAAATTGTTTCAAGGTGTTTCAAAAGTCAAATACTAGAAGATACAGGCCAAGCATAATTTGTAGGTCGGTTTCCATTTAATAACTTCAAAGACTCATCTACCTATTTCTGTACTGTAACTATAGCAGTTGCAGCAAGCCCAAATTGGATCTTTCTTTCACGGAAATAAGATGACCAGGAATGACAATCTGCAACCAGAAATTCATTCAATGGTTTGTTTTCCCCTGCAAAAAAGAACAAGGAAAATGCCCTCTGCCTGCCATGACAATCATCATATTTTGTGGCCTCAGTAAAATAGTCTTAATCCTTTGCAATCCAAAAATTAAAACGATAACCCTAAAAATATAATATTGTTGTACCTTCGTTTTAATTAACAAAAAAAACCTAGCTACTCCCTACACAACTAAGTCACTCTTCCTTCTAGTTGTATGCTTCTAGTACTAATTGCCAACGAGCAAAAAATGAATAGAATAAATACCTGAAAGTTGAATTTTTCGAGGAAAATATAGACAAAAATTGGTTGACTGAAACTCCAAGCTATAGATCCCACCATGGTACAAGGAATTATAGTTTTTTCTTCTTCCTCTAATTCACTTCCTCTATTGTTTCTTTGCTCATATGCTCTGTCGAATGCTCAGAACACATCCTTTGTTGTTTATTTTCTTGAATGCTCTGTTGAATGCCTAGATCCGTCACAGGAATGCTTAGATCCGCACAAGAAATGTTCATTCAGCGCTCTGTGTTTTGGCCTGGCCAAACCTAACCCAGCTTGCTCCAATGGTGCCCGAGTACTAATGATCCCTCACACAATATCCGTCGACGCTCTTTTTCTTTTTCCAAACCCGCAAAACAAGCCCACTTGGCATGAAAAATAAATAAAAAGTACCTTAAAATATTTATATTTCATATGTAAGAAAAAAAAATCCACTAACCCTTAGTTATATATCCAATATAATGTTTTGGGTTTTTGTAGAAAAATTTACCCCAATATGAATGCACGTGATATAATATTTCTTTGTCAGTGACGCCCACGTGGATACTAAAGACTAGGAATGTGGATGGATGTTATCAAAAAGGTGAAGGCACAAGTTATAGGTAAAGCTAAAACATGGGTTGAGTATTTGTGATTATTGAGGAATACACCATCACACCAGCACCTAGGTTCACCACAAAGTCTTGCACCAAGTCTCTCCCGACTTCTCACTAAAAAACTATCTAAATTTCCACATAATTTCTCTTTCCTCTAATGCTTTGTACTCATGAAATAATATCATTGAAACCTCTCCTAGTTTCCAAAAAAAATGTTCGCGGTCTACCACCCATCACAACAATGGGGATAGAAAACAATTCACATGGTGAGTACCGATGATATGCCTTATATCATTACCCTTTTAATCATTATTTTGTTAATCTCCTCACCCAACTCCATACAAGTGTATTTCATTATATAATTTAAATTTTAAAATTAATATAAATAATCAACTAAACTTAAGCTAAATTGTTTATAAAATATAATAAAAACTTATGTATTTTAATTAAATTTATTTATATTCTTAATTAAAATTTTGTTATGATATAAATTAGGAAATCATGAATTCAAATCAGTACTCAATAATATGTAAAAAAAAATTGAACACCATACCATCACGATTATTTGATGTCGATCAATAAAATGAATATGAAATTTGTATAAACATATATATTCAAAAAGAATATTTACATTGTCTTACAAAAAAATAGCCATTGATTTTGCAAAAATAACTCTGATTTTTCACTTATACTACAACTGAACTAAACAAAATACGTAATGGAAATGGATATTTTCATGGGTGGCTTGCAAAACAACATCGATGATGAGCAGAGTTGTCTACGTGTCGATTTTGAGCAGAGACATCTAAGATTTCTTGCGAGAGAAGCATTTATTATGATTAACGAATATGTAGAGGCCCGACGAAATAGTGACACGGTATCTCATTCGCAGAGACTAACAGTTACTTCCATGGAAAAGCCGAATAGAAGAGATGAGGTGTCCGGGAAGCATCTGATATCGGGATTGGTGAGACGATCAAATTGGCGAGTGGAGAACACATGGGAAAGTGTGGAAATACAGCGGTTAGATGAAATCCGAGAGGGTGGAGAGTATGAATGGGAACCACTGAATTACATTGGTGGCCCAAACGCTGTAAAAAACGCAATGGTTGAAGATGATATGGTTGATACGGATACTGCGATCATTGGAGAATAAAAATATTCCTGATTCTCTGATACTCGTTGATATGGCAATATACCAGCCTAGATCCATCTTAACTCCGGATCTATCAAGCGCCGAGAGGGATCAAATCTCTCGAGGTGAAAACCTGTTTTTTGAGTGCAAAAATTGAGGAAAGGTTTTCACCTCGAGAGATTTGATCCCTCTCGGTGCTTGATAGATCCGGAGTTAAGATGGATCTAGGTTGGTTTCAGTCGTGTGCTACCAAGGAAAATCTATCAATAATATGAGGAACATATGTTTAATTTTATCAATAATATGTAAATACATCTAATATTAACATAACCATTTTAAATATGTTAAATATGTTTGAGATTTATTGAGTAATTTTAATTTTAAATTTGATTAGTTACCTCAGTTTGTTGAGATGATAAATACTGTAAAATAACTTTAATTATGGAATAAAATTTTGAATGCAAAGTGACAATGTACAATATTGAATGATAGAAACTGTGAATAATAAGAATGTACGAATAGTCTTCATTGTGATCGATTTCAAACTATTTTCTTCTACTATTCTTATTTTAACCCATGTTAGTTTTGTCATATTTTCATATTTTTTATTTGAAAAGGACAGTTGGAATCGTAAAAAATTTAAATATTTAGCTCGAGCTGTTGTAGTAAACATCATACCTTGTCTCTCTTGCTCTCCAATATTAATAGGTTGAATTACTATAACACAAAAATCGATGTACATTGTCAATAATTTTTTGTGCTTACACTGAAATCATTGCACACACACTATTAATCGAATGACTTTAAAATTAATGTACCATCATACATCCAATTACATCAAATTAGAAATAATGCAACTAATGCAAGAAATCAAATAATAATAGAAAACAACATCTACACTAAAATCAATGCATCTAATGCAAGTAATCAAATATGATTAGAAATCAACATCTACACTCAAATAAATGAGTCTAGTGCAAGTAGGAAAATAGGATTTAAAACCAACATCTACATTGAAATCAATGCATCTAGTGCAAGAAATAAAATAGGACTAGAAATCACCATCCACACTGAAATAAATGCATTTAGTGCAAGAAATCAAATTGGATTATAAATCATCTACATTTAAATCAATGCATTTAGTTAAATAATCTAAATTTAAATCAATGCATTTAGTGCAAGCAATCAAATATAATTAGAAATCAACGTCTACATTGAAATTAATGCATTTAGTGCAAGCAATCAAGTAATATTAGAAATCACCATCTACACTGAAATCAAAGAATTTAGTGAAAAAAATCAAATAGGATTAGAAATCACCATCTACATTGAAATCAATGCATTTAGTGCAACAAATCAAATAGGATTAAAAATAATCTACATTGAAATCAATTCATCTAGTGCAAGAAATCAAATATAACCAAAAATCAAAATCTACATTAAAATTAATGCATCTAGTGAAATCAATCAAATAGGATTAGAAATCATCTTCTACACTAAAATTAATGCATTTAGTGCAAGCAATCAAATAGGATTAGAAATCATTTACATTAAAATCAATCCATCTAGTGTAAGTAATCAAATATCATTAGAAATCAACATCTACACCAAAATCAATTCATCTAGTGCAAGAAATCAAATAGGATTAGAAATCACCATCTACACTAAAATCAATGCATCTACGGCAAGAAATATTCTTCCCTCTCTCCCCCATATATATCTACATATCCCTCCATCTCTCCTTTTTCTCTTTATCTCTTTATATCCCTCCTTCTCTCCATCTATCTTTTTTTCTCTTCACCTTACATCTAAATCTATATCTCACTCTATCTCTCTATATCAACTCCCAAACATAAACTCTCTTTCTCCAATATATCTATCTATCTATCACTCCCTCCTCCCCCCCCCTATCTCTCTCTCTCTTTTCCCCTTCCCTCCCTCTCTCTCGCTTTTATCTCTCTTCCTTCCTGCTACCCTTTCTCCCTCTCTCTCCATCTTATTTATCACTCCCCCTCTCTCTCTCTCCATCTTTCACCCTCTATGTCTTTATTCTTACCTCCCCCTCTCTCCCTCTCCATCTTCATATCTCTTTCTCTACCTCTCTTCACTCCCTTTATTCCTTTCTCTCCCCCCCCCTCTCTCTCTATCTTCACCTTCCAACTTTGTTACCAGATGCCTTTCTCTCTCCTTCTCTCCCCCCTTCTCTCCATATCTCCTTATTTTTCTCTTTATCTCACCCCAAAAGGTACACACTCCCTCTTCATCTCTCCCTTGTCATTTTCCCTCTCTATCCACTACTCACTCTCTATGTATTTCTTCTTCCCTCCCTCTCTCCTCACCCAGCTCCATCTCTAAATCCCTCCCTCTCTTCCCCTCCAAATCCATATTTCTATCCCTCCATCTCTCCTCCTCTCTTTCAAGTCCCCTCTCTTTTCCTTCCTCTCTCTCCCTTTCTCTCCTACCTCCCTTTCTCTTCCCCCATATCTCTCTCTCTCTCTCCATATCTCAATCCACCCTTCTCTCCCCCTCCAAATTCATAATTCTATCCCTCCCTCTCTCCTCCTCTCTTTCAAGTCCCCCCCGTTTCTCTTTCTCTCCTCCCTTGTCTCCATCACTCCTATGTATCTTTATCTCACCCATAAGCATACACACTCTCTCTCCATCTCTCCCTTGTCACTCCTTTTCTATGTATTTCTTCTTCCTTTCCTCGCTTCGCCTCCAACTCCATCTCTCTATCCCTCCTTCTCCCCTCCTCCTTATCTCCTCCTCCTCTCGTCCTTTCTCTCTCTCTCTTTCTCTCCTACCTCCCTCTCCCTTCCCCCTTCTTTCTCTCTCTCTCACTCTCTACCCTCCAATCCTCTCTCCTTCTCCCTCCCTCTCTCCTTATCTCTCTCCCACCTCCATCTTTATGTCTCCCTCTCCCTCTCTTACCCTTCTCTAACTCTCTCACTCTTCTCCCTCTCTGTCTCTTCATTCCTCTTCTCCCCTCTCTTTTCCTTCCTCTCTCTCCATTTCTCTCCTACCTCCCTTTCTCTTCCCCCATCTCTCTCTCTCTCTCCATATCTCAATCCATCCTTCTCTCCCCCTCCAAATTCATATTTCTATCCCTCCCTCTCTCCTCCCCTCTATCCTCCTCTCTTTCAAGTCCCCCCGCCCCCCTTTCTCCTTCTCTCCTCCCTTGTCTTCATCACTCCTATGTATCTTTATCTCACCCATAAGCATACACACTCTCTCTCCATCTCTCCCTTGTCACTACCTCTCTATGTCTTTATTCTTCCTTTCCTCGCTTCACCTACAACTCCATCTCTCTATCCCTCCTTCTCCCCTCCTCCTTCTCTCCTCCTCCTCTCATCATTCCTCTCTCTCCCTTTCTCTCCTACCTCCCTCTCCCTTCCCCCTTCTTTCTCTCTCTCTCTCACTCTCTACCCTCCAATCCTCTCTCCTTCTCCCTCCCTCTCTCCTTATCTCTCTCCCACCTCCATATTTATGTCTCCCTCTCCCTCTCTTACCCTTCTCTAACTCTCTCACTCTTCTCCCTCTCTGTCTCATCATTCCTCTTCTCACCTCTCCAATTTATCTCCATATCTCCCTTGTCACTCCCCCTATTTCTCCACCTCTATCATATATCATGATATATTAATATATATTGCAATATAATAAATTTAATATTGTATTAATCTAGACATATTAAATTTAATAATATTAATATTTTAATATTAATTTTATTGTTAATAATGTTTTTTTTGGCCTAGCATTAATAATAATTTGGTCCATGGTATTTGAACCTTATACTTCGTATATAATTAGATGTTGATTTCTAATCGTATTTTATATATTTTTATTTATTTACCTTACCTCTTCATACCTCTTTTATATTTATTTATTTACCATACCTCTTTTATAAATATGTTATTTGGCCCATGGTATTTTCCCATGGTATTATTAATAATTTGTCCCATGGTATTTGGCCCATGGTATTATTAATAATTTGTCCCATAGGCTTCACCTAAATAAAACCTTTTTTTGAGTTTTTGTAAATATAAAGTGGTTTATTGAGTAAATATAAAAATCGGTTTTATTTATTTACCATACCTCTAGTTTATTTATATTTTTATTTATTTACCCTCCTGAGTAATATAAAAAGAAATTTTATTTATTTACCATACTTTGGTTTATTTATATTTTTACGTATTTACCATATATTATTTATTTACCATATCTCTTTTTTGAGTGTTAGTAAACTCTTCATATTTTAAGTTTATATCGTTTAAATTTATTTTTAATAATTTTTTAATTGTTCATTTATATGTTTATGTAAGTTATTGTTCAAGCCGACATTTTTTTTTGGCTTCCGACATACTTACACATCGGGGTCATACTGGGCTGTAGAATGCGCCTCTCGGCGCAATTACCAGAAATAGCGTTCATCCATCGCTCGCTTCTATCATAGCTGTTCACTCTTGTAAAAAGGTTCATATCCATCCGGAGCTCGTGGGGAAAGGAGACCCTGAGAGTGACAGTGACAGTGACAGGTTATTATGCGCAATTTGTCGTGAAGTACTTTCCAGCAAAGGACCTGCAACAAAATTGCGCTGTAAACATCTTTTCCATACTGCTTGTATCTCTCACTAGTTTGAATGTCGACTTTCATGTCCGTTGTGTAGAGATGAGTTGAGCGATGAGTTGAAGTAGCCATCTTAAGCAAAGGGAAAATTCCCGGCCTCATCAGGGTAGATTTAGCTGCAATTTAGAGAAATTAATTTTTTTGAGGAAGTTTGACCGGGTTTGTTGCACTGATGTGTTGGAGGTAGGTAGTTTGACATTTTGATGATGTTGCTATAAGTGGATGATGTTGCTACATGTTACGGAGGTAGTTGGACAGGTTGATGATGCTAGTAAAGATATTAGACATGTTTATTCATTCTATGTTTTAACTAGGTCTTTATTCATTCCATGTTCCTAAATGGTGTCAAATTGTTTGTGGAGGTGTGTCATGATGTCTCCAACTTACCCTTGGATATCAACTCTAATTGGGCTGTGTGAAAAACTTGAGTTTTGAGGTGTGTAAGTTATGTCTTGTGAAGGAATCTTGAGTACATATGCAAGTCTTGTGGGAAAACAACATAAACCTCTTGGAAATGATATTTCCACATTATGTGTGCACTTATTATATTTTCTCCATAGTTTAGTGGTAGCTAGGCAAGGATTGTTGGTTGTTGTGGCTTCCAATGGATGGTTTTCAGCAAATTCATGAGTTGAGAAAGAGACTTCTTTACTGGTAGTAGCCAAACAGATTTATATGTAATTGTTTGCTTAACATATAATAAATATTTTGAGCACATCAACAACAAGGGTGGTTTTTGACCTAGAGGGGATTTTCCACTAAAAATATTTGTATCATGTGCTGAATGTTTTTATGGTTTATGCTTATGGTTGATGCTACGATCTCTCCTGATGTGTTTTAGTTAATGAAAGTTTAAAGGATTAATTAATTGATGAAAAATATATTTAGTGTCTTCACTATTGATTCACCCCCCTCCACTCAGTAATGTTCTACATTTCTAACAAATATTTATTTTAAATATTGAAAGAAGAGATTATTTTTGGCATTGTAATCCTCTTAAGAATATGTTAAAGGCTAACATGTGAGATTAGCTCCTATGTCTCAAGAAAATGGTTGAAATTAGTTATGCCCATAGGTGTAGGAACAAAAAGAAATAAAATCGTCCTTCTATCATTATTATTCAATATTTTTTTTTAGGATGAGACGGAATACCAACAAAATTTTGCATGACTAGAGATAAATGTCATGTGGTGGATTTTGTGAAAATAATTGCTAGAGATAGATCTAGTTACTTTTAAAAATAAGAAACCAATGGGAGATAAATAGTGGTTAGGAACCTAAATTATTAATGAGACATTGCTAAGGGTGACTAGAAGGTGAATCCTAAATAAGCATTTGAGCATAGTTTTCCTCATAACAAGGAGTGGATCTCGGGAGGAACTAAAAAAGAGTTTGTTCAGGGTTGCGAGGAATGTGGAAGCCTTTAACCTATTATTGAAATGACTTACATAAGTATATGAATAATTAAATAGTGAATTAACAAAAACATGATTGTTAAGAATTAGCAGAAAAGAGTATAGTAGATGATTATTGTATAAGTCAATGGTCTGACTCTAATATAGACTACTGAAAATATTTTTTTGATGAACATAAATATTAATGTATTAGAATTTGAGGGTGTTGTTTGGCTAATTTTTTTTGGCATAAAAGATGTTTAAAATGTGCAATCTGCCATGAAGTACTTTCCATCAAAGAACCTACAACATAATGGAATTGTAATAATCTTTTCCATACACCTTGTATATTTTTTGGTTTTAATGTTGACTTTCATGTCCTTTGTGAAAAGATGAGACAAAGTAACTATCTTTGAAAAGGGGAAAATCCTTGATAATCGCCATCATTATTGCATTTTATTAAATGTATTTTCATTAGATGTTCATTTTTAAATTTTTGTGTTTCTCATAACAATCCTATGATTAGACATTTTTAGATGATTAATAGATTCCAAAAATTATTTAGGTTGTTTTCATGCTATACACTATATTGTGTGTAAGTGTTAATATAATTTTTGAAGAATGAAATTATTTTGGGTGTCACGTGTAGGAAAAATCTTAAATAATAATGATAGAAGGATGATAATCTCGATTTTTCCATAATTTTTCCTACACGTGAATTTTGGAGCCTACTGAGGATCTAACAGTATGTCATTCCATAGTTTCTTCATGATTAAGTAATATTATGTTGAGTATTTAAGTATTCTTTTTGGTTTCTAAGTGTTGAAGTCATTTTCTCACGCATGTTTAGTCTATAACAAGTTCATGACAGTACTCTTTTTATGCAAGCTCAAACAAGCATAGCACACTCCATCAAAAAAGTCCCTATGTAATCTTAAAACTACTTCTATAGTCAGTGCACACATTCATTGAAATTCTCTCACTTTTGGTTGCGATTGTACTTCTATTTCAGTGAGTTTTTCCAACTGTCATTTTTTCTTACCTTCACTTTCAAAAGTGTCACTTCCATGGTTACGACTATCACTTTTTATTATTTTCACTTTAATAAGTTTTGTTTTTAATGTCACAAGTGTCTCTGACACTTGCGAGACATGTGTCACTTTCAATGTCTTTCCTATTTGCAAGTGTTGTTTATACTTTTCTCTTACGGTCACAAGTGTTGTCTTTTCACATGGGAAGTGTTGCACATTGTAAGCACAAAGTTGTGGTTCATTGCGAGAGGAAAATTTGTTACCAATGGGTCCTATTCATCATTTAGACATGTACTAGAAAAACTTCCAAAGTTTTATGCATGTCGTACAAGTGTCATCACTGTGGTCGCTAAGTGTATCATAAGAGTCACAACTAGTCAAAGGGAGTCAATTGTATATCCTTAAAGGGATTTTTTTGATGCATTTTCCTACACTATTATGTCCTATTCATCTTAAGAAAATACATCAGAATTATTCCTCGAGTCTTGATCATTTTTGTACTAGTTTCGTCCATGTCATTGCAAAGTACATCCTAAGTGTCTCACTTGAAGTAGGTTACTATATTGTCGTCGCATTGAGGGGACCGTGGTTTTATTGTGCACTGAGTGTTCAATGTTGTGTATTCAATTTTTAAGAGTGTGAGTGATAATTGATAAGTTAATTCTGATCTCACTTATACCTTATTGATCCCGCGCTTAGCCACATCCTGAAAAATATTTATGCCTGACCAACTTGACCCAACTCAACCTCCTTGAACTATGAATTGTGTAGTAGTAAGGATAACACATCCCCCTTTCCTCCTAGAACTATTCAGTGTGTTGTTCTTGCCTTCAAAGACTACAAATTGCACAATATTAGTTCTCAACCTTGCCCCCTTGACATCCAAAAATACACAATTTATCCTTCTAGTCAGTCTTATTATGTTAATTTCATAGTGGAAAGACTCAAGTTGTCTTTGAGACTCCCTAAGATATGCAATTATGCAATCCCTAGGCCCCTCTCTCTCCTATACTACGTATGGGGAAACTTCAAGGCTCATGATTTCCTCATGGAGCTCCTTAATTATGCAATCATCGTGCACAAGTCTCCAAAAGTGTGCATTGAAAAATACCATGCTTTAGTCCATCACTCATGGCCCCTGGTACTATGCACTGCATAATCCCTGAGTCATCTTCCCTATCCGGAGCCTAGCCCCAACTTAATTAGTTGTTTCATAAAGAAAGATAGATTAGGAGATTATTGAATGATGTCATCTTGTCATGAGTGGATTCCACTTGCAAGTACTATATCTTTACATGACAGTATGATGCTAGGAGAGGAAGAGAAGGATAATATGCTAGAAGACACTTGTGAGGTTGGAACCATGAATAAGTCATCAAGCAAGAAGATGAATGGACACTAGATTATTGAAAAAGATAAAAGAACAAGATCCGCATGAAGACTCCATATCAATCAACCTTCTGGAGGATGAAGATGAAATAAATGTAATATACTAATATTTGTCTTCGCTACAAGAAAAAATCACATTGGTGAGGGGCGAAAATGGTCACCATAAGCTCATTGGTGAGGGTCAAAAGAGCCTTTGTCACCAAAAAATGAACATCACCAAAGGTGGCATCACTGAAAGTATAGGTGTTGTGGTGAAATTTAATGTCTGTCACCAATAATGATATATAGTGACGAATAGTGACCGTCACCATTTCATATGAGCAATGGTGACGGACAATAGCCTCCATCACCAAAAAACTGAACGTCATCAAAGGTGGCATCGCCAAAAGTATGTGTTGTGGCGACATTTAAGGCCTATCACGAATATTGATTATAATGACGGATACTGACCATCACCATTTCATATGAAGAGCAACGATTTTTTGTGATGGACCTTTCATGGCCATCACTATTAGTGCATATATATGGTGACGTTCATTGACTGTCACCATAAACTCATTGGTGACATCAAGGTCCATCACGAATAATGACTATAATGACAAAAAATGACCCTCACCATTTCATATCAACAACAACGATTTATGGTGACGGACCTTTAATGGTCGTCACTATTGATACATATATATGGTGGCATTCATTGACCGTCACCATTTCATATTTTGGTGAGGGTTGAAAAATGTCACCATAATCTCATTGGTGATGGTCAAAAGAGAATACATCACCAAAAACTGATCTTCGTCATTCCCTATGAATATCAAGGCACGATGGAATCGAACCACCAACCTCTTGCTTGTAAATCAGGTGCTCTTCCATTGAGCTAGCGCCCTTTAAAGAATTAGACTTTAAACTAGAAATTTCCCCTAAAGGTGCAAAGATACACCAAAGGAATAAGAACCAGGAAAACTGAAAGAATTCAGTGTCCTTGCTCCTATTTTTATTCTACAAAACTCTATAAAGTATGATCTTGATCTATGACGTATTTTTCCCAAGTGGTTCTAATTTAATAGTAAATGTTATATTCAGATAAAATAAATGAATAACTGAGAGGCCTTATGGGCTAATTTTTAATCCTTACACCAAAATCTCTTAATATTCAAGTCTATGGAACAACTCGTTCACAGTTCAAACTGAAGTAGATTTTAAATGGAAAGCCTAAAACCAGCGAAGTAGTTTACAAGTTAACATTTTCGATATAACTTCTGTTCAATTTATATGACAAGTTATGCCATAACCTTGAAACTAGTTTCTTAGCTAAAAGACTTTCTTAAGTCAACAATGACAAAGAAAGATAGTCATGGTGAGAAAAATTCTCTTTTTTTTTCTAATGAGGGTTCATGTAACTTGATAAAGGTTGTATGAGAGTATCAAACCATAAATAGTTTCACTAAAACATGGAAATGACAAAGTATTGTTAAGCAACATAAGTTGAGTTGAATATATATGAAAAGCATTGAGCTAAATGATATAATTAAACTATAAGTAACTGTAAAAAAATGAAATTGCCATCATATACCATCTGGTTTGGTTAGTTCTTCAGAAAGAGAAAGTGCAATTGCATGATCCAGCTCCTCATCTTGATTCTATAATGGACCATCCTAAACAAAAATGTCCACATACAACAATCAATGTTATCATATTAGTAAGACTTTTGATATAATCTATTAGAGCATGTACTATGTAGGAGAATAACTGGAAAGGACAACTAGAAATTTGAATCACAACATAACAATATAAAAGAACATGCAACAGGAAAGGAACAACTCCACAGTTTGAGAAATATGAACAATCCCTGAACTTCTTCCTATATATTGATATAGATAATGAAATAGAAATCAAGATTTATGAAATTCAAGTATCACACAAAAAATATGCACAAGTATGAAAAGGAATATGCACAAGTGCATGATCGACTATAATAACAACTCACTCCTTCCTCTATTTATATGAGAGGTAAAGGGGCTTTACAATAACAAGTGGACCTAGTCCACTACAAGAAAACTTAAAATACACATTTAGGTCCACCCATGTGAAGCACTCTACTCTACGTGACATGTGTCAGCATCAAAGGTGACAGCGATTAACAAGCAGGCCCTCCATGGCATGAGCACTACTCCCCAAGGTCCAACAATCCTCTAAAGGTCCTAAGCTCCAATTCATCTCCTAGGTCATGTGTCTCCTTAAGGAAAATTCATATTTAAGTTAATGTGTCACTTTAAGGACTCCCGCACCTACATATCCACTCCCTCAACCCAAGAGTTCACATGTCAAGGGATTTTGTGTGCTCATGTTGATTTTGGGATGTTTTTGTCATGGTGAAATACTGAACTCTACTCCAAGCACACAAACTCCCTTCATGCATCAACAACATGAAGTCACCAAGCTCCATACTAATCCAACAATTCAAGGAAGAATGTCTTTCAAACATCCAAACAAGGTCTAGCAGCAAACGGTAAACCACCTCCAATCTCCAAGTCCATTAATATAAAATTCATGCTATTATTATTTCGAGAATATTTATATTTTATCCAACATGATGACCCATTATGTGCACTATTTGTAGGGAATCTTCTGGATTCTTCTGCTTCAACGTGTTGATCCACTATGTGCATTGGTCAACAACTCCATTTAGTCAAGGAACTCTTCTAAATTTCTTTCCAAGTTTCATTTTTCTTTCCTATCATCAAGAAAATTGGAGCAACTAGAAAGAATTCCATTAACTGTCGTCCATCCAGTTGTTTCCTAAACAAGTGCCTATTGCTTAAAGAAAGTAGGAAACCATCATGAAACATGACTATAGCCACATAGTTTCAGTAGCTAAAATCCAACAATGTTATTGAAAACACTATTAGATTTGTTTCATAAAAGAGCACCTAGTCCCAAACAATAGAAAATGTTCATGGAGAAGGGCTTGTTTCACTATCATTGAGCTTGACTGTAAACACTGACAGGTTTTTGAGCCAATAAAGTCCCTGGAGAAAAATAGTGATGGTTTCTCTCTAAAAAATATGCAGATAAAGATACAATATTTGAGTGGAGGACTTAAGTAGTTTCATGACTACTGCTCAACTTGTAACTGTTTCGTTTTTTGGTCTGCTTTATTTTTTATATTTCAGATCTAGTTCCAGAATTTTTGGATTTCAAATTTTAGTTATAATAGCAGAATTTTGGGTTGGCTCACATCATTGGTATTAGAACCTCAATTAATAACAGATTCATATCATATTTTTTTCTACAGTTCAGATTAGTTATGTTCACCAATATGTTTATCTTTCAAGGAATCCTTCTAAGGAAGATAGAGAAAAGCACAACTCAGATATATTTTCACTAAGAGAGAGAGAGAGTAGCACTGCTCTTACATCCCTTACCCAAGCTTGAAAGGAATATGCACAAGTGCATGATTGACTATAATAACAACTCACTCCTTCCTCTTTTTATATGAGAGGTAAAGAGGCTTTAGTGGACCTAGTCCACTAGAAGCAAACTTGCAAGACACAAGTAGGTCCGCCCATGTGAAGCACTATACTTTACGTTACATGTGTCAACATCAAAGGTGACAGTGATTAACAAGCAAGCCCTCCATGGCATGATCACTACTCCCAAAGGTCCAACAATCCTCCAAAGGTCCTAAGCTCCAATGCATCTCCTAGGTCATGTGTCTCCTTAAGGACAATGCATATCTAAGGTAATGTGTCACCTTAAGGACTCCCACACCTACATATCCACTCCCTCAATGAAAGAGTTCACATGTCAAGGCATTTTGTGTGCTCATGTTGATTTTGGGATGTTTTTGTAATAGTGAAATACCCAACTCTACTCCAAGCACACAAACTCCCTTCATGCATCAACAACATGAAGTCACCAAGCTCCATACTAATCCAACACTTCGAGGAAGAATGTCTTTCAAACATCCAAACAAGGTCTAGCAGCAAACGGTAAACCACCTCCAATGTCCAAGTCCATTAATGTAAAATTCATGCTATTATTATTTCAAGAATATTTATATTTTATCCAACATGATGACCCACTATGTGCACTATTTGTGGGGAATCTTCAATTTTTCTGCTTCAACGTGTTGATCCACTATGTGCATTGGTCAACAACTCCATTTAGTCAAGGAAATCTTCTAAAGTTCTTTCCAAGTTTCATTTCTCTTTCCTGTCATCAAGAAAACTGGAGCAACTAGAAATAATTCCATTAACTGTCGTCCATCTAGTTGTTTCCTAAACAAGTTCCTATTGCTTAATGAAAGTAGGAAACCATCATGAAACATGCCTATATCCACATAGTTTCAGTAGCTATAATCTGACAATGTTATTGAAAACACTGTTAGATTTGTTTCATAAAAGAGCACCTAGTCCCAAACAACACTATTGTTAAGCTTGACTGTAAACACTAACAGGTTTTTGAGCCAATAAAGTCCCTGGAGAAAAACGGTGATGGTTTCTCTCTAAAACATATGCAGATAAAGATACGAGATTAGATTGGAGGACTTAAGTAGTCTTATGACTACCACTCGACTTGTAACTATTTAGTTTTTTGGTCTGCTTTATTTTTTATATTTCAGATCTAGTTCCAGAATTTTTGGATTTCAAATTTCAGTTATAATAGCAGAATTCTGGGTTGGCTCACATCATTGGTATTAGAACCCCAATTAATAGCATATTCATATCAAATTTTTTGCTACAGTTCATATTAGTTACTTATTTTCACCAATCTATTTATATTTCAAGGAATACTTGTAAGGAAGATAGAGCAAAGCACAACTCAGATATATTGTCACCAACATACACATCAACTCAGATATATTGTCATCGAGAGAGAGAGAGAGAGTAGCACTGCTCTTACATACCTAACCTAAGCCTGAAAATAATATGCACAAGTGCATGATCGACTATAATAACAACTCACACCTTCCTCTTTTTATACGAGAGGTAAAGGGGCTTTAGTAGACCTAGTCCACTACAAGCAAACTTGCAAGACACAAGTAGGTCCACCCATGTAAAGCACTCTAATATACGTGACATGTGTCAGCATCAAAGGTGACAACGATTAAAAAGCAAGCCCTCCATGGCATGAGCACTGCTTCCCAAGGTCCAACAATCCTCCAAAGGTCCTAATCTCCAATGCATCTCCAAGGTCATGTGTCTCCTTATTACTACTGTGCTTTCTACCTATTATTTTCATAGTGCAAAAATGTCCACTTGCATTAAAAACTACATGCCATGTACATAAATAGAAACCTGATGGATGATAAGGAAAAGGGGCTATCCTATATGCCATGGAACATCATATTCCATACTTAGAATGCACCCCAAGGTGTCAAAATTTCATGCCAAGTGGCAAATTTTCATTTCTCAGGTTAAAATTTGTGTTACAATTTACAGCCTGACTTGATTGCACACAACTTCCTGCAGATGTACCTATGGAAAAGTCATAAAATATAGTGTTACAATAATTCTCTGTGTGCATCTTCCTACACTTCCATAATTCTAACGTACAAATTCAAGTGAGATTACTAAGTCTACCAAAACAATTTCACTGATTTACTTCTCTCTTGCTAAGTGCAAGTAGTCTTTAATGGCATGCATGTCCAAGGCTCACTAAAGATCAAAATTGTGATTTTCAAATTTTTGTGCAGTTATTAGAACATTATTGATACTTTTAAATCGTTATAGTTTCACTTTCAATCCAGGAAGCCACTATTGTGCAAAAATATTGTGAAACTGCCAAATTTCACAACATCACAAATCAAAATATGGTGCCTTCAAATTTTTTTATGCCAGAAAATAGAGCACATATGGTGAAATATAGACGTTTATATCTAGAATATATTATGGTCTACAACCCTACACAATCAAATTCCCAAGAACAATCTCCAAGTGATAGTTATTAGGCATCAAACATGCAATTTGTTTGGTCTCTAGAAACACACGCAAACTTCAAATAAATTGCATACCCTGTTCTCATTATAAATCACAATGCCAATTATTGAAGTATATGGTTTGTTCAAGCAACCTAACACAAAAAAAGAGAGGAAGATTTACATGGAATCAAAGGTCTTTGCAACCATGGAATTACCTCAAAAACAAAGCAATCCCAGATCTTGTCACTGTGAGCTTCCATGACTCCCTTTAAAATCATAAACCCCAAGCCTCAAATAATATCTAGGTCATTTCAAGGAAAAAAAACCCCTAGTTTAAAAAAAATGTTCGCGGTCTACCACCCATCACAACAATGGAGATGAAAACAATTCATGGTTTTTGGTGAGAATCTGGTGAATATTCCTATATCATTTCACCTTTTTAATCATTATTTTGTTAATCTCCTCACCCACTCCATACAAGTTTATTCATTATATAATTTAAATTTTAAAATTATTATAAATAATCAACTAAACTTAAACTAAATTGTTTATAAAATATAATAAAAACTTATGTATTTTAATTGAAACCTACACTTTTTTAGCCTTCAAATAAATTGCATACCCTGTTCTCATTATAAATCACAATGCCAATTATTGAAGTATATGGTTTGTTCAAGCAACCTAACACAAAAAAAGAGAGGAAGATTTACATGGAATCAAAGGTCTTTGCAACCATGGAATTACCTCAAAAACAAAGCAATCCCAGATCTTGTCACTGTGAGCTTCCATGACTCCCTTTAAAATCATAAACCCCAAGCCTCAAATGATGTCAACCATTTCAAGAAAGAGCCCCCACTCTTCACAAAGCATCTACAAAATTGGTGAAAACCAGCAGAAGATAACATGAAAACTTTAAACCATGTCTGAAAATAACAAAATTGAATTATTGAGTGCATATAAAAACCCTGTTAATCTAACAATTTAACTGACCTCTGTAACCGATTCTTGGGATTGACTCATATTCTCCACTATGATAGGGCACCCCATAGTTTGAAGACCCAATTCCACTAACCATCTTTCACCACTTTCCAGGTTACCTTTTGAAAGAAAGCCACCATCCTTATCAAGCACCTACATAGTTTCCAAGGAAATAAACAATTATACTTGAATGGAAAGTTTACAGTCATATTTTATTTTTATTAACTGTTGGAAGAAGAAATTCATCAGTTGGAGAAAAACAATCACTGCACAGATGGACAATACATAAAGAAGCACAAGAAGATCTGAATTACAATTGTAAATCCCCACTATATCAGAATGTCAATGTAATATTTTAAAGCACCAGTAAACACCAAGAATGGAGATGGAATACCAGTCAGTATTATCTCAAGGACTAGGAGGAAAACATAGAATTATTAGCTTATACAGTCTCTTAAATCTAGAAAATTTAGGAAATAAACCAAGAAATATTAAGATTAAAGGCATATTTATCCTACAACACTATTGGCAAAGAAACTGAGATGTGAGAATGACACTTACGTTTTTGTAAATGTTCATCCTGGTTTTTGTTGACCTACATGGAGGAAAATGCAGAATGATTAGCTTAACTGTGCTTAAGCTAAGGAATCCTCCAATTGACCGTCCAGTAATATGCTCAGATTCTTTATGCTCCTTTTTTTCCCTCCCAATAATTGCACTCCTCTATCTCCATAGTTTTACTGCAACTTGTTATGCTCCTATACCAATAGGTGTCATATATCATGATTGACTGATGGGCTATGTAATATGTTCATACCTTTCTTTGTTGCAAAATTTTTCCCACATTGTCAAAAAAATAAAAAAATTTAAAAATGTAAGAGGGTATACCTAAAAGAAAAATCAAAAGGGTGAAAAGAATAAAAAATGGCCAAAAAAGTAAAATAAAATGAACCCCACCAAAAGAAAGGCCTAGGAAAATGTGCAAGTCTAGTCTTGCTACCTTTTTCTCTTATGTAATAAATAAAATTGAGTGCAACTTGTATTTTGTGCCACAATTTATGAGCGGTCAAGCAGTTTAAGCTTGGCTAGTTCATCTTTCAATTTTATGTTTTAGAGATAGAGAATAAAATCTGACCAAACTGTGTAATATTGGAAGATAAGTAGATAGGTAGAGTAAATAAAAGGAGCTCAAAAGTTTAATCTGAGCCCTTGGATGTAATAAGGTTAGAACTAGATAGATTTTCAGATGTAAAAGAAAAAATGTGATGAGGGTTTGCCAGTCTAAGTGCACCCTAATAAAGAAGAAAAAAATGGTAGGGTAAAGTAGGTAGGGTAGGTAGATGTTGTTGTAGAATTACATGTGATGGATAATGACTCTAGATGTGTTAAATCTTTACTTTCATCACAAGTGCTAAGGCAGACACTGCATTGGAAGAATTTCAAACAAAGCAAAATCAGATTATTAACTTTCCTGCTCATTTTTCCCTAAAAATTTCACTAATTTCCCCTAAGTACTAAGGCATTTAAAAATTAAAGGGTCTCAAAGCATTTCCTTGACTTTTGGAGGGACCATACCCTCAGCCCAATAATTGGAAAATCCTAAGTTCTTAAAATCATTCATCATGGCATTCACTCACTTCTAAAAAATCTTTTCCTAAGTAAAATCCTATTTTACTTAGGAAAATCATGCAATATTTCATTAAAAACCCCATTCATAAAAACATAAGTTAAATACATTATCTTGATGTTTTACACTTAGTGCTTCTGTTCATTTATATATTAATTTCTAACTTATTATTTAAATCCCTATGTAAATTTTCCTTTCTCCTTGTATTAATTTAAATAATTCCCAAATAATAATATCCTCCCCGTTGGTTGAAATATAACCATATAAATTTCATTAATTGGTTGAAATTTCCAATTAATAAATAAACCCAATTAATTAACCCTCCAGGTCAATTAATAACCTAATCTGCCAATCAAATCATCCCCGATGCAATTATTTTTAATAAATTACATTGGGCCCGCCATTTTAATTCCCTGTCATCTTCCTTTCCCGACGACCGTCCGATCGACTAATCTCAGATCTACGGTTATTATCAATATCACTGGCCATCCTCGTCCGAACGATAACGCGCGATGGCCAAGCGGTTTTCTGAACAATTCTGCGCCACGCGTCGTTCATCGTATGAAATCGCTCACCCTCTGCTGAAAATCGCCTTTCCCCAAAAGCAGTGCGATGGAAACCGCTTACCTCCCGTGATGAAACCACTGTACTTGCTGATGTCATCCATTAAAATAATAAAAAACCCGCCAACCTTTGACTTTGTGAATAAAACAAAGAACCCGCGTCATTTTCATTATTTCACGCAGTGACCAGTGTCCCATGCAACAAATTTCGAAATCAATTGTCAAAGTTTTCCAACCATTACCTTGCTGAAGAAAATTGTTGTCGAGTAATCCAGAGTTCATCCGCCATAGCCAGCACCTGTTTAGTCACTGTTTATTTCCCGGAAAACAAGTATTTACCCTAGTTCCTGTTAAACTCTATAAAAAATTGGCTTTTGCTTTAAATTCTACACGAAAAACTGAAGCAGAGTTTAAGACTGGTCTTTAGTTCATTCCTCAATTGCAATTGCCTTCCCCAACCTGTGACTGTGCTCGTTTTTCGTCAAAACCCGCAATTCATTTCTGAATCCACAAGAACCAGAAATGGAAATTCTCGTGGCTTTGAATGTTGCACCCCTGAATGCCCCTCACAGAGATTTAGACTATCTGCCTCTAGTAGATGGGGATTTCCAAATTAAAAACCTTGTTCTCAGTGAAAATCCTCTTCGAACTTTTTGCCGCTGCAAAGAACTAGAATACTGGAAGCTAAATGGTGGAAAGAAATGTTTGAACTTTTGTAAAATTATCCTTACATGAATTTTTGATTATGTACTATAGTAATTCATGATAAAGGAGGATAAAAGGATAAACAGATGTTAGAGAGCATAATAGTTAAAGAGTATCAGTGGTTAAAGTGTATCAGGTAAAAGTCAGAGTGAAAGTTAAAATGAAGTTACAGAGCAGTCAAAGGTAAACAGTAAAAGTAATTACAGAGGCAGTAAAATGGTAAAAAGAGATGAAAATAATTTCACCAACATTCAATTTTATCTAAAGTGAAATTAAAACAGTTAAAAGAACAAAAAGGTGAAAAGATGAAAAACACAACAAGAAGGAACATTTTTGCAGAAATTTCATGTTTTAGTCATTGTTTTGCAGAAACTATTGTGATCAATCCAAAATTAATTTTGAAAAACTGAAAGAGGTTTATGTTTTTAAGTGTACCATCTACAAAAACCTCTCTCACTTTTCTAACAACTATTATGGTTTTGGAAATATTAAACAATGTTGGAAAGCACGTTTTGCAGAAAATACCAGTTAAGTCATCATTTTGCAGAGAATATTGTGGCAAATCATAAGTACATTTTACAATAATGAAGGAGGTTTTTGTTCCTAAGGGACCCATCTACAAAATATATCTCAATTTTCTCACAGGTTTTACATAACAAGAGATACATTCGAATCTTTACAAGCTATTTTTCAGACTCTGTAAAACTCTGTTTTACACATCGTTTTACAGAGCCTATTGTGCACAGCTGGAGAGGAATTTTAGGAAACTAAAAGAGGTTTATCTCAAAAACATATTAATCCACAATAATCTCTTTCAATTTTTACATATCTATTACGGATTGAGAAATAAAAATATATCATTGGACCCCAAGTTTGCAGAATTGTTGGAGCAGAATGCACAAAGAAAGGAAGCAGTTAGTGACTTGGATGCCTCATCATCAACTAAGAGTTGGATCAAATTCGAATTATCCTCTTTGTCATCACCTATCCATAAAAAATAGTGCCAAATAGATGCATTAGTTTGAGTGTCCTTTACTTAAGTTCTGTTTATGTAAAATAGTTGGAGATATTTGTGAACTAATCTTGATATTTTTTCAAGATATTTCAGTTTAGAATTTGTATAAATACTTCACTCTTGGAAGTATTTTGGGGGTGGATTCTTAGAATTTGCTGTAAAATTGGCTATTTTGGAACAAAGTGCTATTGGAGAAATTTTGTGTGGCAAGCTGGATGAGGAATTGATGCGAAAGATCTTTTACAGGATTCTTCTGTCAGACTACGGATCAATAAGTCATTTATCTCTTATGTTTTGAAGTCTTTATATTTGTTTATTATATCAACTATGTTTCATTTCCGAATTATTAACGAAAAGAAATAAATCAGAAAGTGCTTAAGTGTAGTCTGATTTTAATCGTTGTTATTCTAAATGTTTTCTTCTGAACTGGTTTAAACAGTAAATTCTTAATTTCTCCTGTTTTTCTAGTTTAAGCATTATGATTATTTAGTAAAGAATACTCAATTTCTCTTTATTAATAATCACTCAATTTCTATCTTTCAAACGTGTTGAAGGATTCTTAATTGTCCTTCATCAAATTTGAGTTCATCCCATTCACTTTAAGATCTATAATTGTTCCCTGTTTGATTACCTTGCCCTGTGAAACCATCTTTTGTTAAGAAACTTAATCCGGTTAAGCTATTTTCTTTGATTCCATTAGCCCAATGGCCTAAATTACTCAATATTACCCTCAGCTTTTGAATTCCATCACCCAAACTCAATCAAAAACCCTGGACTTTACAACTAGCCTAATATCTTTCAAAACAAAGCTAAATTTTACAGAGAGAGCCCTCTCTGGGTACAGATTGGCTAGATTTTGTACCTAAAAGTTGGTTTGTGGTTACCTCAGACTATTTCTATTGAACCTGGAGAAATTACTGAGTGATAACATAGTGGCGACTCCACTGGGGAAGACTAACATTTTCTTCAAAAATATTTTACAGGTTCAGATCTGATCTATGATGGTGGACAACGATCAGACACGCAAAGGTTAAAATCATCCACCTGGCGACTCCAAATCAATTTCACAATCAAGACTCCACTGGAGGAATGAACCTCAAAGAACAATATGGAAAGATCAGGCTTTCAACTTGGATCTTAATCCAAAACATCATGTTCTTTCTCATTAAGAAATTTTTTCAATGTATATTGTATTTTATAGAAGATCTTAGATTAGTTTTTAATTATTTACCTTTGAAGATTGTAAGTAATAATTCTCCTAATCTCTTTGAGCAGCTTTCTTATGAATCTAATGATGATCATTTTTCAATTAAGAAGCCTCAAATAATCAAGACTGATCTTACAATCCCTGTACATATCCCTGTACCATATAAAGTTCTAGATAGATATAAGCCCCTTATTTTACCTCCTGTACTCCATGATTTTCCTAAAAAATACTACAAATATATTCCTATATTTGATGGAGAGAATGGTATCATTGCCCAAAAACATATTCAAGGTTTTGAGAATTATTTGGATTTATTTGAGATTGATGAAGATGATGTTAAAATCAGACTTTTTGCTCTTTCTTTGCAAAATAGAATAAAGAATTGGTTCAAAAATCTGCATAATGCTAGCATCTCAAATTTCCAGCAGTTTATCAAAATTTTCCTTGATAGATGGATAATCAAAGTTAATCCTTTTGTGATCATGGAAGAATATAATCAGTTAAAAAGACATCCAAATGAAACAATGCAACAATTTTCTGACAGATTTAGTCAATTTTATTATTCAATGCTAGAAAATATTAGACCTCCTCATGATTTAGCTCTCTTGCATTATCCAAGTGCCTTTGATCCAGAAATAGAATTTTGGTTAAGAGAAAGAGATCCAAAAACACTTGTACAGATGCAGAACATTGCAGTTGATGTAGATGTTAATCTGCAAATTAGACAGGAAAAGTTGAAAGTAGAAGAAGAGGAAAAGAACAACATTGCAGAGGTAAAACTCAGCCTTTTGGTAAAAAAACTAGATGAAAGAAAACATGAGATCACTATGAAAGATGAATTTTTTATTCAAAATCACCATGAAGAAATAGAATAGGTTGATAGCCATGAACAAATTCCTCTTAATTCAAATTATCATAGATCAAAAAATGAATTTACAGATCAATATGAGGAAGATGAATCTACTGATCTGATGTGTATGTTTGATGACATTTCTTCTTTTGATGATTTGCCTAAGTATGATAATTATGATGATAGTTATGTTCTCCAAACTCAAGCTAACTTTACAAAGAAATCAGAAGCTAGTTTGGAGGATGAAGAAATGCAGTTTCAGCAGATTGAAGACAGTGATCAGCCGATACAGATCAGCCATGAGAGTGAGGAAGGAAGAGCAGAAAATGTGGAAATAAGTGAAGGTTATTTACCTATTTGTTTTGCTTCATTTCAGTTCATTAGAGACAACTATCAGGCCATCAATAATCAACAATCTTTAGGAATTGTGATTGAAAACAAAGAAGATAATGAAACTATTGATCAAGATTTTTTAATTTCACAATTGCAGTTATCAGTTCCCATTGAAATAAATAATCAAATGACACAAGAAAGTTTCATAGCACTATTTTTTGAATCATTTCAGCTTTTAAAGGAAATATGGTATAACATATTTAAAGAAAAGGATGGGAAACATGTTGAAGTTTATGAAGTCCCATGGAATTTTATATGTCATAGGTTCCAGCAATTTTCCCAAGTTTTTCAGGATCCAATAGTAGATATGTTGAATATTGAAGGCATTCAAAGCATTCCTCTATTAACTAACTATGATTTTCAGAGTCAAGATGATAAAGGATTCAACAGTCAAACATTACAATCAGTAGGAATATCATCAGAAATTTTATCTGAAAGTTTGCAGGGAGATAAAGACGAAAATAACATTTCAGATTCATGGCATGGAGGCCATCCAGAACAGATGTACAGTTTTTTAGATCAGTTAAACATCAGTGTATATATTTTATAAGATCCTTTTGTACAGTTTCTAGAGTCAACAAAGGAAATAAAGTGTTTCCTTATCATCTCATTTGTTGACAAGTTTCTAATAGGTTGCAGAAGTACAGTTTTGATAATCAACAAGAAAATGCAACAAAATCTATCAAAGTACATAATGCTTGAATGGTTGCATTGGCTATTTCATTTTACCTAACTAGCAGTTGAACAGTAGATTGAGTAGGTAGATGAGTGCTAATAAGCTTAGGATTTTGAGCATTTTTCGTTTTTAGTTTTCAATTTTCAGCTAGTTTTTCATTACGTTGGTTTGAAAATTTTTGTGTGTTGTTTTAGTTTCAGATCAGATTTCAGGTTGCAGAAAAAGGACTATATTCAATTCAATATTTTCATCCACAGCAAATGCATGTTTGGGATTGGACCAAGGCAGAAGATTTCCAACTGGGAAACAAAGTTTTAAATTTTGAATGGATAGTAACTTACTGGAGTTGAAGCCTGAGGAGAAGGCCCTAAGCTTCAGAAGTATTACTCTCATACATACAATAAAGCAACAAGTAGAAGAAGATTCCATGGTTCAGTCAAAATCATTCTGAGGGCAACTGACCTGTTGTTCTTGACTTTTCACTAGGAAAAGCCATCCCCAAGTGGAGCCAGTGTTATGCTCCTATACCAATAGGTGTCATATATCATGATTGACTTGATGGGCTATGTAATATTTTCATACCTTTCTTTGTTGCAAAGGTTATCCATATTGTCAAAAAAAAAAATCAAAAAATTTTAAAAATGTAAAGAGGGTATACCCTAAAAGAAAAATCAAAGGGTGAAAAGAATAAAAAATGGCCAAAAAAGTAAAATAAAATGAACCCCACCAAAAGAAAGGCCAAGGAAAATGTGTAAGTCTAAATGCCACTACCTTTTTCTCTTATGTAATAAATAAAATTGTGTGCAACTTGTATTTTGTGCCACAATTTATGAACAGTCAAACAATTTAAGCTTGGCTAGTTCATCTTTCAATTTTATGTTTTAGAGATAGAGAATAAAATCTGACCAAACTATTTAATCTTGGCAGATAAGTAGATAGGTAGAGTAAATAAAAGGAGCCCAACAGTTTAATCTGAGCCCTTGGATGTAATAAGGTTAGAATTAGATATATTTTCAGATGTAAAAGAAAAAGTGTGGTGAGGGTTTGCCAGTCTAAGTGCACCCTAATAAAGAAGAAAAAATGGTAGGATAAAGTAGGTAGGGTAGGTAGATGTTGTTGCAGAATTACATGTGATGGATAAATGACTCTAGATGTGTTAAATCTTTACTTTCATCGCAAGTGCAAAGGCAGACACTACACTGGAAGAATTTCAAACAAAGCAAAGTCAGATTATTAACTTCCCTTCTCATTTTTCCCTAAAAAATTTCACTAATTTCCCCTAAGTACTAAGTCATTTGAAAATTAAAGGGGCTCAAGGAATTTCCTTGACTTTTGGAGGGACCGAACCCTTGGCCCAATAATTGGAAAATCCTAAGTACTTAAAATCATTCATCATGACTTTCACTCACTTCTAAAAAATCTTTTCCTAAGTAAAATCCCATTTTACTTAGGAAAATCATGCAATATTTCATAAAAACCCTATTCATAAAAGCATAAGTTAAATACATTATTTTGATGTTTTACACTTAGCGCTTCTGTTCATTTCCATATTAATTTCTAACTTATTATTTAAATCCCTATGGAAATTTTCTTTTTTTTCCCCGTATTAATTTAAATAATTCCTATATAATATATATCCTGCCCCGTTGGTTGAAAATAACCATATATCTATTAAAATTGATTAATTGGTTAAAATTTCCAATTAATAAATAAACCCGACCTCCGTTGTATAAAGGGATTAATTAACCCTCCAGGTTAATTAATAACCTAATCCACCAATCAAAATGCCCCCGATGCGATTATTTCATAATAAATTACGTCGAGCCCGCCAGTTAATTCCCTGTCATCTTCCTTTCCCGACGACCGTCCGATTGACTAATCTCAGATCTACAGTTATTATCAATATCACTAGCCATCCTCTTCCGAACGATAACGCGTGATGGCCAAGTAGTTTTATGAACAATGTCGCGCCACGCATCGTTCATCGTATGGAATCGCTCGCCCTCCGCTGAAAACCGTCTTTCTCCAAAAGCTGTGCGATGGAAACTGCTTACCGCTTACCTCCCGTGATGAAACCATTGTACTTGTTGACGTCATCCATTAAAATAATAAAAAATCCGCCAACCTTTGACTTTTTGAATAAAACAAAGAACCTGCATCATTTTCATTATTTCACGCAGTGACCAGTGTCCCATGCATCAAATTTTGAAATCAACTATCAAAGTTTGCCAACCGTTACCTTGCTGAAGAAAATTGCAGTCGAGTAATCCAGAGTTCATCCGCCATCGTCGGCACCTGTTTAGTCACTTTTTATTTCCCAAAAAACAGGTATTTATCCTAGTTCCCGTTAAACTCTGTAAAAACTTGGCTTTTGTTTTAAATTCTACACAAAAAACTGAAGAAGAGTTTAAGACTGGTCTTTAGTTCATTCCTCAATTGCAATTGCCTTCCCCAACTTGTGACTGTGCTCGTTTTTCGTCAAAACCTACAATTCATTTCTGAATCCATAAGAACTAGAAATGGAAATTCCCATGGCTTTGAATTTCACACCCCTGAATGCTCCTCACAGAGATTTAGACTATCTATCTCTAGTAGATAGGGATTTCCAAATTAAAAACCTTGTTCTCAGTGAAAATCCTCTTCGAACTTTTTGCCGCTGCAAAGAACTAGAATACCGGAAGCTAAATGGTGGAAAGAAATGTTTGAAATTTTATAAAATTATCCTTACATGAATTTTTGATTATGTACTATAGTAAGTCATGATAAAGAGGATAAAAGGATAAACAGAGGTTAGAGAGCATAACAGTTAAAGAGTATCAGTGGTTAAAGTGTATCAGGTAAAAGTCAAAGTGAAAGTTAAAATGAAGTTATAGAGAAGTCAAAGGTAAACAGTAAAAGTAATTATAGAGGCAGTAAAATGGTAAAAAGAGATGAAAATAATTTCACCAACATTGAAGTTTATCTAAAGTGAAAGTAAAATAGTTAAAAGAACAAAAAGGTGAAAAGATGAAAAACACAAGAAGAAGGAATATTTTTGCAAAAATTTCATGCTTTAGTCATTGTTTTGCAGAAGCTATTGTGATCAATCCAAGATAAATTTTGCAAAACTGAAGGAGGTTTATGTTCTTAAGAGGACCATCTACAAAAAAACCTCTCACTTTTCTAACAGCTATAATGGTTTTGGAAATATTAAACAATGTTGGAAAGCACTCTTTGCAGAAAATTCTAGTTAAGTCATCATTTTGCAGAGAAGATTATGGCTAATCCGAAATAAATCATACAAAAATGAAGGATATTTTGTTCCTAAGAGACCTATCTACAGAAACCTATCTCACTTTTTGCACAATGATTTCAGAATCAGATATACATGCACATCTTTAAAGGTTATTTTTCAGATTCTGTAAAACTTTGTTTTACACATCTTGTTGCAGAGCCTATTGTGTGTAGCTGGAGAGGAATTTTAGGAAAATGAAAGAGGTTTATTTCGAAAACATATTTATCTACAATAACCTCTTTCAATTTTTACATATATATTACAGATTGAGAAATAAAAAGATATCATTGGACCTCAAGTTTGCAGAATTGTTGGAGCGGAGATACCTGAAAAGAGAGCCGATTAGTGACTTGGATGCCTCATCATCAACTAAGAGTTGGATCCAAATTCGAATTATCCTCTTTGTCATCACCTATCCATAAAAAATAGTGCCAAATAGATGCATTATTTTGAGTGTTCTTTACTTAAGTTCTATTTATGTAAAATAGTTGGAAAGATTTGTGAACTAATCTTGATATTTTTTCAAGATATTTCGAGTTTAGAATTTGTATAAGTACTTCACTCTTGGAAGTATTTTGCGGGTGGATTCTTAGACTTTTCTTTGTAACATGGCTATTTTGGAATAAAGTGCTATTGGAGAAATTTTGTGTGGCAAGTGGATGAGGAATTGATGTGAAAGATATTTTACGGATTCTTGTGTCGGACTACGGATCAAAAAGTCATTTCTCTCTTATGTTTTGAAGTCTTTATATTTGTTTATTATATCAACTATGTTTCATTTCCAAATTATTAACGAAAAGGAATAAATCAGAAAGTGCTTAAGTGTAGTCTGATTTTAATCGTTGTTATTCTAAATGTTTTCTTCTGAACTGGTTTAAACAGTAAATTCTTAATTTCTCATGTTTTTCTAGTTTAAGCATTCTGATTATTTAGTAAAGAATAATCAATTTCTCTTTATTAATAATCACTCAATTTCCCTCTTTCAAACGTGTTGAAGGATTTTTAATTGCCCTTCATCAAATTTGAGTTCATCCCATTCACTTTAAGATCTATAATTGTTCCCTGTTTGATTACCTTGCCCTGTGAAACCATATTTTGTTAAGAAACTTAATCCGATTAAGCTATTTTCTTTGACTCCATTAGCCCAATGGCCTAAATTACTCAATCTTACCCTCAGCTTTTGAATTCCATCACCCAAACTCAATCAAAACCCCTGGACTTTATAACTAGCCTAATATCTTTCAAAACAAAGCTAAATTTTACAGAGAGAGCCCTCTCTGGGTACAAATTGGCTAGATTTTGTACCTAAAAGTTGGTTTGTGGTTACCTCGGACTATTTCTATTGAACCTGGAGAAATTACTGAGTGATAACACAACCCACAGCTGAATAGTTCGTTTTGCAACCAATAGTCGCAGAAGAAGGATAAAAAATGTCATGTGCCCAAGAAATTTTTATTTTCTGGGTTCTTTTAAATGAGTAATTTCTATGGCTATGATCCAATAATAATATAGAAAATTCTCATTTCAATCTTTAAAAATATAAAAATTGTAGAAACTTCGCACATATCAAATTTTTATGTGTTCAATTTTTTGTATGGACAAGATTAATGGTGCAATCCGAAAACAATAGTCACTGTCGTAGGCAGGGAGTAAAAATATATCTACTAAATGGGCCTAAAACATTTTATAGATAAGAAACAAAGGAATCTCTCTTCATAACCAAATATCAATTTTGGAGTTCTCGAAACAAAATAGAAAAATCAATATATTTTATTTCTTAAGGTTCAACCATATTCCTTCACAATCTGAACGGACATAATCCACGTTCATGTCAACGTTGACATCGACATCAGCTATATCTTCTTCACTTACACATTTCGTTTCTTGAAAGTCCACAACATGTGACAAATCTGCATACTCAGGTTCATATGATGTATTATTTCTCAATCCTTTTGGAGGACATGTTAACACTACATATCAGTCAGTCTCAACGGGATCTTGTAAATAGAATACTTGTTTAGCTTGCGATGCTAGAATAAATGGATCATATTGCCAATGATTTTGACTTAAGAATTTCTTCATATTCACTATTGTAAAACCCAAATCATTAGTTTTGATCCATCTCTTATTGTATACATCAATCCAATTACATTTTAATAATGTGTACTCCATACAAAAGTAGTACAATGTAATTATTTCTTCTACCACTCCATAAAATGTTGTGGTTTGAAGTATAGGGTTTGCATCTTTGGAACTTGACCTCATCATTATTTGAGCTTCCATACACACGCCACTATTTTGGGTGGTTCTCTCATTATCCATGCTTTTTTTATGGAATATATAACCATTGGTTAGTTATCCCTTGTGCTTATTCATGAATTTCCTGGGGCCACACGCTAGCCATTAAGTGTATCAGACACATTTCCATCTCCCTCCACTTGTATAGTTTTAGATTTTTAAAGGTAGTTAGAATTCATTCATTCAACCTCTAAAAAAATATTAATTTCCTGCATGATAATATTCCCATATAATTATTTTTAAGTACACTTATAATATAAATAATATATTTACCTATTGTTTTAACCAACTAGTAAATTTATGGGTGTGGAGTTTCTGCAATAGACCTTCATTTTTTTTCGTTTGGGTAATTGAGTTGGAAATCTCCATTTTGTGCATCATAATTCAACAATTATGGACAATAGATATGGTGGTTAATGTGTTTTGATTAAATATGAATAAAAAAAATTAAAGGTCTAATAAGTTAAACCTTCAACAACCTTAAACAAACAAACAAAAAAATTACAGGCCAAATATGTAACTTACTCTATCCATGGATCAACTTCGTTTGTGTGAAATAGAACCCACCTATGGGCTTGTTCCCAACTAATGCCATCCAATTCTGAAGGAATTGGAGTAGATAATGGCTTTCCATCAAGGATAACTTCTTCAACTTCCTCATCCCACCCTTCATTTCGACCATGTGTGGATCCAATAGCTTCCATACCTTTCAAGTATCCTCCATAGAACTTTATGGATTCCTCCACAGTATAGCTTTCAGCAATGCATCCTTCAGGCCTATTTTTGTTGTTAACATAACTCTTAAATACTTTCATGTTCCTACAAAATTAACAAAAAAAAAATTAAGTAATGTCAAAAGCTTTCAAAAAAATATTTGTTGTGCTTGATAAAAGGTAAAGTTTCACATACCTCTCAAAGGGGTACATCCATCTGTATGCAACTGGGCCACAATATCAAAGCTCACATACCAAATGTACATTCAAATGCAACATTATATCAAAGAATGAAGGAGTGAAGTACTTTTCAAGAAAGCACAATGTCTCCACAATAACATTTTCCATCTTATCAAGACTCTCTACTGAAACTGATTTTGCACAGATTTTCCTATAAGAGTAACAAAGCTTGCAAAGCGTCTTTTGGAAAAGAATTGGTAACACATGACGCAAAGCCACTGGAAGGAGTTGTTGCATTATAACATGGCAATCATGTGCTTTCATACCATGGAACTTAAGCTCTTGCATAGATATATGATTTTTTGGATTAGAGTTGTAACCGTCTGGCACCTTTAACATGAAAAGAACATGCATAGGGTCTGTTTCTCTTTCTTTGAAAGAGTATGTGGTGCAGGTGGAAGGAATAATCTATGTCCTTTAAATTTTGGCCATAGTGATTTCCTCAAGCCCATTTTTTGCAAGTCATCACGTGATTTTTTTCCATCTTTGGACTTCCCTTTTATATCCAGAAGGGTTCCAAAAATTATTTCATACACATTCTTCTCCACATGCATTACATATAAATTGTGGCATATTAGGAGCTTCTGCATTCCAACACATTAAGAATACTAGAACAATATTTAATATGGACAAAAAGATAAACATTAAATTCAACCAAGACATCTAATCACAATGAGGTCAACTAAACAAGTTGTGTCCAATAATTAGGCATGGTTGATCATGGGTCTACATACCTCCCAATATGGTAGATTGAATAGAATTGATTGTTTCTTCCACACCACAACATCAGTTTTTTCACCTATTTTACCGTTTCTTTTTCTTTTATTTGATTCAATCTTCCCCCATATTGCTTCCTTTCCCTTTGTTTCCTTAAAAAACTCTGACACTTTTACAATTGGAGGGGCATAACGATGCTCCTACTTCCCATTAAACGGTGCCTTTTGTGAGCGAAACTTATGATGATGAGGAAGTAATCTCCTATGTCCCATGTACACACATTTCCTGCTACAACTGAGGTACTCTAATTCTGTGTTCCTCCCACATATGGGACGTGCATTATAGCCTTTTTTTGTGCAACCAACCATATTCCGATAAGCAGGAAAATCATGGATCACGCACATAAGAATTGCCTTCATGTTAAATGATGTCTTACTATAAGCATCATATGTCCATACCCCCTAGTCCCACAATTCCTTTAGTTCATCTACCAAGAGTTCCAAATACACATCAATGTCATTTCCTGGTTGCTTGGGACTAGGTATTAACAATGTTAGCATACAAAATTCCTTTTTGTGCACAACCATGGTGGAAGGTTGTATGTAACTAACACTACAGGCCAAAAAATGTATGTACTACTCAAGTCTCCAAAAGGATTAAATCCATCTACTACCATTGCAAGTCATACATTTCAAGGTTCGCTAGAAAAACTAGGCCATTTGTCATCAATAGTTTTCCATGCTGGACTATCAACAAGGTGGCGCATTTGACCATGATTGCTTGCATTCTCATGATGCCACCTCATTTTTTGTGACATATCTACAGAGCTATAATGAAAAACAAAATAATCATTTATATAAAGTATTATCATATAATAACACTATGACAAATGGCAAAGATAATACAAGAAGGGGAAAACTTGAATAAAATTATAGTGTTCAAGATCATACCTATACATTCTTTTTAGCCTTGGTGCTATGGGAAAATATCTTAACACCTTGGCTAGAACACCTTTCCGCACCTTTTGAGATTGAGCATCCACCTTCCATCGAGATTTTCCACATGTTGGGTATTGATATTTACTTTCATAACATCCTCGATTTAAAATGCAATCATTTGGACATGCTTGCATCATATCATAGTTTAACCCCAATGATTTTATCAACCTTTTTGTAGAATATGCAGAATATGGAAATGTGTTATATTTAGGAAGCACCTTTTTTTGCAATTTTAACATTTGGTAAAAACTTGTATCAGACCATCCACTCTTCACTTTCAGATTGTAGAATTCTACAGTGGCTGATAGTTTTGTGAAGTCAACACAACCTGGTTACAATGGCCTCCTTGCATCTTCGATAAGCTTCTTATATTCATTAACTTCATTTAGTAGATTTTTTGATGCCAACCCCTCATTATCACAACTCTCATTGATGTTTTGATTAAGACATCTATTGACATCATTCACCATTTCAAGCATTTGATCACTGACAATGGTTGCGTCATCATCATCAATTAGAGGTTCACTATTGTTCCGAAACAATTTTTCATGCTCATCACCCTGATTATCATAATCATTTTCCACAACATGTTCATAACCCTATTAATAAGAAAATAAAAATTTATGTTAATAATTTTATGTTTTTTATGAAAATTAGAATCAATAGCGTTTGGTCAACCTAGTCAAATATGACCCTTGACTAATATGAAATGGCTTACCAGTTGAGATGAAATATGCTTCAGAACTTCATGTGGCTCATTTTCAGAATGTTGTCTGTCCTTGTCAATAATAGATGGAATCTAAAGGAGACAAAGAAAAAAAATTGAAGTTTGCACATATAAAAATAAGTGATAACTTTATTGTAAAACATATCAGATTGAAACTAGATCAATTCAAAAAAAATTCAAGATACCTGATTGGGAATGCTCTCTCCATGGAAATACCAAATGCTATATTGTTTGATTATACCATCACAAATCAAGTGCTCTCGTACTTTATCAAATTTTTGTACTTTCACTATGCCACATTTATTACATGGACATTTTGTGGACATCTTATTCCTTAAATGCTCCTCGAAAAACTTTTAGAATTCCTCAACCCCATATCTATATTATTTTAGTGTTCTACACATAACCAATTTAAAAGTCATATAAATTTAATTGAGCACAAGTTACCACTTATACATTTTTGGCATATCACGATGAATAATCAAATATACAAACTATACCTATTTTTCAATTTCATCCAATTTATTTTGTCCATTTGATAATATGTTCCAAGCTCCTTTGAACTTGCATCTGCAAAGAGCTATATAAGTTAGTTGATACTAAAGATAGATAAAAAGTGAACTAAAGATAGATGTTGCTGAAAATAAGCCTAGATTTCTAACAAAAAATTAACATCCCTATATAATGATACATCAGATGTAAAAGAACCTTCCAATGGTGTATTTATGATGGTGAAATCCACTGTTTTGCTGGTATATGACTGCAAGGGCCACATTTATTCTAGACCTAAGCAAGGTTATAGTGTACCTGTGATCAGTCCTTCCATACGATGTTGACCACTTATTAGACTAACCAGACAATCTAGAGATAGTCTAGCAAACCCTAAACTTAAATTGCTTTTTTTTCCACACAAGGTAATGCATAACTCCCTGAATGTGTGGTCTTGAGGGAAAAATATATAAGAATTTCACTGAATGTGAACATTAAAAAGGCATTGCTGAATTGCAGTAATGGGCTTGAGACAGGAATTGGCATTCACACTTAACCTTGGAAATTATGTGTTTAGTGTTTTGTGTTTCATATCAGGTTCAAAATTCTTGCAGATCCATAGTATTCACACATTGCAAAAATTTCATAATGCACTATAAATATTCACTAAAATTTCACTTCTCTTGGAAAGCCCCAACTAACCTCCAAAAAACACCTTAACAACACAGCTCCGAAAGAAATGAGGTGAATATTTTGATTCGAAACATATTTAAGTACCCTCACTACAACAACGTAGGTAAGAAGAGATGAAACCACAATTCAAAGTTACAACACCGAGACAAGGTATTTCTGAGGCTCCAAGACATATCAGAGGGTTTTGTTATAGGTCCGAGTCACTATGCACCAGTTCGAAATGTTTATTTTCCACAAATCAACTGAAGGTTCAGCACTTTTCACACCCTTCCTCGCTGTAATAATTCCGTAGAGAAATCCGAAAGAAGGGGTTTCCTAAGTGTGAGGATGCCCTAGCCAGAGGTAGATGCTACAACAAGTATTGGTCACGCGTGGTATGCTGGAGGGCAGTGTGAGATTCGGCCAAGTGTGAACGTAGATTATGCATTTATGGTATGTTGGAGGATAGTGTGATAGTACCCATGTTGGGGCTCGGTGTGCACCATCTTCATGGACCTCGGTGGTTGCAAGGGGTCAAGGGTATAATAAACCAAGAATAGTTTTGTGTAGCCTTAGACTTGTGTGTGGATAAGGAATTCTACAGCAGATGATGGGCAGTTCTCCTAGCCCGTGTTCATTGTGGGATATAGACATCTTGCAGTGATAGGTGGTAACCCTTCATGCCCTATGTTGGCCTTCATCGGTGCAACACAGGAAGACCATAGTGGGTTGAAGTCCCTAAGTAACTAAGGATAAATAATGAGAAGATTGAGAATTGTTCACAAACGGAGTTGTGAACAATTCGGCAGGAGTCTCGATGTGTTGTGCCCTTGATGGACTAAGCCACAACTAGTGAGTAGATTGGCAGCCACGCTTTAGTGTCTATATGGACTTGGAGCATTGATAGAGTCAGGAGCTACAGATCGGGAGTCGAAGGAGCGAGCTGGTACAGGGTATGACCGAGAAGAGCTGAGAGAGTCAGAGAATGTGACAGTGACATGGTCAAAGTATCTTGTTGAGGGAAGATTGGTTGTCAACGGACTGACACCAAGCCTAGTTTTGTATCGTGTATCAATGGGTGTATGAGGGCCATTATCCCTGGTATGGGAGCCCTAGACTGTTGTATTATATGTTAATTAATATAACGAAGTTGGGTTAAAAATTGTAAGTTTTCTATATTTTGTGCATTGGTAGATTTACTGCTATTTATATTTTGCTGTGCAAAGTAGTATCATTGTGATTCTTGGTTTGGTAGCATGAAAGATTTTAAGACTCTATCCTAGACCCAAGATCATGGAAAAAAAACATGGTATCAGAGAGTATCTGAGCTACTTTGAGGAATATTGAATCAGAGTGTGCTCAGCGAAGCAACTCAGAGGGAGTTGTGGGTGTCTAGATCAAGGAGTAGAAGGTTCAGCTAAAGACATGGAGATGTGGTCTTGACTAGCATGGAGGCGATATTGGCTGGGAGTTCCAGTGGATTGGAGGAGAGCCCAGTGAATAAAATTTTTTTGTAGGGCAGATTGTTGATCATGGAATTTCGTTGATTTTTCATGGATGGTTAGGACAGCTCGAGGGTTTATTTGGCTTGGACGAGATGAGGTTGATCGAGATGGATTCATGTGATGGACTTGATATTGGCATGCTAGAGTCTTCATCGGATCATGATGTTGCACATCAAATATTGGAGGGATTTTCACGAGTGGTATTTGATCTAGAAGGATGAGTGCTTGCAAGACTGAGCCAGTGGAGATTGTGTAGGTGCAGAGGGAGTTGTGAATTTTTTATTTATATGGTTGGGTTTGCACAAGAAGAGTCTAGGTTGGCTTGATTTTAATAAGCCATGTGACAACTTTTCAAGCCCATGTGGATGCCCAAATGAAGCCCTTATATTGCGTATAAATAGAAGGTGAGGTTGGAGGCTAAGATAACATCCAAGCGAAAAAAATTAGGAATAAAACACCTTCTGATGTAAGCCACAACTTGAAGAAGAGAAGGCCAAAGCCTGAAATGACTGTTTTGAGGTCAAATTAGGAGATATAACAAGGTCGAGGAGTAGCTGCATAAATACGTTGGTAAGAGGGTTGTTTTGGTACCAAAAGGGATGGCATATTTGTTGTTTAAGAGAGTCTTAGGGCAATTATTACAGTGATAACACATGTCTGTATTAGGTTTGTTGGAGGGGTCGTAAGGCCTAATTCCTACAACATAACTAAGGGACAATCAGCGTACAGGAGAAACTCTAGGGTGAAGGCAAGCCACATTGATAGAAGGGATTGTTGGCAAGTGTTGAGAGGGCTAACATGGACTGTGGCTAAGACCTAACTAGATTGCAGAATACAACAAGGTACAAACACATGAGAAGGTATGTTTTTGTGTTAAATTGTTGGTCCTAGTTTGGATAGTTGGATCATTTTAGAACGTGTTGTTTAGAAGCCCTAACCAGTGTAATGATTAATGATTAGATCAAATTCATATGCAACCTATGGGAGCCATGTGTTTGGATTCCCTTGGGTCTTAAGAAACCCCAACTATGAGCAGATCTTGCAATGAAGTAATGGGTGTCCTAGGACAGGACTGTTAGAGAATTATCTTGGCATCCAAGTGGAGGGCTTCATAAGTGTGAGGATTCCCTAGCTATAGGTAGATGCTACAACAAGTATTGGTCAATCATGGTCTGCTGGAGGGAAACGTGAGAGTGGGCCAAGTGTGAATGTGGATTTTGCATTTATGGTATGTTGGAGGAGTGTGTGATAGTTCCCATGTTGGGTTTCGGTGTGCACCATCTTCATGGACCTCGGTGGTTGCTAGAGGTCTAGTGTCTAATCAACCAGGAGCATTTTTGTGTAGCCCTAGACTTGTGTGTGGATGACTTCTACTGCAGATGATGGGAAGTCCTTGTAGCCCGTGTTCATTGTGGGATATAAACATCTTGCAGTGAGAGTGGTAGCCCTTCATGCCCTATGTTGGCCTTCATAGGTGCAGCATAGGAAGACCATAGTTGGTTTAAGTCCCTAAGTAAATGAGGAGCAACAATGAGAAGATTGAGAATTGTTCACAAAAGGAGTTGTGAACAATTTGACAGGAGTCTTGATGTGTTGTGCCCTTGATGGACTAAGGCATAGCTAGTGAATAGATTGGCAGCCAAGCTTTAGTGGCTAGATGGACTTGGAGCATTGATAGAGTCAAGAGATGTAGATCGTGAGCCGAAGGACTGAGCGGGTATAGTGCATGACTGAGAAGAGCTGAGAGAGAATGCGATAACGACATGGTCATAGTATCTTGTTGTGGGAAGATTGGTTGTCGATGGAATAACACCAAGCTCAGTTTTGTATCTTGTATCAATGGGTGTATGAGGGCCATTATCCTTGGTACAAGAGCCCTAGACTGTTGTATATGTTGATTAATATAACAAATTTTGGTTAAAAATTGTAAGAAGTTTTCTATATTTGGTGCATTTGTAGATTTACTGTTATTTATATTTTGTTGTGAAAGTAGTATCATTGTCATTCTTTGTTTGGTAGCATGAAATATTTTAAGAATCTATCCTAGACCCAAGATCGTGGAAAAAAAACATGGTATTAGAGAGTATCTGAGCTACTTTGAGGGATATTGAATCAGAGTGTGCTCAGCCAAGCAACTCAGAGGGAGTTGTGGGTGTCTAGATCAAGGATCAAAAGGTTCAGCTAAAGACATGGAGATGTGGTCTTGACAGGCTTGGAGGCAAGATTGGTTAGGAGTTTTGGTGGATTGGTGGAGAGCCTAGTGAACAAAATTTTGTTTTAGGGCATATTTTTTATCATGGACTTTCGTTGATTTGTCATGGATGGTTAGGAAAACTCGAGGGTTTCTTTGGCATGGACAAGATGAGGTTGATCGAGATGGATTCATGTGATGGACTAGATATTTGCAGGCTAGAGTCTTCATCGGATCGTGATGTTGCATATCCAAGATTGGAGGGATTTGCACGAGTGTTATTTGATCTAGAAGAATGAGTGCTTGCAAGACTGAGCCAATGGAGATTGTGTAGGCGTAGAGGGAGTTGTGAATTTTTGAATGATATGGTTGGGTTTGCACAAGAAGAGTCTAGGTGGGCTTAATGTCAATAAGCCATGTGACAACTTGTCAAGCCCATGTGGACGCCCAAATGAAGCCCTTATATTGCGTATAAATAGAAGGTGAGGTTGGAGGCTAAGATAACATCCAAGAAAAAAATTTAGGAGTAAAACACCTTCTTATGTAAGCCAGAACTTGAAGAAGAGAAGGCCGAAGCCTGAAATGACTGTTTTGAGGTCAGGTTAGGAAATATAACAAGGTCGAGGAGTAGCTGCATAAATACGTTGGTAAGAGGGTTGTTTTGATACCAAAAGGGGTGGCATATTTGTTTTTTAAGAGAGTCTCAGGAACTGTAGTTATTACAGGGATAACGCATGTCTGTATTAGGTTTTTTAGAGGGGTCGTAAGCCCTAATTCCTACAACATAACTAAGGGAAAATCAACGTATGGGAGAAACTCTAGGGTGAAGGCAAGCCACATTGATAGAAGGGATTGTTGGCAAGTGTTGAGAGGGCTAACATGGACTATGGCTAAGACCTAAACATATTACAAAATACAATAGGGTACCAACACATGAGAAGGTATGTTTTTGTGTTAAATTGTTGGTCCTAGTTTGGACAGTTAGATAATTTTAGAATGTGTTGGTTCGAAGCCCTAACCAGTGTAATGATTGGTGATTGGATCAAATTCATATGCAACCTATGGGAGCCATGTGTTGGGGTTCTCTTGGGTGTTAAGAAACCCCAACTAGGAGTAGATCTTGCAATGAAGTAATGGGTGTCCTAGAACAAGACTGTTAGATAATTCTCTTGGCAGCCAAGAGGAGGGTATCCTAAGTGTGAGGATGCCCTAGCTAGAGGTAGATGCTACAACAAGTATTGGTCAATCGTGGTTTGCTGGAGGGAAATGTGAGAGTGGGCCAAGTGTGAACGTAGATTGTGAATTTATGGTCTGTTGGAGGAGCGTGTGATAGTACCCATGTTGGGGCCCGGTGTGCACCATATTCATGGACCTCAGTGGTTGCTAGAGGTCTAGGGTCTCATCAATCAGGAGCAGTTTTGTGTAGCCTTAGACTTGTTTGTGGAGGACTTCTACTGCAAATGATGGGCTGTCCTCCTAGCCCGTGTTCATTATGGGATATAGACATCTTGCAATGATAGGTGGTAGCCCTTCATGCCCTATGTTGGCCTTTGAGATTGTAGCACAAGAAGACCATAGTGGGTTGAAGTCCCTAAGTAACTGAGGAGCAACAATGAGAAGATTGAGAATTTTTCACAAAAGAAGTTGTGAACAATTTGATAGGAGTCTCAATGTGTTGTGCCCTTGAAGGACTAAGGCACAACTAGTGAGTAGACTGGCAGCCAAGATTTAGTGGCTAGACGAACTTGGAGCATTGATAGAGTCAAGAGCTGTAGATCGGGAGCCGAAGGACTGAGCTGGTAAAGGGCATGACCGAGAAGAGCTGACAGAGAATGCGACAGTGATATGGTCAGAGTATCTTGTTAAGGGAATATTGGTTGTTGATGGACTGACACCAAGCCCAGTTTTGTATCTTGTATCAATGGGTGTATGAGGGCCATTATCCTTGGTACGGGAGCCCTAGACTGGTGCATATGTTGATTAGTATAACGAAGTTGGGTTAAAAATTGTAAGAAGTTTTCTATATTTTGTGCATTGGTAGATTTACTGTTATTTATATTTTTCTGTGCAAAGCAGTATCATTGCGATTCTTGGTTTGGTAGCGTGAAAGATTTTAAGACTCTATCCTAGACCCAAGATCATGGAAAAAAAACATGGTATCAGAGAGTATCTGAGCTACTTTTAGGGATATTAAATCAGAGTGTGCTCAGCGAAGCAACTCAAATGGAGTTGTGGGTGTCTAGATCAAGGAGCAAAAGGTTCAGCTAAAGACATAGATATGTGGTCTTGACTGGCTTGGAGGCGAGATTGGTTGGGAGTTCTGGTGGATTGGTGGAGAGCCTAGTGAACAAAAGTTTGTTGTAGGGTAGATTTTTGATCATCGAATTTCGTTTATTTTTCATGGATGGTTAGGTCAGCTCGAGGGTTTCTTTGGCATGGACGAGATGAGGTTGATCGAGATGGATTCATATGATGGACTAGATATTGGCAAGCTAGATTCTTCACCAGATTGTGATGTTGCATATCGAAGATTGGAGGGATTTGCACGAGTGGTATCTGATCTAGAAGGATGAGTGCTTGCAAGACTGAGCCAGTGGAGATCGTGTAGGCTTAGATGGAGTTGTGAATTTTTAAATTATATTGTTTTATTTGCACAAGAAGAGTTGAGGTGGGCTTGATGTTACTAAGCCATGTGACAACTTGTCAAGCCCATGTGGACGCCCAAATGAAGCCCTTATATTTCGTATAAATAGAAGGTGAGGTTGGAGGCTAAGATAACATCGAAGCGAAATTTTTTTGGAGTAAATCACCTTCTGATGTAAGCCACAGCTTGAAGAAGAGAAGGCTGAAGCCTGAAATTACTATTTTGAGGTCAGATTAGGAGATATAACAAGGTCGAGGAGTAGCTGCGTAAATACGTTGGTAAGAGGGTTGTTTTGGTACCAAAAGGGGAGGCATATTTGTTGTTTAAGAGAGTCTCAGGCATTGTAGTTGTTACAGGAATAACACATGTATGTATTAGGTTTTTCGGAGGGGTCGTAAGGCCTAATTCCTACAACATAACTAAGGGACAATCATTGTATGGGAGAAAGTCTAGGGTGAAGGCAAGCCACATTGATAGAAGGGATTGTTGGAAAGTGTTGAGAGGGATGACATGGACTGTGGCTAAGCCCTAACCAGATTTCATAATACAACAGGGTACCAACACATCAGAAGGTATGTTTTTATGTTAAATTGTTGGTCCTAGTTTGGACAGTTGGATCATTTTAGTACAGCCTGTGGAAGTGAAGAAGGGAAGGCTAATGTTTTGGTTAGAAGCCCTAACCAGTGTAATGATTGGTGATTGGATAAAATTCATATGAAACTTGTGGGAGCCATGTGTTGGGGTTCTCTTGGGAATTAATAAACCCCAACTAGGAGCATATCTCGCAATGAAGTAATGGGTGTCCTAGGACAGGACTGTTAGAGAAGTCTCTTGGCAGCCAAGAGGAGGGTTTCCTAAGTGTGAGGATGCCCTAGCTAGATGTAGATGCTACAAGAAGTATTGATCACTCGTGGTCTGCTGGAGGGCAGCATGAGAGTGGGCCAAGTGTGAACGTGGATTGTGCATTTATGGTTTCTTGGAGGACAGTGTGATAGTACCCATGAAGGGGCCCTGTGTGCATCATCTTCATGGACCTCGATGGTTGCTATAGGTCAAGGGTCTGATTAACAAGGAGCAGTTTTGTGTAGCCCTAGACTTGTGTGTGGAGAAGGACTTATACAACAGATGATGGGATGTCCTCCTAGCCCGTGTTCATTGTGGGATATAGACATCTTGCAGTGATAGGTGGTAGCCCTTCATGCCCTATGTTGGCCTTCATCGGTGCAGAAAAGGAAGACCATAGTGGGTTGAATTCCCTAAGTAACTGAGGAGCAGCAATGAGAATATTGATAATTGTTCACAAACGGAGTTGTGAACAATTACACAGGAGTCTCGATGTGTTGTGCCCTTGATGGACTAAGGCACAACTAATGAGTAGATTGGAAGCCAAGCTTTAGTGGCTAGATGGACTTGGAGCATTGATAGAGTCAAGAGTTGCAGATTAGTAGCCAAAGGACTCAGATGGTATAAGGTATGGCCGAGAAGAGCTAAGAGAGAATGTGACAGTGACATGGTTAGATTATCTTGTTGAGGGCAGATTGGTTGTCGATGGACTAACACCAAGCCCAGTTTTGTATTTTGTATCAAAGGGTGTATGAGGGTCATTATCCCTGGTACGGGAGCCATAGACTGCTGTATTATATGTTGATTAATATAACGAATTTGGGTTAAAAATGGTAAGAATTTTTTTATATTTTGTGCATTGGTAGATTTACTGTTATTTATATTTTGTTGCGCAAAGTAGTATCATTGTGATTCTTGGTTTGGTAGCATGAAATATTTTAAGACTCTATCCTAGACCCAAGATCGTGGAAAAACAACATGGTATCAGAGGGTATCTGATCAGCTACTTTGAGGGATAGTGAATCAGAGTGTGCTCAGCGAAGCAACTCAGAGGGAGTTGTGGGTGTCTAGATCATCAAGAAGAAGGTTCAGCTAAAGACATGGAGATGTGGTCTTGCCTAGCATGGAGGTGAGATTGGCTGGGAGTTTTGGTGGATTGGTGGAGAGCCTAGTGAACAAAAGTTTGTTGTAGGGCAGATTGTTTATCATGGACTTTCATTGTTTTGTCATGGATGGTTAGAACTTAGGACAACTCAAGGGTTTCTTTGGCATGGACAAGATGAGGTTGATTGAGATGGATTCATGTGATGGACTAGATATTGGCAGGCTAGAGTCTTCATCGGATTGTGATGTTGCATATCCAAGATTGGAGGGATTTGCATTAGTGGTATTTGGTCTAAAAGGATGAGTGCTTGCATGACTAAGCCAGTGGAGATCGTGTAGGCTCAGAGGGAGTTGTGAATTTTTGAATTATATTTTTGGGTTTGCACAAGAAGAGTCTAGTTCGGCTTGATGTTAATAAGCCATGTGAAAACTTGTCAAGCCAATGTGGACACCCAAATGAAGCCCTTATATTGTGTATAAATAGAAGGTGAGGTTGGAGCCTAAGATAACATCCAAGCGAAAACATTTAGGCGTAAAACACCTTTTGATGTAAGCCACAACTTAAAGAAGAGAAGGTTAAAGCCTAAAATGATAGTTTTGAGGTTAGATTAGAAGATATAACAAGGCCTAGGTGTAGCTGCATAAATACGTTGATAAGAGGGTTGTTTTGGTACCAAAATGGGTGGCATATTTATTGTTTAAGAGAATCTTAGCCACTGTTTTTATTACAGGGATAACACATGTTTGTATTAGGCTTGTTGGAGCCATAACGCCTAATTCCTACAACAAAAGTAAGGGATCGTTAGCGTATGGGAGCAGCTCTAATGAGTGTCTGGTCTTGCTAATCACGAAAAAAAAATATGATTTATTTTATAAAATCTTGTCAACCCTACCGCTGCCTTCTTCTTCATAATTCGGTATACAAGTTTAAAAATTTTGAAATTTTAACAATAAAAATCATAGATATTAGGAAAATACATTTTAAAATTATCAATACACACTCTCCCTCTCTGAGTTGTAGAAGGTTGCAATATTATCTCCATATGCTGGCAACGAACCACATGTTTCTGCTCCGAATTGCAGGGAAACCCCCAAATCAGGAGAATAATATCTCAATTAAAGATGGAAAAAGAGCTAAACTAGATATGATATAATAAAATCACGTTAAAAATATAGTGGAATCCAGAGTGCAGCCAAGAATAGAAGGGTATGGAATCTGCGCCGAAATCATAAAGATTATTAGCACAGAAAGATCACTGAACTCTATCCCGAACGTGGCTAAGGGAGAATAGCTGCCCGAAAACAAATTTGAAGAAGCTGCAAAATTATATTTTAATAGTTAGCAAAATCTTATAAAGCAATTTCTATAGTCGTTTTTATTTTCATTAAGTTTTAATTTTATTTAAGCAAAAGGGGGTCATCTATTATTTTTGAGCAAATTAGGTCATTTCTCATATAGGAATAAATTTTAATAGGTCCATTTAGAGTTTAGACTAGTGGCCAAATTAGATTTTAATAGGTAGTAAAAAATTATAAAGAAATTTCTATGGTGGCTTTGGTTTTCATTAAGTTTTATTTTTATTTGAGCAGAAGGAGGTAATCTAGTATTTTTGGTTTTCACTAAGTTTTATTTTTTACTTGGTTTTCATTAAGTTTTATTTTTATTTGAGTAAAAAGAGTTCATTTCAAATAGAAGTTATATTTAATATTTAATGATGTTGAAGACCCATAAAGTTGTTGAACCCTTAGTTAAACTGAGAGGGGGGGGGTGAATCAGTTTAACAAATTCATGGACTTTTAAAAAATTTTCATTAAAACTTATTTACACCTTCATTTCATGTTCAACTTAATATGTGAGTAGTCTTAGAATGTGAGCAGCAAGTATTAATATAATGTAACAGTAGATTTAATATGAGAGTAGCAAGTATTGAGCAGATGAGATAAACCATATCAACACATAAACATCATGCATAGAGACACCAGATATAAGTGGAAACCCATAAAGGGAGAAAACCACATCTTATTATTGTTGTGATGCAAAGGCAAGCTCCAACTCCCTCTCACCACTGATTTTCTGTAGGCACCAACCTACAGGAGGCTCCTACCTCAATTCTGCAAGCTACAACTTGCAAGAAAGCTCCAACTCCCATCAATTTTCTGCAGGCACCAACCTACAGGAGGCTCCAACCTCAGTCAGCTACAACTGACATTTTATCAAGCTACAACTTGATGTGGAAGCACCAACTCCCATCTATTTTCTGCAGGCACCAACCTACAGGAGGCTCCAACCTCAGTCAGCTACAACTGAAATCTATCAAGCTACAACTTGATAGGGAAGCTCCAACTTCCTTACTCTTTCAAAAGGAAAACACTTGCTGATTTACCTTGGATATCAGCTCTGTTCTGTATCATCTTCACTGTTGTGCATCAGTCTTCATATCTGCCTTATATCATTTATGCATCTTCTCAGATTCACTATCAGCTCCTCCTTCTCTTCTTCTCAGCTCCTCCTTCTTCTCTGCCTCACTGCTTCATTTCTGCATTCTCTAACTTTTCACAACATCTTGTTCTGCTCCTCCTTCTTCTCTTCTCTGCCTCAATTCCATACTCAGCATTCTCTATGCTCACTCTCTCTCACCTCTTGCAGCTTTCTTATTTTCTTCAACTCTCTTCAATTCTACTGCACACTCTCTTCTTCTCTCACTCTATTTTCGTAACCTTCTCCCCTTGGATATTACCCTGTTTTATACAAAATAGCTTCATGGCTGTTTGTATTCTACTGGGAATTCGAAATGGACAGCCATGTCTCTTTGCCTTCTGCCTTCTCATCTCTTTTATCCACTCATTCAGAAAATATAACTGTAGGTACCAATTTAACATTACAGTGGGATATTTTTTCTCTTCCGGAGACTTGCCAATGCATCACAACAATATAAATTAAAATCATTTACATTCAATTACAATGAAATCTCCAGCTCACTCATTCATCCACTTGGCTCGCTGCGCATTTGTATTTTCTTTGACTGTGTCTTTGTCCCTTTCGGCTCTATTTGTTTCCTTGTTCACTGTCGCAGGGTAACGGCCATATGCCATACATATGTAACTGTTATTGTGTGTCTGCTGTATATATATGACTGCTGATCTGGAAATATAATTAAATACCCCAAATAAAATCAGAGTCTGGCGCATATAAAAATGTCTCTCCATTTTCTTTCCCTGCGCTGCAATTTGAATAAGTGTATGCGGTAGCTTATCTTTTGACATCTTTGATTTACAATCAATCCCCAGTTCACACTCTTCATATACAGAAACTTTACCTGTTTCAAATCTATGGTTAAACCATAGTCCAACCCACTTCATAAGCCATCAAATGAATATTTCAACTTTGAATTACAACTCAATATATCATAAGGCCAAAGCTTATCCTTTGCATATAACAATAATATGCTCAGCAAACAGTTTCATTTATACAAGGTTCGGCTTGCGTTTAGAACTTGAAGTATAACTCATTTTTCCGCATATGTTAACCTATGTCGAGACTTTATATTGCGCCAAATATCATATCTGACCCACGACACTTTAATTTTATTTATCAATTTTGACTTTCATTTAACCAACGCTTTATCAATCCCGACTTTGGTTAAAACGCAGAATTCAATATATATATAAGAAGTTGGGCCCCACTTGCCGAACTCTTTCTATTCCCCGATGTGATGAGCCTCCTCCAATGAATTCCGATTGCTATTACATCCTTTGTAATTTTCCCGATGCGATTGATTTCAATCACATCCTTCTATAGGATGTTCTGATGTTCTTCCATTTTTCCAATGTGATGGCATACCTTTAAGCCAGACTTCAAACATATATGAGTCACCGTGTATAATGAATCGGGTCCGGAACTCAATCGCAATCGAAAATTTTGTTAACAAGTTCCGATGCTCTGCTCCTTTTCCGATGCGATGCAACATTGTTTACCAGAACTCAACCATATATCAATCATGGTTTATAAACCCACTGGGTCCGGACTTCAACCGCAATTGCAACCTTTTGTTTACATGTTCCGTTGTCAAATTTTCTCCGATGCAATTGACCATTGTTCATTTAAATGTGCCAATGCGATTGGACTGGAACTTAAATCTATAAGATCATAATTTATAGACCCATCGGGTCCGGGCTTCAATCGCAATCGCAACTTCCATTGAGATGTTCCGATGCTCCGCTTTAACTCTGATGCAATTGATGAGGGTTCCACCGTATATGAATTTGTTTGTATTAAGGCCGAACAATAGGGCGCCTTTCATATATGTATATAGTATGATTCATTCCTTTGAATATGAAGCACAACATATAACGTATATGTATACATATATATGCTTTGGACCCTTGTGTATGTTTAAGGGGCAGCATATGTATCTCACTGCATATATATAAGCTTCTGCTTCCGCCTTTAGTGTATCCTCTGGATGGGTAATGATTCTCGGAATAAGGTTTATATATATACTTTGCCGCTTGGGTTAAGATTCCCGGAATTGTGTTTATGTATCCTCCGGCTGGGTAATGATTCTCGGAATATTATGTAGGTTTGCACATGGTTCCATTCCATAAAAAATGGCTCTGCCTCTGCTGTGATAATGGCTCTGTCTCTGCCTCTACCTCTGATAACAGCTCTGCCTCTATATTCGTTGTACCTCTGCTGCTCGACCTCCGCCTCAACTGCTCTCTGTAAATATTACCTTCTCTCTGTAAATATTACTTGTTGTCTTCTGCTGCTGTTCTTTGCCTGTCGCTGTTTTAGGTGTTCCTCCTTTGCCATATCCTTTTCCATTTAAGCAATGCCCCAACTCATCCCCAAGCATATTAAATCTTTACCACAGGTTTTTAGTCTTCAATCAAAGTCTATGCTCAATAATTCATCTGCAAACTGTATTAAACCCCTAATTCATAAATAAACCTCTGTATTACACTCCTTCAGGCCCTTTCAACTCCACTGCTCTGTCTCTAATTCCTCTGTTGCTTCTGTTTCAATTCCTCTATTTCATTTGCTGCCTCTGCTACCTCTCTATCTCTTTTGCCTTATGGATATTTTAGGTGTTGCTCTTGTCTTTACCTTTGCCATCAATGACAACATTTCCAAATAATGTTAGTTTAATGTTAATTTAATTAGAGCATCAATAAAAACTATATTAGGGAATATAGTTTTTACACAGGAGCTCGCGCGTTTTTCTTGACTTAGGCTGGTGTTTGAAATTCTGACTCGACCCTCCACCACCATGGCCCCCCAAAGTTCGATCCTGGTGGGGAACTACCTTTTTCTACTCCGCAGAATGATGCGCAGCCTCCTCATGATGAATCTGCAATTTCTTTTGCGTCTCTGGTTTCCTCAATGGGACCTCTGCGATCACGACCAACTGTGACAAATTTTGTGAAAAAAATCGATGGAATACTAGAAACCACCTTGAATCCAACACTTCTACATAGAGAAGCCCTCTCATTATCAGAAAAAGGACTTGTTGGGCAGTTCTCAATACTGTGGTCCTCACCAAAAAGAATACAGAAGTGGGTAGAGAGAAACTAGTCTCAAGTGACACAAGGGAAAGTAGCCATGAGATTCTGAGGAAGGGGATACTTCACCTTTCACTTCGACACAAAGGAGGATAGAGACCTCATCTTCAGAAGCTGTCCATATTTTATGGATACAAGAGGTCTCTATCTGAATAGATGGACTCCAGATTTTGATCCCGAACTGGATGTCCCGAATGTTGTCTCGGTCTGGGTTCGACTACCACATATTCCCTTGCATTGCTAGGGAGATGAATTTGTCAAAACAATTGGAAATGCAATCGGAAAATACATAGATAGGAGTGAGCCAAAGGAAAACATGCAGGATGTGATAGGATTAAGAAAATCTACCAGAAATCAAGCATGCAGGAAGGAATCTCTCTCAATTAAATCAACGATACCCTTAACAAGCCTAGAAACCAAATATTTTCTTGTACCAACAATATCTAAATCGATCATTCTTGGATTCTACTCTCAGCGCTCCTCTTTCCTGTGACTCTCCAATCGATGAGTTCCATGTCTTTATATAATATCCAAAGTGTCACCCTTCTCAATTCACCTGAAATCCCCGATCGCATTCGTGCCCAAAGATTCCTTCCCATCGACTCTGTCCACTCTGATTTTGTGCTTTTAAGAATATCAGTGCATTAAGCTCCTCCATATCGAGCTCGATCCATTACCCTCTTCATGTCATTCTTGACTGTTGTCAAGACTATGCTCCCTGGAAAGCTCAAACGCTCCTTTCTCTTTGCGCTATCTGCCCCTCCCTTTATGCTTTCAGCTCTCCATCCTCTCGCCCACTCATCTTACAGCAAGTGCGCCCTATCTCAAGCTTCTACTTCGAGCCCAGTTGTGCTCCATTCAATCACTAACTATCCCTTCTTCTCCATCAGCTTCATTTTGGCTTTGTTTTTTCTTCCTTCTCGCTCTCTCTGCTAAGTTGTCCCTCTATGTAGCCCTACAGATCTCTTTCAAAATCCTCCCACTTTCAACCTTGATTTTTTTGAATTTAGAGGTTTTCTCCTTAAGAGGTGCTAGATCCTCCATTTTGTAACAAATATTTGCAGTCTCTGCACAATCCTTCACCTATTCATCAGAGTGCATCTGGAAGCACAACCAAATCTCTTTGTCTCCAACGCACACAGGGATCATCACTCTATCTCTCACCATCAACAGATTGACCAGAAGTATCCTTGGAAACCAGCAATAGATATGAACTCAATAGAAATAACCTCTCAAAATAAGAGTTGCATCATGAGAAAAGCCAACAAATACATGATAGACAATGTCAGAGAGACAATACAATAATTGAAGTTTCAGGTAAGATCAAAAAATTTGGCCTTGAATAGGCAACCTAAGGGACAGAAGGAATAAATAGCTTCTATCTCAACATGATGAAGTGTAGATATTGTGAGTAATTCAAATCAAGGCTTTGAAAATTATCCAATTGTCTACATTTGGTATACATGATAATAATGGCATTACCCAAAAACACGTGTCCTTGTAACCAATACCTAGTTCTCTAAGAATTAATTAATGTTTCTAATATGCTCAGTTAAAGATGAAGGATTCTCCTAGGAGGTCATTTTGCTGGTTTGGGGTGTTGTTTTAGTGGTTAAGGGGTTAGTAGTTAAGGTTTTTAGGGGTGAAGGGTTAGGGGTTAAGGGTCACAGGTTAAGAGGATAAGGATTTATGGCTTAGGAGGTTCATGGATTATAGGTTAGGGGTTAATGTCATAAGATTTAATGAATCGAGGGGTTTATGGGTTATGATTTATGAGTGCAAGGGTTAAGGGAATATGGATTGAGGGTTAAGGGGATAGGGAATTTAGTGGTTATGAGTTAAGGGCTTATGTTTTGTGATAATTGGTCTCCTAATCCCCTTATCACCACTATTTGGGGTTCCCCTATCAATTGCTCTTGTTGCCTTCCCTTTAGGTCCCCTAGGTCCTATGAAATTAGGTCCTAAGCCCCCTTCTCATTCTCTAATGCTAGGATTATAGATCTTAATAAACCATGCTTGCACCATTGACTTCTACACATACAGCTACCCCTGTGTCCCCTTGCCCCATAAAATACACCATAAGATGCCCTCCCCCCCCCACCCCCCACCCCCCACAAACTTTTTGGTTATGTCATTCCACTTTTCCTAATGTTATGACCCCCCAAATTTGGTCTCAATTCCCTTACAAGTACACCCTTCTGCCCCCATGGCTAAAGGAGTAAACGTATTAGGGGTTATGGGCTGTGATAAGGGAGCCCCTAATCCACTTATCACAACTAGAAATAGGTTTATGAACACCATCAATATCTATTGTAGGTGTTGTGATGAAAGCAATAATGAATACAAAAGTTGTGGTCAATAGGATAGGGATCATCAAGATGTTGAACCTTACAATGTAAAGATGGTTTTCAATGCTAGCTAGTGATCTAGTCACATAAAAGAGTACCCCATAAATTTGTGTTTTGGGACACCACTAGGATTCAATAATTAATCTAAAGTGAGAGGATTCGTTGCTAAGGTGACAATGGAAATGACCTTGGGTTGATGCAAAATGACACTTTGTGATCCTTTCAAAACTGGGGTGTCGGTTAAGGGGTTAGTAGTTAAGGTGTTTAGGGGTGAAGGGTTAGGGGTTAAGGGTCACATGTTAAGATGATAACGATTTATGGCTTAGGAGGTTCATGGATTATAGGTTAGGGGTTAATGTCATAAGATTTAATGAATCGAGGGGTTTATGGGTTATGATTTATGAGTGCAGGGGTTAATGGAATATGGATTAGGGGTTAAGGGGATAGGGAATTTAGTGGTTATGAGTGATAATAATGGCATTACCCACAAACACATATCCTTGTAACCAGTACCTAGTTCCCTAAGAATCAATTAATGTTTCTAATATGCTCAGTTAGAGATGAAGGATTATCCTAGGAGGTCAATTTGCTGGTTTGGGGTGTTGTTTTAGTGGTTAAGGGGTTAGTAGTTAAGATGTTTAGGGGTGAAGGGTTAGGGGTTAAGGGTCACAGGTTAAGAGGATAAGGATTTATGGCTTAGGAGGTTCATGGATTATAGGTTAGGGGTTAATGTCATAAGATATAATGAATCAAGGGGTTTATGGGTTATGATTTATGACTGCAGGGGTTAAGGGAATATGGATTGGGGGTTAAGGGGATAGGGAATTTAGTGGTTATGAGTTAAGGGCTTATGTTTTGTGATAATTGGACTCCTAATTCCCTTATCACCACTATTTGGGGTTCCCCTATCAATTTCTCCCGCTGCCTTCCCTCTAGGTCCCCTAGGCCCTATGAAATTAGGTCCTAATCCCCCTTCTCATTCTCTAATGCTAGGAATATAGATCTTAATAAACCATGCTTGCACCTTTGACTTCTACACATACATGCTACTCTTGTGTCCCCTTGCCCCTGATGCCCCGTTTCAATACTGCCCTAGAATATCCTCCCCACCCTTAGCCCCAACAAAATTTTTGGTTATGCCATTCCACTTTTCCTAATGTTATGACCCCCCAATTTGGTATCAATGCCCCTGCAAGTACGCCCCTTGGGCCCCCTTGGCTAAGGGAGTAAACATATTAGGGATTATGGGGTTGTGATAAGGGAGCCCCTAATCCACTTATTACAACTAGAAATAGGTTTATGAACACCATCAATATCTATTATAGGTGGTATGATGAAAGCAATAATGAATATAAAAGTTGTGGTCAATAGGACGGGGAAAAATTATGTTAGAAACATAGTAGGAAATTTTAGAAACAAGGTTTTGATGGCAAGATGCGCTCCGTTCTTGTCTCATAACCCTACTCCTCTTTAAAACTCTTTAAACCCTCCCGATCTTGTAGCTTGCTCCCTTTTCATCCACAACTCCTTATGTGAGAGAACACTACAAGAACCCCATCTCGGCACTTGATGAAGTGTAGATATTGTGAGCAATTCAAATCAAGGCTTTGCAAATTATCCAACTGTCTACATCTAGTATACATGATAATAATGGCATTACCCACAAACACATATCCTTGTAACCAGTACCTAGTTCTCTAAGAATCAATTAATGTTTCTAATATGCTTATTTAAAGATGAAGGATTCTCCTAGGAGGTCAATTTGCTGGTTTGGGGTGTTGTTTTAGTGGTTAAGGAGTTAGTAGCTAAGGTGTTTAGGGGTGAAGGGTTAGGGGTTAAGGGTCATAGGTTAAGAGGATAAGGATTTATGGCTTAGGAGGTTTATGTATTATGGTTAGGGTTTAATCTCATAAGATTTAATGAATCAAGGGGTTTATGGGTTATGATTTATGAGTGAAGGGGTTAAGGGAATATCGATTGGGGGTTAAGGGGATAGGGAATTTAGTGGTTATGAGTGATAATAATGGCATTACCCACAAACATGTATCCTTGTAACCAGTACCTAGTCCTCTAAGAATCAATTAATGTTTCTAATATGTTCAGTTAGAGATGAAGGATTCTCCTAGGAGGTCAATTTGCTGGTTTGGAGTGTTGTTTTAGTGGTTAAGGGGTTGGTAGTTAAGGTGTTTAGGAGTGAATGGTTAGGGGTTAAGGGTCACATGTTAAGAGTATAAGGATTTATGGCTTAGGAGGTTCATGGATTATAGGTTAGGGGTTAATGTCATAATATTTAATGAATCAAGGGTTTATGGGTTATGATTTATGGGTGCAGGGGTTAAGGGAATATGGATTGGGGGTTAAGGGGATAGGGAATTTAGGGGTTATGAGTTAAGGGCTTATGTTTTGTGATAATTGGACTCTTAATCCACTTATCACCACTATTTTGGGTTCCCCTATGAATTTCTCTTGTCGCCTTCCCTCTACGTCCCCTAGGCCCTATGAAATTAGGTCCTAAGCCCCCTTCTTAATCTCTAATGCTAGGATTATAGATCTTAATAAACCATGCTTGCACCTTTGACTTCTACACATACATGCTACCCTTGTGTCCCATTGCCCCATTCAATACACCATAAGATACCCTCCCCTCCCCCACAAACGTTTTGGTTATGTCATTCCACTTTTCCTAATGTTATGACCCCCAAAATTCGGTCTCAATGCCCCTACAAGTACACCCTTGGCCCCCCTTGGCTAAGGGAGTAAACGTATTAGTGGTTATGGGTTGTGATAAGGGAGCCCCTAATCCACTTATCACAACTATAAATAGGTTTATGAACACCATAAATATCTATTGTAGGTGTTGTGATGAAAGAAATAATGAATACAAAAGTTGTGGTCAATAGGACAGGGAAAAAATATGCCAGAAACATAGTAGGAAATTTTGGAAACAAGGTTTTAGGTAACGAGGACTATGCTCCCGCTCTTATCTCCTTAACCCTGCTCCTCTTTAAACTCTTTAAAACCTCCTTGTAATGGGAGCTTTCTCCTTTTCATTTAGAACTCATTATGTGAGAGAACACTACAAGCTCCATCTCAACATGATGAAGTGTAGATATTGTGAGTAATTCAAATCGAGGCTTTGCAAATTATCCAATTGTCTATATTTGGTACACATGAGAATAATGGCATTACCCACAAACACATATCCTTGTAACCAGTACCTAGTTCTCTAAGAATCAATTAATGTTTCTAATATGTTTAGTTAGAGATGAAGGATTCTCCTAGGAGGTCAATTTGCTTGATTGGGGTGTTGTTTTAGTGGTTGAGGGGTTAGTAGTTAAGGTGTTTAGGGGTGAAGGGTTAGGGGTTAATGTCATATGATTTAATGAATCAAGGGTTTTATGGGTTATGATTTATGAGTGCAGGGGTTAAGGGAATATGGATTGAGGGTTAAGGGGATAGGGAATCTACTAGTTATGAGTTAAGGGCTTATGTTTTGTAATAATTGGACTCCTAATCCCCTTATCACCACTATTTTGGGTTCCCCTATTAATTTCTCTCGCTTCCTTCCCTCTAGGTCCCCTAGGCCCTACGAAATTAGGTCCTAAGCCCCCTTCTCATTCTCTAATGCTAGGATTATAGATCTTAATAAACCATGCTTTTACCTTTGACTTTTACACATACATGCTACCCTTATGTCCCCTTCCCCCGTTCAATACACCATAAGATACCCCCCCCCCCCCCGACAAATTTTTTTGTTATGTCATTCCACTTTTCCTAATGTTATGACCCCCCAAATTTGGTCTGAATGCCCCTACAAGTACACCCTTGGGCCCCCTTGGCTAAGGGAGTAAATGTATTAGGGGTTATGGGCTGTGATAAGGGAGCCCCTAATCCACTTATCACAACTAGAAATAGGCTTATGAACACCATAAATATTTATTGTAGGTGTTGAGATGAAAGCAATAATGAATACAAAAGTTGTGGTCAATAGGACAGGAAAAAAGTATGCCAGAAACATAGTAGGAAATTTTGGAAACAAGGTTTTAGGTAACCGGGACTGCGCTCCCGCTCTTATCTCCTTAACCTTGCTCCTCTTTAAACTCTTTAAACCCTCCCTGTAATGGGAGCTTAATGCTCCTTTTCATTTACAACTCTTTATGTGAGAGAACACTACAAGCTCCATATTCTCAACATGACAAAGTGTAGATATTGTGAGTAATTCAAATCAAGGCTTTGTAAATTATCCAATTGTCTACATTTGGTATACATGATAATAATGGCATTACCCAGAAACACATATCATTGTAACCAGTACCTAGTTCTATAAGAATAAATTAATGTTTCTAATATGCTGAGTTAGAGATGAAGGATTCTCCTAGGAGGTCAATTTTTTGGTTTGGGGTGTTGTTTTAGTGGTTGAGGGGTTCCCTTGGCCCGTTCAATACACCATAAGATACCCCCGCCCCCCCCCACCCCACCAAAAAAAAAAAAAAATTTAGTTATGTCATTCGACTTTTCCTAGTGTTATGACCCCCCAAATTTAGTCTCAATGCCCATACAAGTACACCCTTGGGCCCCCTTGGCTAAGAGAGTAAACGTATTAGGGGTTATGGGTTGTGATAAGGGAGCCCCTAATCCATTTATCACAACTAGAAATAGGCTTATGAACACCATCAATATCTATTGTAGGTGTTGAGATGAAAGCAATAATGAATACAAAAGTTGTTGTCAATAGGATAGGGATCATCAAGATGTTGAACCATACAATGTAAAGATGGTTTTCATTGCTAGCTAGTGATCTAGTCACATAAAAGAGTACCCCATAAATTTGTGCTTTGGGACACCCCTAGGATTCAATAATTAATCTAAAGTGAGAGGATTTGTTGCTAAGGTGACAATGGAAATGACCTTGGGTTGACGCAAAATGACACTTTGTAATCCTTGCAAAACTAGGGTGTCGGTTTCATCATCAACAAGAGGCACAATTGACAAGTGGCAATGTCTCACATTTAAAGCACTTGGCAACAAATATTTATGCATGTTTCTCCACCGAGGGTACCTTTCACATTTCTCAAGGCACAAATCACATATTTGGATGAATTTCGAATAACTTGTCATATTCCACTAGCTTCATGCATGAAGAGGAGCTCCCATCCTTTAAGAAGATTTTGGGGGATTTGATGGCATAGTCAAGGGTGTCATGTATAAAAGAAGAATGTCATAGCTAGTTGGTTTACTTTTTCTTTCACACGTTGAGAGACATGATTCATGTATTTTAAGGTGTGTTTTATTGTTGAGTTCACATATTTGGAAGCACAATTGCAGAAGTGGAAACATCTCAAGAGTGTCATAAGAGTAAAAAATATTTAGAATTCCTACCATTTTTATTAGGATTTAGATTTCGCACTAATATTTTCCAGAGTTTCCTACCTTTATTTTTTAATAATTTGATTTAAATTGAGAATAAAACTCATTACTATTCATTGAAATTAGGATTTAGATTTCCCACCAATATTTTTAAGAGTTTCTAATTTCCATTTTCTTTAGATTGAGAATATAGCTCATTCCTATTCAATGAAATTACTATTTGGATTTTCCACCATTTTTATTAGGATTTATATTTCCGACAATTTTTATTAAGATTTAGATTTCCCACCAATATTTCGACCAATATTATTAGGGTTTTTTACTATTTGTTTTAAGCACATTTTTATTTAAATTGAGAATAGAACTCATTCCTATTCAATAAAATTTTGTTTGAAGATGCGTTTGAATGTGCTTTAGATAAATTTGGTGTCACTAAGAAGTAATCTCGCCATGATTACAAGGAGAGGAAATGAAAAGAGGTAAATTTATATTTTATAATAAATAATTATTTCAAGTTGTTTGTTTTGTGATTTTAGATCGATTTTAACCTTAAGGGTAAATTTATATTTTATAACCCTGAATTATTTGCGGTTAATTTTTATGATTTTAAATAAATCTCTATATATATTTTAGAAAATCTGGATTTAAAAAATTTAAAAATAGAAACAACAAGTGTTCGGTTTAACAAATTGAGAAATTTAAACTGCAAGTGTTTTGTTTTAGCAATGTCTCATTTTTTTCTATGTCTGAAACAGGTGTGCATGATTTAATTGCCCAGGATGACACACACTATTCACTTGAACACTGAAATAAACCTTCAAGTGCCAAGAGAGGCATTTGTTCAAAAAATTGATATTTTTTTTAGAAAACAGATTTTAAAAAATTCAGAAATCGAAGTGGTTGGTATTTGGTCTTTAGCAATTTTTTTTTTCAGTATGAAAAAAACGCTGTTATCAAATAGTTCAATATTCGAAAAAAAAAACCTCATTACATCTTAACAACTAATCCATCATCTTCCCAGTTACATTTAAATTGTCCAAAGATTGTGTTCAAGTCTTGACCCTTAAAACCGAGCTAGAGAAGGCCCTCTTAATCAGAGTCTGCAATGCATACCTCCCAAAAATCTATCGTTTAATAAGACAGGAAAAATGAAATAAAACAGATATCCTTGCAACTTGAATCCTTCCAGGTCCAGGAAAATACATTATTCTTATATCAACTATTAAACCTGAGTGCACAGAAACCATAAAAAACTGATAATTTAGAGTTTCACGCTCTCTTGTTAAGTAACCGGGCTCGCTTGCAGTGTTTCCGGTTCGCTTGAGAAGGATTGAGCAATGGGGGTAGATTGATTCCACCCATAAACCATGATCCAATAATAGGCATCGACCAGGATATATTAATCTCTGTAACACTTCATAGTTAGAATGGCCAAAAACCAGGTTTACGCCTTTGATTCTTTAAAATACTTCAGCCATCAAAAGGTTCCAAAAAATTACTTTCCTTCTGTTGTAGCCCTGCAAAAATATATACACCTTTGATCTGTTCTAACCCTGATATACTACACTGTAAGCACCCCCCGAGCCAACATATAGGGTGAGAATTAAGAAAAATAATCGATCCCTTCACACCCCTACCCTTGTTGAGGCCCTTGTTTTGTTTAAGTTTCGAATTTTGAACTTGGACTCTTTTTGAGTTGCGGAGGGAATACACACAGCTAACGCGACCGCAGCGCGCGACCAGGAGTTGCGGAGCTAACAAGGCGATGCGGAAGCACTTGATAACTGGAGGTAGAACAGCGATAAGTACAGATGAAAGAGATACAACAGAGAACGGGAAGTAGAACATGCAGATATCAGAAGAGAAGTCGGGAAAAGCCAGAGCAAAGACGCAGAGAAGCCGCCAGTCGCGGCGAGCGGGTGAATAAAAGGCAATCACCCTGCTGCAGAAGAGGAGGGTTGGTTGATTGGTTGATCGGTTGCTGTTGCGGGATGATTGAATGCGGAAGCAGCCGCGGAGAAATCAGACTTGTTCTCGCAATTGGTTTCTACTATCTATGTTTTGTATTCTCTGTTCTTAGATTCATCTGTATCTGATATATGGGTTATCAGAGAAGGAAGCTGTGTAATCTTGTATTTGGCTGAAGACTAATGAAAGAAGGATTGTTGTCTTTATGTTTATGTGTTAAGATGTGTTTACCATGCTTTAAAATTTTTAAGTTGCGACTGTCAATATACTTGATTGGTGATCTTGCATGAATATTCTGGTATATGTAACGGATTCTCTTTCTTTCTGTGGTTGCGGGTTTATTCCTCGTATGTGATTTCTTCCCCTTTCCCATGTGGTCGCGGCACGCCTCGGGTGAGACGCTCTGTTCTTCCCGAACAGGGTGAAAATGCCGGCGTGTTACTAGACTACACCGGACCCTTGTTGGCCACAACCCTGTGAACCTGGGTCTTGCCCGCGAGACCTTATTTTTCGCCAACAAATGGTTCGGATTCTAACGGTAGAAGCGGTCCATGCAGAACTACGGCGGCGATGCACTGAGCAGGGGAACCAAATCACGGCGCTTACTGAACAGCGCAATCAGCTAGTGCAGGAGAAGACCTACCTCCAGGAACAGGCCGCCATTGTTAATCAGGCGCTTTCCAGCGTATGGCCGGAGGCACGGGCTCACCATGCTCCACTCCCTGCTCACATCGAACAGGACAGCATAGCCTTACAGGCTCGCCAGCTCGGGGATATCTTCACCACCATTTGCAGAGAGAACCAGGAACTACAAGCGGCGTTGGCCGCACGGCCTACCCTACCAGATCCACCCGTTGATTATTCGGGACCGGTCACTGCCAAACAGGCACAGGCAGTCGATCTACAAGAGACTCTCCATTCCACGACAGCAGCGGCTTCGGCCCTTCTACGAAGCTTGCAGGAGTGCTCCCTCACACTGACAGTCAAAACGCAGCCCATTGCTGCTCAACTGCAACAACTCGCCACCCAAATTCGGGCGACCACGGACCAGGCCAGATTGGACCAGCTCTACGCTCAGACGGACGAGTTGGAACTTCAAATGTAGACGACAGAGGCCGCATCAGCCGCAACTAAGCACATCATCCGGGAGATGCGGCCGCCCCTTCGCAGCCATGCCGAGGCAATGCATCAGCTGGACGCCACTGCCGAGTCCCAACTCACCACACTGTTCGGGGATGCACCGACGCCCATTGACGAAGCTACAGCCAACCGCATTGTTCAAGATGCTGACCTGCTTATGCAGGAATGGCAGCAAGCAGTTGCCACTTTCACAGAGCTTCGAGATGCAGCACTCCGCCGGGTCCCGGAGTTGGGGCCCTTGTTTGAATCAGCAGGTGGCGGAGTACAACAAGAAAGGGCAGCAGAAGAAAGAGCAGCAGAGCAGGGCACAGAGGCCGGCGAAGGTATGGAGGTAGAGACTGTCATTTGCGATTGACTCGCGGACGAGTCAAAGGATTGTGGTCGGGGCCTGTTGGGGCCCTTGTTTTTGTTTAAGTTTTGAATTTAGAACTTGGACTCTTTTTGAGTTGCGGAGGGAATACACATAGCTAACGCGACCGCACCGCGCGACCAGGAGTTGCGGAGCTACCAAGGCGGTGCGGAAGCACTTGATAACTGGAGATGGAACAGAGAGAAGTACAGATGAAAGAGATACAGCAGCAAACAGGACGTAGAACATGCAGACATCAGAAGAGAAGTCGGGAAAAGCCAGAGCAAAGACGCAGAGAAGCCGCCAGTCGCGACGAGCGGGTGAATAAAAGGCAATCACCCGGCTGAAGAAGGTTGGTTGGTTGATCGGTTGCTGTTGCGGGATGATTGAACGTGGAAGCAGCCGCGGAGGAATCAGACTTGTTCTCTCCATTGGTCTCTACTCGCTATGTTTTTGTATTCTCTGTTCTTAGATCCATCTGTATCTGATTTATGAGTTATCAGAGGAGGAAGCTATGTAATCATGTACTTGGCTGAAGAATAATATAAAGAAGGATTGCTGTCTCTATACTTTGGGTTATGGGTTATGATGTGTTTACACTGCTTTAAAATTTTTAAGTTGCGACTGTCTGTATACTTGATTGGTGATCTTGCATGAATATTTTGGTACATGTAATGGATTCTCTTTCTTTCTGTGGTTGCGGGTTTATTCCTCGTCTGTGATTTCTTCCCCTTTCCCATGTGGTCGCGGCACGCCTCGGGTGAGACGCTCTGTTCTTCCAGAGCAGGGTGAAAATGCCGGCGTGTTACTAGACTACACCGAACCCTTGTTGGCCACAACCCTGTGAACCTGGGTCTTGCCCGCGAGACCTTATTTTTCGCCAACAACCCTCCACATCAAATACTTCATAATGAATTTCTCCAAATCTTCCATGAAGACCCATTTTTACAATCACAATCGACTGAGAGTTTCTTTCTCTGTAGATGTGCCTGAAAGATATAAAAGAAAAATTCTTTTTCTGGAGATCAATTCAGTTGAGCCATGAACACAGATGAAGCTGGTTTATAGAGGCCTCTTGTTGTAAGTGATCTATCAAAACTTTAGATTCTTTAGTAATGTCACACTCATTTATCTCTAAAACAGTTGTGCAATCAACATTTCGTGGTTGTCTATGTGCAACGCGCTCTGTCCATCAACAATTTTTGTTTATGTTCTGACTAGGTGAAATTTGAATAACTGAGATATTATTCACCGAGATTCTCCTGATCACACACTATTTTAGCTTCATGCATAATACAAAATCTTTTCTACCATTGATCATCACATGCGGAAATAAAATCAATTGCATGCACACATTAAAACCACAAACAATCACACATATGAACACAGTATTTAATGGGAAAGCTTAAAGCTGAAAACCCCAACTATCTGTATATTATATGTCATGGATATCATGTAACAATCATAGTACAAAAGCTCCTCACAAGCTCTCATGCACACCCTCAATTGCTACACACTATCAAGCTAGATCTAGCAAAACACATGCTCCAACCTTTTGCCACTTGATAGCCAGCCTCTATTGCATTTTCAAAGCTATGGGATGGCTTCATTAAATAGATAACCACCTGGCCTGAACTGCGCAATCCTCATGGGCTTACTCCACCTATATGTGTGTTGCAAATAGCAACAGTATAGTCGCAACTGGTAGTTAACCTGCTCTTTTACCTATCTCTGCACTGGTCTCCACTGAAACTATCCATGCACTGAAGTTAACTGATGTATTCTTTAGTTGATTAATGAGTATATAATTAGTGAATTAATTAATAGTTAATTCACACCACTCTCACTAATTGTATCAATTAGTTAAACTGAATACAAATAGCTCAATTATGTTTAGATTATTTAAACTGAATACAACTCCACTAACTTCCTCAATCAACTCCACCAAACTCTGTCACATGAGGACTAACTGAAGTCTTCATGCAATAGCTCCACTAAACCCTAGGAATTGCGTAATTCCTTCTGTCAGCTGCATGTGCCACTTCTAGGCATCAAACTGAAGTGCTCCAAGAGAATAAGATAATGTTTAGAGTCTAAATATTATTAAGAGCTAATAATATTCGACATATCTATTTTTAGACTGGCAATCTAAAAATAGATTCCGCCCAGTATGTCTAAAAATAGAAGTCCATCTATTTTTTCTGACTTGACCAGCCATCCACAAATAGCATCCTGCAACTCATAGAACATGATCCATATGTCTAAAAATAGACATAGTCTAAAAATAGACTTTGCGACAAAAATAGCACAACGGAGCCCACTTAGTGAGCGACTCCTTTCCACTAAGCTTATCATCTTGTTGCAATCTCAACAATGAGAAGCCTAGCTAGCCGAATCCATCAACAATTTTTTTTTATGTGTGTTACCCTCTGTAGATGCGCTGAGATTTTTCTCCATAAACAAATATAGTTGTTTTTTTCAATCTGAGAAACATTTCCACAGCTTCTCACAGCCTAGCTAGCTGCCAGATCCATCAACAATTCGCCTTTATGTGTGTGACTCTATGGTAGATGCATTGTTTATATATGTTAATTTTTTATTTTTATTTTCAAATGTACATTCTACTGTCAGATGCACTATTTATATCTGTTAATTATTTTTTTTAAATGGACATTCTACTGTAAATGGGAGCTTTGTTGACTGGTTGGTAATGCAGGGGTGTTGAGTCCCTCTTGTGACACGTTTACACCCAAATTTATAGTAGATCCATGGTTAAGATGGACCTCTAAATACACAACATAGATCCATGGTTAATATGGAACTGCATTAATTTATATAGTTCTTCAAGTCACTAAATTGTAAACAAAGGCCCAACAACATGAAGAATCTGGGCTGCTTATGATAACCCATTGAATTTCATCATTTTGTATATGGCAGACTTTTCTTTTTCCTTTTTCAACTAAAAGCCCAGTATGTTAGCGTGCAGTTGCGTATTCTACTATTGTTCAACTACCTGTGAAATTTTCTCTTCTATTGTTGTTCAACTTCCAATTCCATCTTGTTTTAGTTGTGTCTAGCCCTCATTCCTAAAATATTTCACTTAGAATTAAAATTGTAATCCTTATTTAATGATGCTAGATGACACAATAGGTCTCTTTACAATAATGTATGCTGCAAATTTTCTATAGAAGCCTAAGAGGTAGTCACATGAAGATGAATATAGACAGATTCTAGAGAAACTGGGGTTTATTCCTCAAAAGTATGAGCCTCTATTGTTTAGTTCCCTTTTTTGGAGTCCATAGAATGACAAGCACAATGGATTTGGGAGTTTTATTGACATAAATGTGGCATCCATTGCTTCAATTTATCATTCAAGTGTTTCACTCAACATGATTACAGTTAGATGCTTTTGTCTCTTTCTTTTTTTATATTGGACTTTTGTAATGGCTCTTTCAACCTAGTTGTTCACATCGAAATTGTTTTTAACTTTTTTTAGCCTAGTTGTTTTTAGCCGAGTTGTTCACATGGAAATATTTTATTGTTTATCTTTAGACAAAATAACTGCTCAATTATTGTTATATGTGAACCCATTAATCACACCACCCTGCAATTTCTTCCCTAGAAATGGTAATGTCGTTGTGGCTTTAGACTATAAAATTTTACAACTCATACTTCTCAATATTTGAGAATATAAATGAAAGGTAAATCTACATGTTCCAAACCTTTCTTACTTAGATTCATTGGTGTGATGCTGCATGGTTTTTGTCATTTGAAGTTAACATGTTGTGGAAATGTATCTAACTGTTTTGGTTAATGATTGTCTGACACCCACAAGATACAAACAATGATAGTTGTGATTATCTATATAACAAAGACCCTTGAAAATACTATGATTTGAATTGAACTCTTATGATCTGAATTGCACTCTTATGAAATGGAAAGGATTTGCTAATAATAATAATAAAATTTGTTATGTAGTCTATCTGCGAATATCCATACCAAGGTAAGAAATTTTTTTTATTTTGGACGTCAGTGCTTTTTTAACAATTATTGTGTTTTCTTTTCTACTTTAAAATTTGTTTTACTAACTTTGATTAAGTGTCGCAATCTGTATGTGTAGGTATCCAATAGGAATGAAAGACATCGTAAGAGATCACTTTTAACAGTGAGTAAAACCACAAAGTCAAGCCACATTACAAAAAAAAAATGATAACATTCGATGTGGCATCATCAAAAAACACCCACAAAAGAGAGCACGAGGATCCATTTCTCCATTACAATATGAATCTAGTTGCTTTAGTGTCAACACCAATTCTAATGTACATATTCTTGAGAAAAATTTGGATGAACCATTGGAAGGTATGATCATTTTTCAACTTTATATTTCTTGTATAAATACTTCAAGCTTTTATGTTAAGAGATTCATATTGTTATTGTCTCAAGAGGTGTGATTTGTTTTCCAAAAAATTCTCAGCACGTACCATCACAACAACTTTATGGTTTGGAGCAAGAACCATCACAACTATATCATGATATGGTGTTGAGATTCAACAAGATGATGAGCTTAGTGAAAAGAGTCGCCTTCACTAAGTGGGCCCGCAGGCTATTTTTGGCGCAAGTCTATTTTTAGACTATGTCTATTTTTAGACATGATGATCATATTTCAGAAGTTGTAGGATGCTATTTATGGATAGTTGATCAAGTTGGAAAAATAGATGAAATTATATTTTTATAATATTGGGCGAAGTCTATTTATAGATCGTTGATCTAAATATGGAAGTGTCGGTGTGTCGCTCTTAATAATAATCATACTCTAAACAACAACTTATTCTCTTGGAGCACTTAATTTCAATGTACACATTTAGCGAATCAGTGGGCTGAAGGAATTACGCAATTCCTAGGGTTTACTGGTGGTTCATGCATGGATGACTAAGTTAGAACTCAAGTGGAAAAGTTATGACAGAGTTGGAAGAGTAGTTACAGGAGTTGTTATTCAGTTTAACTTTGTTATTGGAGTTAAACTCAGTCGAGCTAGTTGTATCTAGTCTAACTGAATAATACACTAGTGAGAGTGGAGTGAATTAATTAGTTATTTAATTCACAAATAATAACTCATTAATCAAGGGAACAAATACAGAAGTTAACTACAATGCATGTTAGTTCAAGTGGAGACCCAGTGGAGAGATAGGTGAAAGGGTGAGATAGACTATCTGTTGTGACTATAGTGATGCATTGATTACATCACACACACATTGGAGTTGCCGTGAGGATTTCACGGTCAAGGAAAGGGTAATTTGAATTCATTCGGGGTTATTCTTAAGCGGGGATTATGAAGTGGAGGTGATTAGCGGGGGCAAAGATCGGTGCATGGATTTGCAGATTTTTCGTGATTAGTGTATGACGATTGTACTGTACTAAGATCTTGATGTACTAATATTTGTATGAGGATTTTCATATGATTCCATGATACATAATATATGATATTTTGGGTTTCTATCTTCAGTCTTTCCCGTTAAAAAAGGGTGTTATGTGCGATTGTTTTATTTATGCTTCACATGTGTGTGCAAATAATTTTCTGCAATAGATTAACAGTGGAATGATTCTGTATCTTGCAAGAAGTTAAATATTGTGAGATTAGGGGAATATAGGACATATGCATGCTTAATGTATATAATTTCTACATGGTATCAGAGCATTGCTAATTCTTGAAGATTGCAATTGTGAAGTGAGTTTGTGCTAGTGGACAATTCGAATTTGCTACAGAAGATTCTTGGTGCAGAAGTTGAGTATACATTGAAATGGATTTCAATGGGTTGAAATTGGAGTATGCCCTTGATGGGAGATTTAATTACATAGCCTGGAAGGACAATATGGAGGCAGTGATGGAGGATAATGGACTAACTGAGTTCATCGATAGCGATGTTTCTAAGCCGGGATCTAGAGATGTTGCATTACTTGACGCATGGAAAAAGAAGACAGCAAAGATGAGAAGAATTATGTTGGAAGGTGTGAAGGACCATATTATTTCCAACCTTCATGATAAAGCCACTCCATTCTTAATGTGGAAGGCTTTGACATATTTTTTTCAAATCAGAAGTGACCAGAGGAAGTTGGCGCTTAAAGACAAGCTCAAAAAAATAAAAATGGAGAAGGGCGATAGTATTCCAAAATACCTCACGAAGTTTTTCCACTGCAATGATGAACTGGGAAGTGTGGGGGTTATTGTTGATGATGAATACTTGGTGAGCTTGGCTCTCCTTGGGCTTCCAAAGAGTTGGAATAGCTACGAAGAGTCTGTCAATGGATGAGAGAAACTGCCGGGATGGGAGCGACTTTGGTCGGATCTTGTGCAGGAGGAGATAAGGAAGGGTACCAAGGATGGCTCTTCATCGAAGAATGAAGATGAAGATAATTTCACTTTTGCTACCAAATCAAGGAAAGGTAAAGGGAATAAATTTCCTTCAAATTCTGAAGTTAAAGGCAAGAAACAGGATTTGTCCAAAGTGAAGTGTTTTCACTGTCATGAACATGGGAAATTCACCACTAACTGTCCACGGAATAAGAAGAAAAATAAGGTTGTTGGAGCTTCAGCTGGAGAGGCCTTAGCCTCAAAATTTGAACTTGATTTCTCTTTGATCGCATGCTTGGTTTCAAGCTATATGGGATCGGTGTGGTATCTTGATAGTGGTGTGTCTTTCCATATGACGGGAGACAAGGAGTTGTTTAGTGACTTGGAGGAGAAGGACCTCCAGATGCATATAGAGATGGGCGACGATGGTCGGTACAGTGCGACTGGCATTGGGACCATTACCTTTGAGAGGGATTCTGGTAATCCATTCTTGTTGAAGAATGTTATGCATGTTCCAGGTCTGAAGAAGAACTTGGTCTCAGTCGCAATGCTGGAAGACAAAGGTTATGATGTTGTTTTCAGTGAGGGATAAGCCTTCCTTCAACATAAAACAACGGGTCAAACCAAGAAGATAGGGGTTCTAGTTAAGAATCTCTACAAGCTAGAGGTAGATGTCTGCACTGCAATGGTGGGAAAAGCAGAAGAAGTGGTGAGCCGGGATGAGGGCGAATTATGGCACAGGAGATTGGGTGATCTTCACCATGGCACTTTGAATATTTTGCAGCAGATTTCTACTGGACTTCCCAAGGGTACTCTTTCACAGTCAGATCAGTGCAAGGGATGTACTATGGGTAAGTTTGTGAAGACCACCTTTCACGAGAAGGAGAACCGTGCTTCGGTGATCTTGGCGAGAATTCACACAGACGTGTGTGGACCTTTCTCGGTTGCTTCAACAGCAAAACACAAGTATTATGTTATATTTTTTGATGACTATTCTCATAGATGTTGGATATTCTTCATGCAGAAGAATATTGAAACGTTCTCAAAGTTTTGTGAGTTCAAGGCATTGGTGGAGAAGGAGTCGGGGAAGCAAGTGGAATCTCTACGGAGCGATAATGGTGGTGAATGCATCTCGGGAGAATTAAAATACTTATATAGAAAAGAAGGAATTCTAATAGAACTCATAGCACCTCATAACCCACAACAAAATGGGATCACAAATAGAAAGAACAGAATGATCGTGGGTGTTGCACGAGCGATGCTCCATTACCAGGGCCTACCGATGCAATTATGGGCGGAAGCATGCAACACTGCGGTTTATGTGAAAAACCATTGTCCTCATAGAGTACTTGGAGTGAGTACACCCAAAGAAGCTTTTACTGGTAAGAAGCCTGATATTTCTCATTTGAAGATTTTTGGCTCACCTGTTTACATTCATGTGACAAAGGACGCCAGGAAGAAACTGGAGCCGACTGCATAAATTGGGATATTTGTGGGGTACACAGAAACGCCCCATAATTATCGTGTGTATTTTCCAGATATTCGGATGACTGTGGTGCGATGGGATATAAAATTCAATGAGGTGAAAGCCATGAAGTTGTTGCTTGAGAGGGAGCTACACTTTCATGCGGAGGAGGAAATTCTCGTTCCCAAAGATGAGCATCTAGATGTGGATCAGCCACAGGAGGAGATTCATGGAGTGGAGGAGTCCACTCATGTAGAACCAAACATCAGAAAAGGCATAAAGCATACCACAGAAGCTGAGAGACTGAAGCTTGATGTGGCACATAATGTAGGAGTCCCTACATCATAGCGCAGATAGAGACAATCACTTGACCGATTTACTGGATACATGGCTCTTATGAGAAAGTGTATCGTGACAGAGCCATCTTCTTTTGAATAAGTAGTGCAGGAGCCCACATTGGTAGATGCCATGGTGGAGGAGTATGAATCCATTGTCATAAATAGTGCTTGGGAGATTGTTCTAAGGCCGGTGGGAAAATCAGTTGTAGGATCAAGATGGATCTACAAGGTAATGCAAGCTACTGATGGGAGCGTCGAGAAGTATAAGGCAAGATTTGTTGCCTGGGGCTTCTCACAGATTGAGGGGATTGACTATGAAGAAACCTTTGCACCCGTCACATGTTATTCTTCCATATGGACCATCCTTGCTCTCTCAGCACAGATGGGTTGGCACATTCATCAGATGGATGTGAAGATTGCGTTCCTTAATTGGATCATTGAGGAAGAGGTGTACATTGAGCAACCTGAAGGATTTGAGATCTTCAGTAGTGAGTCGCATGTGTGCAGGCTCAAAAGAGCATTGTATGGGCTGAAACAAGCACCACGTGCTTGGTACACTCGGATTGACAGCTATTTCACTAGACTTGGCTTCACCAAGAGTGAGGCGGATGCAAACCTGTACCATATTGTGGTGGAGGGTAAGCTTTTAATCATTGTTCTTTATGTTGATGATTTAATACTAACAGGTGATGAGCAGTTGATACACTCATGCAAGGCAGATCTTGCAAAGGAGTTTGAGATGAAGGATTTGGGCCTCCTTCATTATTTCCTTGGATTGGAAATATGGCAGTGGGAAGGTGAACTGTTTGTGTCCCAAGGAAAGTATGCCCAGGAGATACTAGAGAAGTTTCACATGCAAGGCTGCAAGCCTATCGACACTCCTCTTCCAGGAAATTGGAAGAAAGAGGATGCTACATCGACAGATGTAGTGGATGCCACTGTTTATCAACAGTTGGTGGGTTCGCTTATGTATTTAGTCAATGCAAGACCAGACATATGCTATGCAGTGAACCAGCTTTCACAAGCGATGGTTAAGCCTACCAAGCTCTTTTGGAAGGCAGGCAAGCATGTCCTGAGATATCTCAGGGGCACATCTAAGTATGGTTTATGGTACAGACAGAAGGATGAGGTGAAGTTGCATGGCTTCACCGATGCAAATTGGGCAGGAAGCCCAATAGACAGAAATATCACATCAGGGGTGATTTTCAGTATTGGATCTACAACATTTTCTTGGTAGAGTAGGAAACAAATATCCATGGCACTCAGTTCAGTGGAAGCGGAATACATGGCAGCAAGTCAAGCTGCTTGTGAGGCTATCTGGATGAGGAAGATTCTAGTTGGTTTGCTCGGTTCACATTTAGATCCCACAGTGATATATTGTGATAATCATAGTTGCATTAAACTCTAGGTTAATGTTGTGTTTCATGATAGATCTAAACATATTGATATCTGGTATCACCATATCAGAGATTGTGTGCAGCGGAAGATCATGTTGCTTTAGTACATTCCTACGGAGGATCAGGATGCAGATATTCGGATGAAGGCGCTCACTAGGATCACATTCGAATACCATAAAGGCAGGATCGGGGTGAAGGATAATCCCTATCTTGTTGAGAGGGAGTGTTGACATTCAACAAGATTATGAGCTTAGTGAAAAGAGTCGCCTTCACTAAGTGGGCCCGCAGGCTATTTTTGGTGCAAGTCTATTTTTAAACTATGTCTATTTTTAGACATGATGATCATATTTCAGAAGTTGCAGGATGTTATTTGTGGATGGTTGATCAAGTTGGAAAAATAGATGAAAATCTATTTTTAGAATATTGGACGAAGTCTGTTTATAGATCGCTGATCTAAAAATAGATGCATGTCGATTATTATTAGATCTTAATAATAATCAAACTCTATACAACAACTTATTCCGTTGGAGCACTTTGTTTCAGTGCACAGATGTGGCACATTAGTGGACTGAGGGAATCACGCAATTCCTAAGGGTTTACTAGAGTTCATGCATGGAGGATTTAGTTAGAACTCAAGTGGCAGAGCTATGACAGAGTTGGAAGAGTATTTTATGGAGTTGTATTCAGTTTAACTCAGTTAGACTTAGTTGAGATAGTTGTATCTAGTCGAATTGAATGATACACTACTGAGAGTGGAGTGAATTAATTAGTTAATTAATTCACAAATAATAACTCATTAATCAACTGAACAATACAACAGCTAACTATAGTGCATGTCAGTTCCAATGGAGACCCAGTGGAGAGATAGGTGAAAGGATAATATGGAATATTTGTTGTGACTATAGTGATGCATTGATTGCATCAAACATACATTGGAGTTGCCAATGAGGATTGCGTAGTCAAGGCAAGGGTAATTCGAATTCATTCATAGCTATTCTTCAGCAGGGATTGCGCAGTGGAGGCATGCTAGCAGGGGGCAAAGATTGGTGCATGGATTTTCAGATTTTTCCTGATTAGTGTATGATGATTGTATTGTACTGAGAGCTTGATGTACTAAGCTTTGTATGAGATTGTCATATGATCTCCATGATACATAATATATGATAGTTGGGGTTTTCAGCTTCAGGATTTCCCGTTAAACAATTGTGTTATGTGCAATTGTTTTTATTTATGCTTTACATGTGTGTGCAATTAATTTTTCTGCAAAATATTAACAGTGGAATGATTATGTATTTTGCAAGAAGTTAAATGTTGTGAGATCAGGGGAATCTAGGACTTATGCATGCTTAATGTATATAATTTCTACATATGGAGCAAGAACAACCACAACAAGAGCATGGCTTGGAAGGGGAAGATGCAAGTACTGAAGCCCATAGTACCACAAATGTGAAAAGGAAGGGTAGGGAACCAACAAAATGTCTCTTTGGAAACACTACAGAGGCCTCTGCATTGCCTGAAATTCAATTTAATGAGAGGGGACAACCTGTTGATCCACAACCAAAGAAATTATCTTCCTTTTTAGGTGTCGTTGCAAGAGAGATTGTAGGCATCAAACACATGGAATGGAAACAAGTGCCTGAAGCACTTAAGAAAGACATGTGGAGTGCAATCAATGTGAGTATTAACCAAATTATTATTGGATATTTTTCTAAATTTCATTGGTGTTTGTGAATGTGTGTATGATAAGTTTAATTTCAAATAAGACTTTGTATCTAATAATGCATTGTTTATCTATTGTAGCGTACCTACCAAATAGATTTGTCAGTGGAGAAATGGTGTTATAAAGCAATATCTCAGTGCTTGAGAACTTACAGATATAATTTGTATAAAAATTATTACTTGAAATACAAGACAGATGAGGAGAGGATAACAAATGTTCCTATTAGAGTAAATGAAATTGATTGGATTGAATTTGTTAGAATATGATCTGACCCTAAATTCAAGGTAAAAATGAAAGACAAATCTACTTGTTATCATTAAATGATATTTAAATTTGAATCCTTGCATATAATCAATTTCAATCTAAGCATCCATTTTTTATTGAGTTGCAGGAGAAGGAAAAAGTCAATTAGGAAAATAGGGCATTAAAACAAGAGACCCACACTTCTGGCCATCGAGGTTACTATAGAGTTGAACATGACCTTGTAAGTTATAACCAAATCTATTTTTTGTTCACAATTACCAATTGCAAATATACTTATCTAGACCGTTGTAATTTTTGTGACTAGAATCAAACTTGCAATCAAAATGATGCGCCTGTAACTAGGGCTAATGTGTGGATGAAATGTCATACAAAGAAGGATGGCACTCCAATGTCATCATTTAGTGTAGAGAGAATAGTAAGTTCCCAACCTATTCTTGTATCTATTTAATTTTTTTCTTTTTTAAATACTAATGATGTTTCTTACTTGTATTTGTTGAATTGTTGTCATTGCTAGAAACAAATTGAATCGATACAAAATGATTCAGTGTCTCCTACATATGCAACAAAGGAATATTCCATTGCAATATTTTTGGGGCCTGAGAGGAGGGGTCGTGTACATGGGGTTGGCTATGGGGTTACTCCAACTGATTTTTTTGGAAAAGAGCATGCTTACAAGAGGAAATTACATAATACAGAAGAAAAATTGAAAGAAAAAGACAAGAAACTTGGAATATTGAGGGCAGTTGTTGAAGAATTAATGCAATGGAAAGCTACCATGGAGGCGGGAAAAGAAAATGGTTGAGTTAATCCAGAACCGACCAACAACGTAATAATTATGTGTAGGTTATTTAATAGTTTATATATGCCATCTTTGAAGATTGAAATTTTAAAAGCACAATGCCAATATGAACATGATTGTATTGTTGTAGATGTGTAATTAATGAAATATTATTTTTGTAGCTTAACCGTTCATCTTCTGATTTCATGGTATCGCATTCAAACTATTTATTTCTTAGTAGAGTTCGTTAAGTCCTAGTCAGTATTCACTAGAACAAACTCCATTGACTTCAGGACAACCTATTCATGACCCAATTGGTGAATCAATAACACAGGTGAGTTTTATACTTGTTTATTTTCTTGTTTAATATTATCTTTTTATCCTATGAAATCTTACAAGAATTTGTTTATTTGCAGGATCAACCGCAATTAAAAATGTTTACTTACATATTTTAATGGTGAAGTGAAGGTTGCAAAGGGTTACGTAAAAAACACTGAACCAAATTTTGTCATGCCCAATGCGGAAGAATTAGGAGAAGGATATTATTTTGTGTGCCCACAATCAATCTTGGTTAATCCTGATTGTAAAATTAATCTTAAACGTAGAAGTAATCGATGGGAGTATTTAGCAGATGCACTTAAAAATTTTATATGTTGGAAGAGCAGTGACATTGAATTGATTAATGATTGAGAGAGAACAATGACTTGGTAAATTACTATCCCAACCATTTAAGGATGTTGGTCACAGAATGTGATAGCTTACTTCTGATTGATATCATGGTTAAGATTTTGGATACATGATTACCATTATACTTCTTTAAGCTATATGCTTTTTACATCATATGTACTGCAATGTTCTTGCTACTATTTGGTTATTGTTTGTAAGATGGATATGTAAACCTTATCACGCTGGATATATATTGTCTTATCATTCTTTGTAAATGTTGTGTAAGGGTTGCAAACTTTGTGTGATTTCTACTGATAGCCAGAAACCTTTTCAATTAAGGCTTAAAAAACTATGAAACTATTTAAATTATCCATCCTGCACTTGCTAATGATAGATATTTGCATTTGAGAATAGGGGTAAGTTTCAAATTTCCCTAAAAATGATTTAGTTCAGTGGTCTTCTCATATGCCATAGTTTCCTCTTTGTATTTTGTGTAATATCATACTAGTATTTAACTTCTAAAATCTATACTAAATGAGGAACATGATTGAGGATCTGGTATATTCCTTGATTTCAGAGTGTCATTGCAATCCACACACTATAGTGTCTATAAGGCTCCTCTAATTGTTGGAATTTTCACACAAATGAAGAAAATTAGAATAGTAAGAAAATTACATATTTTCATAACACATATTTATAGTAAGAAAATTTTAGCAATTGTTATAACACATATTTATCAAGCATGATTTTGTTTTTATTTCTAAAATTGAAAGCTCTCTGTAAGTTCCATCCATGTTCGCTGTTTGTTTTATCTTTATGAGAAACAATCCTTTTTCTCAAGGATTTTTGGGCATGTAATCTTTAATTGTAAGCCAAAAATGGCATTCCTCATGTTCCCATGAGACCATTTGATGTAAACCAGAATGATTGATTGGTCATTGACAAAAATACCTACAAGCTTTACATCTTACCTTACTATAACATGCAGCATCTGGATTTAGTGTGTGAAGATGTAGACCATCATGGTATGTTTCAAAAAGTGTCATGGTAATGTAACCATCCTTCTGCATGCCAATTTGTTCAGAGACATGTTCATACTCAATGCAACCTCTTCTGTCTTGAAATGAGAATTTCCTTTGCACAAGTTCAGTGAAAATCTCACAAAAGTATCAACTTCACATTTCAGGCATGCTCATTACCACACAGATGTTCATCACACCCTCCATGATGCATTTTTTTACGACAATATCTCCCAAGATAAGTGTTTTTTTCACAATACTCGATCTCAATTTTATCACACAAGGACTTTTGCAGCTTGGGAGAGAACACTTCATCCTTCAAATGTTGAGGTGACTTATAGTTATGAAGACCTTCATGTTCAACCTTCAAGAAACAAGATTTGGGGCATCTGGATGATTTTTCAAAGGAAGAACAGATCTCCATATATGTATGATTTTTCTTTTTGCAATCATGACCTGCCAAATTTCAAGAATCCTCCACTTGGTTTCTTTGGTGTAATTCGAGAGAGTAATATGTCCACTTTTCATCACAAACATAGTTACCCATACAAGATTGAAAAGAGGAATGGCCTTTCTCTTGAACATGACATCGCCAAAAACATATAGAACAATTACAACCACATACAGAGTCTCCCTGTTTCAGTTCTGTGAGGGCCAGAACCTTTCTCTTGGTTTATTTCAGTTATGTTGATGCCAACTCTTAGCTTAATTACTTGACCTTAAAACTATAACAACTATGTCATCAAACAAAACCTTTGTCAAGGTCTTGTCAATATATAGTTCTAGAATCACCTTTGAAAAATATGCCTCCCTTTTAGTCTAGGCTAATGGTGGAATTACCTTAGTGATCCATTAGTTGATTGACATCCCTATTAATGTGATACATATTGAACAGTTACAACCACATACAGAGTCTCCCTGTTTCATTTCTATGAGGGCCAGAACGACCTCTAGTTGCAATTTTTGTACACAAATTTTCCTAGATAATTCTGCATTGTTGCAGCAAAGCCACATTTCAATGTAATCTCACCATCTACTAGCCAATGCCCCACTAAACTGTCCTGAAATTAAAACTGCCAAAAATTACCATTTTTACCTTCTCTTTGTGTCAATTATCATTCAAGACAATGTTATCCTTAGAAATTATTTGTTGGGCCGTTAATATGTCATTATTATTATCACTTGTGAACGCTTTTTCCACCCATTTCTACCATTCTTCATCACGTCATTTATTATAATTTATTATTTAAATCCATTTTATAATGATTTATGCTCTTATGAATGAATATTATTTATTCTCCTTTATTTCTAATAAATTGATGATTATGTATGATTTTATCAATGATAGTTTTATTAAATCAGTTGTAACATTATTCACCATTTTTAGCCTCCAAGATAATTTTCAGATTGAAGATTTGATCATTAAAAGTGCCAACTCAGAAATTCGCTGGAATAAGAAGTGACGATTTTGCGGTTGAGATTCTGAGCAAATGAAGAATAATATGGAAAATCTGGAACATGGGTTTTGTCCAGAACGGACCCAATTAACTTTAAAAAAGAACGGTTTTCCCAAATTCGGCTTGTACTAAGAGAAACGCAGGGTTCTTTGAGCACGATTTTCTCAGATTTATTGTTGCGGCCGTCCTCCAAATCTCAGCTGCAAAGCCAAATTCGCCTTGTTCTTGTTGATCAAATGGTTAGAAGCAAACCAATTTTGTAATAGAATCATGTTGTAATTATCTCTATTGTAACCACTCTCTGCTCTCTTTGTATTTAAATCAGAACAGAGATCAGAGAGGGGGAAGGACTTTGAGGATGATTCGGGATGGATTTGAATGATGGAATTGAGGATTCAGACTTAGAGATTCAAGAATGAAGATGGATTATTCATGATAGGATAGGGATTGTTGCATTGCCATTGTAATCTTCAAAGCTTTTGTTGTTGTAATGATTTCACAATTTGAGGATGAATAAATAAAAGGGTTGTTGTTCATTCACCTGATCTGAAGTAGCCCAGCAACATCCGCTGGCGGCTAAGGGCCCAGCCTCTGGTGGAGTATGCTGCTGTTGTATCATATCTTTCCAATTTCCGCCGTGTGATGGTTTGATTTAGTTCCTATTTCTTTGAATCGTAATGCTTTACGGTTTCATGTTCTTTACTTCGCTGTTTAGTTTGGTTGATTAATTGCAAGAGTTTGCTTTTAAAGAGCTTTCCTAGTTTACTTTCAATGGCAGCTTTCCATTTCCTGTTATTTGCATTATCTTTGCTTTGGTGTGAAGAACGATCTGAAACTATAGTGGGCATTGGCATTTGCTGTCTAGTCCCCAGATTAATGATCTGTTCCTTGATTACTTTTGGTTACATCAGTTTCCAAAGGGATGAGTTATTGTTACTGGACCCTTGACTGATACATTGCTTATTTTTTCGAATGCATGATTTAAGTCTTAAAATGCTTTGTTGTAAGTAGATTTTATTTCCAGCTTTCATTTACTTTTGGATTTTAAGCACTATACTGCAAAACATTACTCTTGAGTAAATAGCCGCTTCAGACTGAGTACACTCTTGAAACAAAAAGTCGTCCCTGGGTTGACAATTAATATGAGGTAATTAGGAGTTACAAAGACACCTTTTTATCGCTCCACATTTTGGCGCCGTTGCCGGGGAGAGTGTAGCCATTTCTAAAGAGTAGTGTGAATCTGATGAGTGCCTGCTAGGGAAGAGTTGGATCCTAAAAACAGAAGGTAAGAACCTGCGTGCGGAGCATGTACAAGCCCTGCTCCACTGTCCGCTTTCCTAACAGATTTGTTGTTGCTTTGTTGGGTAGAAATAGATGTTTGAATTTTTGTGAATGATTAGGAAAAAGATAGAATTTTTTAAAAAAATGGATCACATGATCTCATGCAAGTGGTGATGTAAGCACCACCCATTTCACTAACCGATTGACAGGAACATTTGAAGAAGGAGCCTCGAAGAAACACATGAAGAACATCTTATACTATGGTAAGAAATGGCTCACGTTTCTACTTTTGAATTTCCTATCAAAGATCTAGGAGGAGTGACACAAATGCACATAATTCCCCCATCTTTACCAAATTTTCATGGTTTAGCAAATGAAGATCCGGATACATTCTTATTTGAGTTCGAAATACTTTGTAGAGGATATGATTATTGTACTAATGATCAAAGATTGAAAGTGTTTCCTCTTACTCTAAAAGGAGCAGCTCTCAGATGGTTCATGAGCCTAGGTGGGAATTGCATCCAATCATGGGAGGACATGAAGAACATATTCTTGAAGAAGTACCAAGACTATTGCAAATCCAATGAAGATATTTTCGGTATGATACAAGGGGAAGATGAAAGTTTGGAGGACTATGTAGATCGATTTCATTATAACCTTAAAAAATCAAAGCATAAGCATTTGGAAAAAGAGATCTTAAAAACACTCCTTCTTAAAGGAATCAAAGATGAATTTTTAGAACTCTTAAATCTGATAGGAAAAGGTGATGTTTTTCGGTTATCATATGATGATGTTTGTGAGTTGTGCATAAGGTATTCAAGAGGAATCTCCAAGGCTGGTAAGAATTCTAGAGATGTTTGTTCTTTCTTTTCCAAATCTGCTACAAGAATAGGAGACATAAGAGCTGAAATCGATGATTTATTTGAAAATTTTAAAGTTGATTTTATTAGCTCTCTAAGCTCAAAATTGGACGTTTTGCAGGTTCATAAAAATGAAGAATTTGATGAAGTGTTTTTCCCTCATGACCAAAAGGAGCAGCCCATAGATGGTTACTCTTCCTTATCTAGGATGGAAGTATCATATCAAAGAGGTGAGGAAGCTGCAACAAGGTCAAAACCATGGAAATCATGGCCTACGGGTATGGTTCAAAACACTTCTTCTCCATTCTCTTACTTGCATAATCCATTATGGAATACTCATGTTCTAGGGCAGCCATGTCAATTTCAATATAACCACCAATCTTATCTAGAAGTTTGGCATGGTTCACCTTATGATTGCATGACTACTCTCCCTCATCTTGTAGCACAAGCACATTCTCCATATTCTCCACCAGCTCTTTCACAACATCCTGCTTGCACATCAAATTTATCCACTCAACCCAACCAACCACATCATCACAATGCTCCATTCCATACACAATTTCCTGCTCAACTAATTCCACACCCTCACCACAATAAACTAGTACAACATACTTACAGTGTTGAACTTCCAAATTTACCCACCCTTCCCAACCATTCTATCTCACATGCGCCATTAGAGAAAAATTACAATGAGATTCAGAATGTTTCAAATTCAAAAATTGTAGAAGTTATGGAAGAAAATGAGCTTACTTCTAGTTTGCATCAACAAACCATTTTAAAAGCTCAAGAACCTCATGGTATGATGGGAAATCAAGAAAGTAATGGATATATTGAAGATTGGTTTCACTCCATCACGTGTTTGCATCATCACTCCATACTTCAACAATTTTTGACAACATCTTTTCAAGGGAAGTTGGCTTCTAATACCCTAATTTTTATCAACATGCATTTTTCAAATTTGGGTATGTATATATTGGAAGCCTTATTTCTAAAATGGTTCCACTGGAAATACTCTTATACATAAACATATTCAATTCTCAAAGAAGAGTAGGATAGTGGAGAAAATAAAATAAAATAAAATAAGGACATAAATAAATGCATTTTGTTTTTTTGTAAAAATAGTTGTTTTTTTTGTTGCAACACGCTATCGAAATCAACATCGGTGATAAATATTTCAATTTATTTGTGTATGTAGATGAATTATATTGCAAATAAAAATTCTATAAACACTTATATTCATTTTTATCACCAATTTGAAAAAATGCTTGAATATCATTTTTTTTGGCTTGCGGGCTTGATGAATTTTCTGGAAAAACAGTCGGGACAGTCATGTTTTGAGGGACCAAAAATGAATATTTTTAAAACCTGTTTCTACCCTAGGTAGCCCTTGATGTCTACTTTCTAACCCAATTTGAATCAGTCAATTTGGATTTGAAACGAAAAAGTTAGAACCAAAACATTGACCGGATGTCTAGCGGGCAGCTCGGGAACAGAGTTGGGACAGTCAGTTTTTGGAGGCCTAAATGACCATATTTTAAAAACCTGTTTCTCTGGTAGATTCCCCTATGAATCTAGTTTCCAATGCAATTGGAATCACTCATTTTCGATATCGTATGGGGAAGTTATGATCAAAATACTGACTGTCTATCGTAAATCAGCACCCTTAAAACTCTGTTTTTCCGGATGTTCCTTACATTGTCTGACCTATCAATTCTTCTTTTCTTCAAAACATGTTTCTATTGGAGATAAATAAATGAATCTACTTTCATTTCCAATTTGAATCATTTGAATCCGACATCAAACGAAGAATCTATGCTTGAAATATCAATCGTTGGTCTAGATTGGGTAATTGAAAATGACTATGTTATGCAGGTTGTTCTAACTAAAATTGACATATCATATCATTGAATTTCTAAAACCTGTTGCTACTGGAGATAAACCTTTGAATTATCTCTCATTTGGCTTTGGAATCACTCAATTTCGATGAAAAACAAAGAAGTTGTGATTAAAACACTGCAGGTTAGCATGATTGGCCACTGCTCTCCCGCAAGTGACAGATAAATTTTACTTTGTTATTTTCTCAATGGATTTGTTATACAGAGTAACTACTTGTTGTTTTTTTTGCATAATTCTTGGATTAGGGGAGCCCGATCACCTCTCTTTCTCCATGATTTAATGTTTTATTGCAGGTAGATACTCGTTTTTTGCAGGTCCTAGGAGAAAAAGAAGGTCAATTTATGGACGAGTGATTCTTGAAACAAATTTTAATAAAACAAAGGAATTTCATCCAACTCATTACCCAACGGATTCATAATAGAACAAATGAAGAATTGATTTCAATTTGAAGATTCATGTCTTATCCCTGCTTCCAAAACATTTTTCAAAGAGATCATTTTTTTTGACATAACATCATAGCTGTTGTAACTTAATTTAGTTATTTACATATTGTTTTTAAATAAAATGTTGTTTCTTTTCTAATTTCTCTTATATTTTGTGTTTCAGGTGTTGCTTCATTCAAAGTGTAACTCATCCTCAGCATCAATGATGTGAACAACGAATTTGTTTTTTTGCATGTTTGCATTTTATGATCGACATTTGCATTTTCACACTTTTTTTGTGTGTATTTTTGTTTTTTTTGTGTGCATTTCCTTTAAGGAACACCACTTTTTGAGTGTTTTTTCTGTTCATTCAAAAGAACAACACTTTGGGATTATTTTCGAGAGCAACCCTTCCTTCCTCTTGTGGGACTATTCCTAGTTCATCTCAACCACATTTTACTGATTCCCCTTCATGGCATGAAGTACACTATTTTTATAAGAACAAGAATTATGGATTCTATTGAAGCGAGTTAATATCATTCACGTTATGATCTTTAACAGGACAACTCCTTGATGATAGATTATTTTCAAAAGGGACACAATTATTTATATACTTTACTACATTGTTTTCTGTTGAACATGATATTGATTGATCATCTTAATACCATGCTGGTTCCACCCTTCTGGATTATAATCTTCTCTGTCTGTAATAAATGAGATTATGAGTATATTTTTCTATTGACATGTTCAACTTCTTCCACCATCCCTGCTCTTAAGGAGTACTGAGCCTCCCTCTTTTTATCATAAAAATGTGTAATAATAACAAAATTTTGTTCGCAGATGGAGGATAGGGGTCTCAGTACGAGCCAACCTACCATGTTCATAAGGTTGTAAGAAAGTGACATTCCCATTATGGCCACCACACCAGGGTTATGATCCATTGGATAGTCAAATTATCCTTGGAACAGGAGGTCTCATCACGAGCCGGCTTGATCACTTTTGCTACATCCCAGTGAATGGCAGTGTGGTTATCTGGTTACCATGCCAGCACACTGATCTCTTCTGTAGAACAGCATTGTAACTCTCCATTTATAAATTGAGGATCCTGGCTCATATGGGTTAAAAAGCAACCCTGCCGAGGCTATGGACGCCTGCTGGCAGCAGCGGCTCTGCTTATGGTATTGAAGTTATATCTTATCGTCAATTATTATCATAATACCCTTTTCTTATTTTTTTCTTTTTATCAGAGAAGTTATTTCCTTAACTTTTTCCCTGTTTTGAACCTTTATGCATGAGAAATTGTTTTATGATCAATCGCATCATTTTCAGCTAGAATGCTGTCAGTTAAGCATCTTTTTAGCATATTGTTGTCCTTTTTCGTTTTGCATAAACTATCATCAATCCAAAGCGTCCTATCTCTTATTCATAACTATCTTTACACACTCTGCTCTCATTATAATCATAACTCTCGTTGTCCTATCATTGATATGTGTACTCTGCTTCATTTACTGATATATTGTTCATTCACGTGCCTTGCCGTCAGCACAACACCTCTCATATGCTTTATGTTCATGGAATTCCTTTTCCAATTGGAGGGGGGAATGCATGCATTATGGGATTGCATGCGATATGATTACTGCATTCTGCCATCACTTGTTGATTTGCCAAAATATTAGTATTGCATGTATACATAAGTTTTTCTGATTGAAATTTTTGCATGCATCTTATCTATTGCTTACACTATGGATTCAATAACATTGTATGCCAAATAGTGCTTTGTTTGCAGGAAAACAACAAGTATGGGCAGAATTCTATTCATAGCATGACCACACTATTGCACTTAACAGAAGAGGCTCGAGCAACTCGCGAACGTGAACAATTCTTGAGACATGATGTGCTTACCTGGATTCCACCTTTTGCATCACTTTCAGCACCAACTCTGCCTACATCAGCTTCAACAACTGCCAGTCCATATATGTCATTCCACATTTTTGGAGATAAAACTTGAGGTAAAATAGCATAATTTTCTGATTTATTACGAATTTAGGAGAATTTCATAAAAATCCATTTTGAGCATCATTTATCATCCTTCAGTCCACATCTATACCACTCCCTATTTTTCAGCGGCATATCATTTTTCGAGTATGGGGGAGTGTTCCTTTCATTCATTTCTTTCTTATGACCATGTCATCCATATTCTTTATCATCCATTGTTATTCTTATTCATTCTCAACACCTCCATTATTCCATGTTGTTTTACACCAAGCATAGAATTCAACAGCTGGTAGCAACCTCCTCTATTTGTTTTCTAGCATCGCATGAGGACATGCTAATTCTTCAGAGAGGGGGAGGAATTGCTACGCATGATGGATGTTTCTATTTTCTTTCTCATTTAAGGCACACAATTTCAGTGTAGAAATTGATTTCCATAATATTTTTAAAACTATGAACTCAATTCTTGTGATTTTTGGAAAACACGGACGTATCATTAATACAAACCCAGACAATTTCAAGATAAATTGGTTCATAAAATTTCGGAAATCATGCACTCTCAGCTACAGTCATTTTGTTTATATCTCATGATCCATGCATCAAAACAGTCTGATTTTTGGATCATAAAGGCATTCATATATTATAAATTTACTTGCCAAATTTCAACAAAAGCTGGCTTGTAGTTTTTGAGAAAATGGTTAATGAAGTTTGTTGTTACTTATATCATATTTTGTTGCAACTTCATACATATAGTTGAATGTCAATGTAAAAATTGTTATGCCTTCATCAAGATTACTAAAAGTGAATATTCATTAATTAAGGAAGAATTCATTTGTTCTATCCATTTCATGAGCTAAGATGAACATATTTTTATTGCTTGGTTAACACATGGGTTTTTGTCTTTGGGTTGCATGAGGACATGCAATATATTCAGGTTTTCGTTGCATGAGGACATGCAACATATTGAGTGTGGGGGTATGTTGGGCCGTTAATATGCCATTATTATTATCACTTGTGAACACTTATTCCACCCATTTCTACCATTCTTCATCACGTCATTTATTATAATTTATTATTTAAATCCATTTTATAATGATTTATGCTCTTATGAATGAATATTATTTATTCTCCTTTATTTCTAATAAATTGATGATTATGTATGATTTTATCAATGATAGTTTTAATAACTCAATTGTAACATTATTCACCATTTTTAGCCTCCAAGATAATTTTCAGATTGAAGATTTGATCATTAAAAGTGCCAACTCAGAAATTCGCTGGAATAAGAAGTGACGATTTTGTGGTTGAGATTCTGAGTAAATAAAGAAGAATCTGGAAAATCCGGAACATGGGTTTTGTCCAGAACGGACCCAATTAACTTTAACAAAGAACGGTTTGCCCAAATTCGGCTTGTACTAAGAGAAACGCAGGGTTCTTTGAGCACGATTTTCTCAGATTTGTTGTTGCGGCCGTCCTCCAAATCTCAGCTGCAAAGCCAAATTCGCCTTGTTCTTGTTGATCAAATGGTTAGAAGCAAACCAATTTTGTAATAGAATCATGTTGTAATTATCTCTATTGTAACCACTCTTTGCTCTCTTTGTATTTAAATCAGAACAGAGATCAGAGAGGGAGAAGGACTTTGAGGATGATTCGGGATGGATTCGAATGATGGAATTGAGGATTCAGACTTAGAGATTCAAGAATGAAGATGGATTATTCATGATAGGATAGGGATTTTTGCATTGCCATTGTAATCTTCAAAGCTTTTTATGTTGTAATGATTTCACAATTTGAGGATGAATAAATAAAAGGGTTGTTGTTCATTCACCTGATCTGAAGTAGCCCAGCAGCATCCGCTGGCGGCTAAGGGCCCAGCCTCTGGTGGAGTATGCTGCTGTTGTATCATATCTTTCCAATTTCCGCCATGTGATGGTTTGATTTAGTTCCTATTTCTTTGAATCGTAATGCTTTACAGTTTCATGTTCTTTACTTCGTTGTTTAGTTTGGTTGATTAATTGCAAGAGTTTGCTTTTAAAGAGCTTTCCTAGTTTACTTTCAATGGCAGCTTTCCATTTCTTGTTATTTGCATTATCTTTGCTTTGGTGTGAAGAACGATCTGAAACTGTAGTGGGCATTGGCATTTGCTGTCTAGTCCCCAGATTAATGATCTGTTCCTTGGTTACTTTTGGTTACATCAGTTTCCAAAGGGATGAGTTATTGTTACTGGACCCTTGACTGATGCATTGCTTATTTTTCCGAATGCATGATTTAAGTCTTAAAATGCTTTGTTGTAAGTAGATTTTATTTCCAGCTTTCATTTACTTTTGGATTTTAAGCACTATACTGCAAAACATTACTCTTGAGTAAATAGCCGCCTCAGACTGAGTACACTCTTGAAGCAAAAAGTCGTCCCTGGGTTGACAATTAATGTGAGGTAATTAGGAGTTACAAAGACACCTTTTTATCGCTCCACCAAGAGTACTGTAATAAGATCAACTATCATTTCATCTGTATTCAACCTAGTGTATTAATGTTATAACAAGTTATACATAACTGTCCTAGTTATACTGCTTAGTCATGATATGTTAAGTCAAAGTTATGACATCACATTAATATCTAAGTGTTAACTCACCATCCCATGTGTAACTATATCAAGTCAATAGGACACGTTACTATCAATGTCTAGCTGTTGCAATCTTAGGATATTCTTATACTAATGCTTCTACTAACCTGAGGTCAACATATCAATGCCCAAAACACTTGTGAATTCTAAATGCCAAAGGTCTATCTTAGTTTCCGGTATATGTGTAATTTCAATGTCAATGGAGGTTGAATGTATCAATGTTAAGACCAATACATCATGGAAATATGTCAATGTATCAAACTTCGTCAAATATGATATCTCAATTAAGTATACTCAAATTTCAAGGTCATATCAGTGTAGGGTAGACAGGTTCACTGTCTATTTGTACTAATGTCCACAAATTTGATGCACAAATCAATATTTTAGGGTCACATAAGGTAAGTGTTATGTCACTATGTTCTGGTTCATAACTGCAATGAGAGGTTTGTCAACAATATGTACAAAATATAATTCAAAGTCAGCGATTGGGTTACTACCCTTGCCTCTTGAATTTATTCAACCTATGCACAATGAGATTGCAGCGAGAATTACTATCATATGTTGACAACTGTAGGATCACTATGTTTTTTCACTGTAATGTGTATCATTGCGTCAATTCAGTGCATACATGAGGTATATTGTCAAATGGAAAGCACTCTAACCATTGACAAGGTAAATTCATATAGGGTTTTATTATGACAAGAACAACACCTAATCTTTATATGAAACAAAGTCATTTCACAACACCAAGTTAGAGATTATTTCAAACTTATGTTCACACCTTTCTCTTGGTTTATTTCAGTTCCGTTGATGCCAACTCTTAGCTTAATTACTTGACCTTAAAACTATAACAACTATGTAATCAAACAAAACCTTTGTCAAGGTCTTGTCAATATATAGTTCTAGAATCACCTTTGAAAAATATGCTCCCCTTTTAGTCTAGGCTAATGGTGGAATTACCTTACTGATCCTTTAGTTGATTGATATACCTATTAATGTGATACCTATTGAACAGTCACAACCACATACAGAGTCTCCCTGTTTCAGTTCTGTGAGGGCCAGAACTGCCTCTAGTTCCAATTTTTGCACACAAATTTTCCTAGATAATTCTGCAGTGTTGCAACAAAGCCACATTTCAACGTAATCTCACTGTCTACCAGCCAATGCCCCACTAAAATGTCCTGAAATTAGAACTCCCAAAAATTGCCATTTTTACCTCCTCTTTCTTTCAATTATCAAGAGACAATATTGTGCTTCAACAACTGATTGGTTGACTCTACAATCAAGTTGCAAATCTAGATAGCTTCATAATAAGTATATGAAAACTCCATATACTTTGCTTCAATGGAACTAAATGCAATTGTTTCTTGCTTCTTGTTGATTTAACAAAAATGATTTATAAAATGATAATAGTGATGTTTAAAATGAGCCTTATGATGGTCTACTTATACACATTGATTGTTCACGAGGTGTAGGGGTATGTTTATAACATCACTGCCCTTGAAAGATTTGTCTTGAAAGCACATTAATTAGAATTTTCTTTAGTTAAGCACATTTTTGTGGTGGAATGAAGTTTATCAAATATCTATTTATACTTTGTAGAGGTTTGAATTTGTTTTTCCTTTGAGTGTTGGTGAGGTTTCTTTGTATTTTTTGCATCATAGTATAAAGTCTTTTGACTTGATTGTTTAACATGAAAGATTTATGCTTATTGGCAATATATCTGAAATACCTGCATGATCTAGAAACTATTATGGTTAATTAAATTACTAATTAGGTACTACAGAAAGAGGATGATGCTTAGAGGGCTTTCTTGGGTGACTCTGGGAGAAACCCAGAGGTGGTCAGACAAAGCTCTTCTAAGTTACAAATCTGAAGAGAAAAAATTGGTGATGTATATGTGGTTGCTCAACCTGGGCTGTATGGAAAATCTTGGCAGAGAGTGTTTACCTTTCCGTGTCTTCACGAAAGTAGGTTGTCTGGTCATAGGATAAGATCACTACATGTAGGTGATGGTTCTGTAGTAAGTTCTCAGCCTTATCTTCAGAATGGCTAACAGAGAGGATCGGGTTTGAATACAGGATATAATTTGATGAATTTGGAGATTTAGAGTTAAAGAAAAAATTGTGGTGATGTTTGGATGGGTGCTAATTTGTAGGGTTTTCCATTTTTATAATTTTCTTTGTTGTGCTTTCTACCATGCTACCTAGTTTCTTTCCTGTTGCCCTAGCATTTTAACTTTTTCGATGTCTATCTCTCTATTATTTCTTGCCCCATTTGAAATGTCATCCTTATTTGGTAGGTGTTTTCTTCAATATAGTGTGAATATTTTTCCATCACACAGCTTCTGTGGGGTTTGTCTACACAAATAGCTTGTAAGGCCCATTCATCAGGGTATTTGATGAAATGAAATGATTATCGATGATCACCAACTAATGGTACCTGCAAAGATTTACTCTAACAATTCTACAGTTTTCCTATGCCAACAATTAAACAACATTTTAACCTCATGAACTAGTCTCCTTTGTTCTCTTAGCTGATGCTATAAGCACTTATTGTTGTTGTCAAAGCTTTTACTCTCTAGTCCCATTGAGCTATTTCAGTTATTTGTGGACATTGATCTATTTTCATTTCATTTCTTCAATTTTTCTGACTGTTATGCGTTACCTTTGGCCAGTGACTTATTTCTTACCTATGCTTTTTCTGCATAAGCATTCCAGCTAGCCAGAGCAGCAGGGGTAGCAGGAGCCACTCAGTCCAACCAAAGCCCAACAAGGGCAGCGCAGAGGCGGCAGGAGCCATGCAGGGCTGACGCAGGCCCAGTCAGGGTAGCGCAGGGGTAGTGTAAGCCCTTCAGGTGTGACGTAGACCCTTACTAAGCAGTGCAGAGGTCGACATAGGCCATTCAGGCTGATGTAGAGGGATTCAGAGCAGCGTATTATTGCCATTTTCATTTCTCTGTTGGGTGAATCAGTTTTGGTGCCCAAGATTGTTGTACTTAGATTTTGCATAATAATGAAAACCCTCTAGAGCTAGCTGCACCGGTTTTCCTGCATTGGATTTTTTCCGGGGACAGTTTTCCAGAAAATCCGTCTGCCACTTTGTCTATGAGCATGTTATTCAATATTTGATCTGTATGCATAGGTTACTAGTTGTATTTACTATTTACTTCACTAATTTATTAAATATTTCATAAATTAATTTGTAACTTAATTCAAGTAGGAGAAGTAAATCAAGATACTGCAATAGGGTTTCTTATATTAAGAAATTTTCACATTCCCTAGGTCTAGCCCCATTAGGTCACCTAGGGCAACAATTTCCCAGGAATCTAGCTAGAGGAAAACTTCTATCTCCTAGAGGCAGCTGCATTTTGGGTGCCCTCACTCTCCTCAGAACATGGGCCAATTCCGATAGTGGAATCTCTGGATACCTCAAGCCCTAGCTCTAGGATCAAGTTTTGCCTAGGTGTTCCCAAGGATAGAACCTAGTAGGATCAATTTGACCTATCGAAGTAAAAACTCTTGTCTGATCCTTTCCCCTCACCTTGTCCAGGATAGGAACATCATTGGTTGCTAAATTCCATCCCCGAACCTGGGCTGGGTCCACTTGGCCTCGTGTGGTCCCATTTGGTGTCAAAGGCCTTTCATCAAGGACCATTTGGGAATCCAAGTTCCCAAAGGATTTTAGGGATTAAGAACTTCCTTCATAAGTCTTTTTCTTCTCCCTCAACCCTTCAATCCCCCTCCTCTCTCCCTAGAAGATAAATTCCCTTGCTTAAAAGGAAAGCAAGTCCCACTCTTTATTTTATCTTAGGGAAAGGGTTTCAAGGGTCACTTCCCACCTATTCATTGACCTATACTCTACAAGTGACTTCCTAAACTACCGGGACTCCACCCATCGGTGAAAGTCCATGAAGAGCAAGGAGCCTTAGCTATGGTGACAATGGGCTAAGCTTCCATCGTTTCCCTTGCAGTTGCCCTCTTAGGAACCCCTTTTAGATCCACTACTAGTTTGAGTGGTAACAAGTTGTTCACAATTCCATTTGTGAACAACTCTTTGGTATGCCCACTTTTTCCATACTACAGCTCCAAGATGAGAAGTCCAGGGCTATGGAGGCTACCCTTCTTCTCACTAAATCAATCCTCTACAATATAGTGAACTAGGGCTAGTTGGTTGGCCCACTTGACTGTTACTTTAGTCCTTCAAATTCTGCACATCCTTAGGCCCTATACACCTGCCCTTCTACCAATTTTGTTGTCCTTCACTAGAACAAGAGTCAGGGCTCTTCTTTGACAGTAACCTAACAACCCTCCAACTGTACTTGGCCTACCATCAATCTGCCCAACCACAGTCAATTATTTTTACTGATCTAGGGCCCACAATATTGTCTTCATCTAGGGCTCTTCAAATCTGCCACCTAACAATGGTTTGAGTCCTCTCAAGATCACTATTCTTGTGTATCGACAATTTGATCTTTGTTGTCCAATCTATGAACAAATATGAACTACTCCTCTTATCATACTTCTAACAATCTGTAGATGACTGAACTAGGGTCACAAATCAACCACTAACAGTCCATTCACTAATTTTTTATAGGTTTCTTCAGATCTTTGTCTAAAACTCTATGGAAATTCCACCAAAATCAACTCCTCTGCATGTCAATCCATTCTTCATATGGCACATTTCTTCTGCATGCTCAATCTTCTGCTCAGGTTCCACCCTCCTTTGGATCTATTGTCTCCACAGATACTGAATCTGCAAACCATCTTCCAGATCTGTGGTCTTTATTGCATAAATAAACCTCGCTCTAAGGGTCACAACCCATCTTCTTCTACGCAAATTTGTCATAGTCTTAAGGTCATACCTTATGAACTAAACATGCTAGGAAACTGTCCTAACTAGGGCATTATACTTATGTACTTCTAATTGTTGTAGAACAAACCCTATCCACACATAGAAAAAACACGACTCTTGCCTCCATAAGAGACTCAACCTAGCTCATATGGATCCATAGATTCTGGGCATTTCTTTGACTGAATCTTGACATGAACTTCAGATCTCAATGTCAACCCTCAAACTAGGGTTAACTCAGTTAATATTATGCCTACGTCGACTTCTGTTATGGCTCTAAATTACAGTGCAAGCCCTCCTCCATTTATGTTGGTCTTTATCACAGACCTTGTGGCCTACTAACCACCACAAGGCAAGATGGTATCAACCCTCTCTTCTATTTCATGTAGAAAATCTAACCAATGGGATTCAATATGATCTTGTAATGTACTAAAACAAGATACTGAATCCTTCCTACAATTTGTGGAAACAACACACGATCGCACAATCACATATAAGTAAGAGAAACAAGTTATCAATCGCACAACACAAGATGTATCTGGGGAAGCAACTGCTCAAAACCCTTTATCTCTATTTTGTATTAAGTCAAGGAATCATGAAACAATACAATGCTTAATCTCTCTTGAGATTCTCAAACACTCTGCCAATTGTCTCCTGCTGATCTAGGAAAAATCGGTCTAATACTTAGCCAATTCTCAGCCTGCCTTGCTCACACAATTCCTATGGAATTATCTCCATATTAATTAGGAAAATCAACCTTCCTTGATTGCACAATCCATCATGGCATCCCAATGAATTTATAATTGCACATGGGAAATTTTCTATAAATACAACTGATAGTTATGTTCCTTTGAACTGTGTTACAATAAGGATGAAGGGTCTTTTTATTATTTAAAAATAAGATAAAACCCTAAACAACCAAAACCCTAACCCGAGGAGATGTAACACCAAGAGTTTATGGGCCCCGTTGGGGTTAGTTGGGCAGCCAACTTCCCGGGGTCGTAACTTGGTCATATGATCTTCGTTTGACGCACATGATACCTCGTTAGAAATATCTCTCAGAGGACTACAAATACTAATATGATTTCTATGAAATTTCCAAACCTTTAATGCCCAAAAAACATCGTTTGGGGCCTCAAAACAGCTCCGAAAATTCAAGACCCGAAAAACTGACAAAAATAGTAAATTGTGCTATAATTAAGGAAACTGAAAAACTGAAAGAGACAATGGCGAGGGCCCAAGTGGAATAGGCGGGTGGCCACCAATATCCACCTCGATCACCTTAAATCGAATTTCTTGAGCTAACTCAATCATCATGACTTAGTTAACTGACACAAGTTGTTATGAGACGAAATTACAATTTATTGTCCAATTTATTTAAGGGAAAAATAAATAAGACGCCTCACATTCCTCACTCCTGGTACATAAAAATTCCTCACCGGTGTGGGTGCATTTTTTTTTGTCCTTTCTAGTTGCCAATTTCACTGTTTCTTGTTGCAAATTTCAACACTCCCTCTCAACAAGAAAGGAATTCAATCAATCCCCATCCGGTACCTTTGGAATGTTCTGCATGCTACACTTCTCTAGTGTTGTTTGCACCTGCAAATCCTGAAACTGAATAGCCTCCGAAAAACTGAATCAGTATAATGCATCTGTCATCAGAGTCTTCTGGCTGCTGCTAGCTACTGCACCTGTCTAGTAGTGGATTCTCTGCGCTGCTACTGACATCTACATCCGTGCCCTTTGAACTGTTGCTAACTTTGATTTGTGCTCCAGTATTTGACATATGTCACTCTGATTTCTGTCTTGTTGACATCTGACTACATCAATCTAATTGATCCTTCCTACTACTGTTGTACTGTGGGCTCCTCGTAGCCAGGTTCGATCCATGAGACATGCCATCTCAATGGACCTTGCCCAAATTTCTTATCTTGGGATTATGTCTACACATCACCCCACCTTACACCTCGAGGTATGGTTGCTCCCTCTTCCCATCTGGCTCGAAATTTCCCCCTCATGGAGGTCTCTGCTTGAGTGGATGCTTCCACTCAGTCTCCTCTTTGCTTCTCCAATTGTGGCAACTACTCCACAACCTTCTGAGACCGCTTCTCATGAAGATTCATGTTAAGAGGTATTTATGCTCCCTTTAAACCACCAAGTCTCTAAATTCTGCCTTTCTCCTCAAAGCTTTGCATGCATCTGGTACCTCAATTACATATAGGTTCTTGACTCGCGCACAATGTAATTGTCCCGACGTTACAAAAAGTTTCTAAAAAAGAGTTGATTTTAAATCGATGATATCTCCCTTATTCGAGCTCCGATTTGACCGATGTGTGTGTGTGTGTGTGTGTTTTTTTTTTTTTTTTCCATTTGGGTATATTTTCGCAAGGAATCCAAATATTCTATTTGTTTTTGAAAATTTCACACCAAAATATTCAAATATTCTCTGCAAACTCACCACCCAAAAAATTCCTGCTCTTATACCATGTAGAAAATCTAACCAACGAGATTCAATCTAATCTTGTAATCTACTAAAACAAGATATTGAATCCTTCCTACAATTTTCGGAAACAAAACACGATCGCGCAATCACATATAAGTAAGAGAAATAAATTATCAATCGCACAACAACATGATGTATTTGGGGAAAGAAACTGCTCAAAACCCCTCTATCTCTATTGTGTATTAAGTGAAGGAATCATGAAACAATACATTAATGCTTAATCTCTCATGAGATTCTCCAGCACTCTGTCAATTGTCTCTCGTTGATCTAGGAAAACTCGGTCTAGTACTTAGCCAATTCTCATCCTTACTTCAGCCTGCCTTGCTCATGCAATTCCTAGGGAATTAACTCCTTATTAATTAGGAAAATCAGTCTTCCTTGATTGCACAATCCATCATGGCATCCCAATGACTTTATAATTGCACATGGGAAATTTTCTCTGAATACAACTGATAGTTATGTTCCCTTTAACCTCTGTCTCAACTGGGTATTCCTCAAAACTGACATGCATGCAACTATTAATAGCGAATTATCAGTTATATGATTGATCACTCATTGTGAATTAAATCTAATTTAATTCACTAGACCTCTCACTAGCTCATCACTCAGTTAGAACTAGTTAAACTAATTTTAACTCATTTAATTGAGTTAATTACACTTGCACCCCACTAATGCATCAACTTCAACTGGACCCAAAAAATATTAGAATCCCTCTAGATGCCTCATATTAGACCCTCAACTCGAATTTCTTGAGCTAACTCGATCATCATGACTTAATTAACTGACACAAGTTGTTATGAGATGAAATTACAATTTATTGTCCAATTTATTTAAGGGAAAAATAAATTAGATGCCCCACATTCCTCACTCCTGGTGCATCAAAATTCCTCACCAATGTGGGTGCATTTTTTTTTGTCCTTTCTGGTTTCCAATCTCACTATTTCTTGTTGCAAATTTCAACATTTCATAATTTGATGCGGCCTTCACACAAAGACACCATTGAAATCACATGCCCAGATTCTCATGAGAAACCTCTCTTAAGCTTGATCTGCCAGAAGAGAACCAACAATATGCCATCCTACTTCCTAGCACAAACTGACCATTAAGGTATGCAACATTCTTCTAAACCCTCACATGATGATCTTGCTCTTGGAGGATGATCATGACCTCCCTTTAGCAACCCTTACTCGGCCCTCGTACTTGACCTACTTTAGGACTACATCTCTCTTCACCCCCTTGATGTGCCAAATAGTGGGAATACATGTCAAACATGCTAAGATGTGCCAAGTGATAAGGCATGCCAAGATGTGCAAGGGTGTGTCAATGCGTGTCAAGGACTTTCAAGACAACAAAAGGGAGAAAGAAGTTAAAATAAAATGAAATGAACACATAAGAGGGTTAATAAATCATCAATTTACCTTTTCCAAGAGGGGCATGCTAGCACTAACACTAGGCAGAAATAGGTGCCAAGTGAAAAGTCTTAGTGCATTCTAAGTGCCAAGTATTCCTTTGTTGCTTCTCATCTACTTTCCAACAATTGATCATCACAAATAAATTTAATATTAAACCATGCTAAATCATACCAAGGCATCTCAATGTATTCCATACATGCTAAGACTTTCCAAGCGCCAACACGTGCCAAGCGCCAATATGTGTCAGGGACTAGTGTTATGCATGTTATGAAGTGGAAGGGAATGTTGAAGAGTGTTAAGGTGTGCTAGAGAGTGATAATGCATGTTGATGAGTGTTAAGGATTACTAGGAAAAAACATTAAGGGAGCACTAGGTAAAAATTCATGGAAGCTAATGAATATGAGGAATGTGTGCCAGAGACTAGTGTTAATGAGTGTTAGTTGTCATGCCAAGGAGGGAGTGACAAGGTATGCTAAGAATTGGTAAGGCATGCTACGAAATATCAAGGCATGTCAATAATTCCCAAAGTGTGCTTGGTGTTGGGGTTCCTATGTTTTGGCAGGTTTGGCTCTACCAAAAGATAAGACAACATCAAAACCACTTTGGGACCTCAGGGTCTAACCCTCCTGGGTCCAGAGAGGGATCTCTCTATAAAGGCAAAGGTATATGTCTTTGAAGTTTAGTTTCAAGGTATTAAGCTAGTTATATGGCATAAGGATTGTTGTTTGTTTGTTTGTTTGGTTGTTGGGAAACATGAAAGAAGGGTTCAATATAAGACAAAGGCGAGCAAAGAAGGATTCTAGGAAAAAATGGAGATAATTCAAAAAAAACACTCAAGACCATTGGGCAATGGAGTCATAAAAGGGTTTACTTGCTATTCAGTATCCAAGGTTTTCAATTGGGCTAGTTGTAAAAAATAGAGGATCTTTAAAGATGATAGTGTGGTATGAAATGATAAGGAATGAAGGTGAATGACAAGGAAACCTTCGAGGTGACCACTTAGGAAGTAGATCTAGGGACAGGGAATGACTTAAACACCTATGATCCAACCCCTAAAAGGCTAACTCTTCAGACAATAAGAAACACTTAAGATTTAAACACAAAGGTGAAGCCTGAGATCAGTGAAAGGCTTTGAACTTTCAATGCTTTGACATTTAACTTAAGGGAACCTAGAAAGGTTCAATTGATTGAAAAAGACCCTAGTGAGACAGAATCAACATTCTAAACTCCCAGTATCCCAATTATTTCAATTAAAACCAGGCAAGAACATATAAGAACAGATTCATAAATTCATACATCAGTTAACATTGAATAACAGCTACTACCCTGGTTAAATTATCTTGAATTAGTTCTCAGATAACACAATCAATCGAAAAAATCAAAGATAAGAAGAGCAGGAGCATTAGGGTACCATGCAAGGGTATATCTTAAGCCAGATTTTTAATTCCTAACAGAGAAATGAAATGTAATGAATTATAGAAGGAAAACAGAGACAAAGGTAGAACACATCACCGTTGCTTTAAATCAGGATCCAAAGAAATTGCTTGTCATATTAAAGAGAAACACCAGTCATATACAACATTGTCCAACAACTTGATATTCAGTCTGAAATCGTCTCCTCAGCCTATTTTACAACTTTACACACAGAACTATATCTCAAGAGAAACAGCTTGCAATTCACAGATATCCGATCAACAACCTTTACAATGTGTTTTTTCATGAGTTTTATAGCTAAAGAGAGGCAAAGGAGGTAGATAGAACTTTAAATGAAACATTAAAATAGAGGAAGAAGAATGGCTCGAGGCCCATTCTATTTTAATATCCATGCATTGATGTTCGGTACTCTTTGGATGAAAGAGTGGTATTTGACAGGCTAATAGTAACTCCAAATATGTTCTTTGATGTAGTTTCGGTTGTAGCACTCTGTAGTACTCTAGTGAATAGAAAAAAGGAAAATAAATGACTTTTAGGTCTGCCATACTGCATAATGAATGCTCTAGTAGTAGTAGGACCTTCTGTCAGGGTGTAGATCTTCTCTGGAGCTTGATGTAGAATAAAAACAGCATGGGAGCTTTTCCTTTCATGGGAAAGAAACTTCTGCTGATGTGAGACACTGATAAGATTTTTTTGTGCTTTAGGCCTCATTAGGCCTTCTGTGTGAATCATAAGGTCTTCAATTTGGTACACTCGCCCTTTAAACATTAAATTAAAGCTTAAAATCTTCAATTACAGGCTTTAAAACTCTTTAATCCATTACTGATACTCTTTGCCGCTTCATTGATTGTCTCTGTCTGTGAATTTGCAGGGCTTGTGGTGCTAGAGTCTTAAACGGAGTTGATACCCCTGATTTGGATAAAATATGCGTTTAAAACCCTCTCAGGAGTTTTCCCTGCAATCTTTGGCTCTGATAAAACTTCATCGACGCTACTGTGTCACTAACAATGACTGTGTAGAAAAGAATAGCTTTCACCGTCTGTAACCCTGCACAAAGACACAAACAATGTTAGGAAATCCATAAGGGAGGGAGGATGTATGCTGTGGAGGACCGTGAGAATGGCAGCATAGCAGAGATGAATGCGGTGGATGTAGTGGAAAACAGCTGAAAAATGTTGTGAAATGGTGAAAAATTGATCTGATGGTGGCCTGATGAAGAAATGGTTCTGGGCCATTAGATTAGATGGACTAGTGATGATCGATGGCGGGGATTTGCTGGTGGAGTGGCTTAAGAAGGTCAGGAGGAGAAAACATAACTTTAATGTAAAATATAAAGTTAAGTCTTTGGGTGAAATACAAAGGAAATTGATGAAATTCCAATGAAATGGGCTTTGAATGGTGGGATCGGCATGGGCGGAGGGTGATTGAATATGGACCGTTAGATCTCAGGAGGAGATCAACGGTTGAGAAGCCACGATGGAGTTCTTTGGAGGCCCGATGAAAATAATTTGAATGAAGACGCGATGGAATGAGGGCCGTTGATATGTACAGATCAACGATCGGGATCTTTAGATAGGCTTTCGGGAACAAAAGTGGGGAAGTGGTTTTTAGAAGAAAAACCACTGTTTTTGCACAGAAAAAGGATAGTTTTTAAATTTTCCCAAAATCACGGGATATGGTCCACTGCTCAACACCCGGAAAAATAAAACCACCCATATCATGTGATTTTAAACTATTAAAGCTAGGATGCCAAAGTTACGCGATATGGATGCTGGCCATCGGATCTGGGACTATGAGATCTGACGGTGGGAGATGGAGCACGATATGGGAAAGTGCACGATCGGGAACGGGGGGTCAAGTCAGCGGTGGGTTTAATGTGGGCCGTCTAATCTATGGAATGAACGGCTGAGATCTGAAGAGACAAAAAAAAGGCGGAGGGGCTGGTTAATGGGTGGGAGAAAGGTGGACCGTTGGATCAAATAGGATGGACGGCTGTGATCTAATTGCACTAGAGGATTGCAAGGCCAAAAACTCCGATGGTTAGAACTTGTGATTACATGTGAACCGTTGGATCGGTAGAAGATCGACGGCTGTGATTAGATCGGGGGTGGCCAATCGGGGATGCGGGGGCGGAGTGAGATCAAATCCTGGCCATTGGTTCTTGTGGATTCAACGGCCAGGATCTAATCGGGGATCGGCCAATCGGGAGACGGAAAGTGTCACATTTTAAAATTTGCGATTGGCGATTGGGGCAGCAGTGCGATGGCCGTTGGATTACTTAAGGATCAACGGTGGAGATCCTAATCGGAGGGTAACGAATGAATGTTATGAGCACACAGTGAGATTTGCGCAAGCCATTAGATCTTCATAGATCGACGATGGGTATTGCACCCGCGGCCAATAGAACATTTCCTCCTCGCATCGAAAGATTTCAATTTAACAAAGAAATGTGCTCCCGACCAATCCTCTGATTGCGATAAGTGCTCAAGGGCTTAGCGCCTGTTCTTGGCACTGGGTTTCATGGAGGGGAAGTGGTTAGGGGCTTAGCCTAAAGGGGCTAAATTCTGTAATGAAAAATAAGTGTTTTTAAGCCAAAAAGAGGGTTTCTAAGGCTCAGGGAAGGGTTCTGGTAGGGGGGAAAATGGGTTTTTCCACCAAATGAAGGGACTTCACATGGTTTAGAAAGGGGAATTAGATAGTTTAGAAGGATTAGGAAGGAATTTTTGGGGTTAAAGGGGAAACTTTGAGGAGGGAAAAAAAGGTTAAAATGGGGAAATTTGCAGGGATACAAGGGAGCAAATGGAGGTTTTTCTGAGCATAATTTTTTCACAGACAGTGAGGCTTTTTTGATGGAAACAGCAGTGAAGATCTTTTCAAAGGCAAAGGACAGACAGAGGCTTCAAGAATGAGAGATTTTCAAAGGAAATGTATCTCTTGGAGGGTCAAAAAATATTTAACCACCTGTTTGCTTGACAAAAAATTTATCTAACACTTGGGAGTTCCAAGGTGTGCTAATTATATCATGTGCCAATTAATAGTGCCAAGATATGCCAATACATGCTAGGTGCTAAGGATATTGTGGCGCAGGGTGCCAGGGTATGTCAATATGTGTCAAGGCAACAAAAGGAAGAACCAATATTAAGAGGGTTAATAAGTTAGGACTTTATCTTTTTGAAAAGGGGCATGCTAGGCACACTAATAATAGGTCCCAATACATGCCAAGTGGCATTGTGTTCCAAGTGCTAATGTATGTCAATGCATTCAACCAAGGTGTTCCAGGGCATGCTAGGGACTATATGCAGCATGCCAACACATGCTAGGAGAGTTCCATGTTGTGCTAGCACATGCCACCATGTGCTTGGGCATTAGTGTCATCACAAGATGTTCTAGGTACAAAGATGTTCCAAGACATGTGGGGTGCTAAGAAATGTTAGTGTGTGCCAAAGCATTAATTTAAGGTGTGCCTAGATTGTTGAGGATTGTTAGGTCTTTCTCATTAATATAATTGTCAAAGCTTGATTATGTATTAAATAATATATTTCCTACACACAATAGTGGAACTTTATCTAAAGGGAATTTGCTAGATAATAAACTTAATATGAATCATGTGTTGACTCATAGGAAATCTCTATTCGACTATGTCATTACTTGAGGGAAATGATACATACTAATTACTTCTAAAAAAATTGATTGACCCTAACCACTATGGCCTTGGACATATTATAAAAAACACTCCACAATAATGGTATTAAATCGTTATCTTTTGACAAAAAAAATAATAACAGGCACATAGTGTCATCAAAAACTCATTGGAATGATCAATGATGACGAGCATTTTTTGACCGTCACCAAAAGTAACAAAAAGAGCATTGGTGAGGGTCATTAAAAGTTCGTCACTAGAAGTGTCACCAAAGAGAGAATTAGTGATGGGACTTTAATGACCCTCACCAAAAGTGTCATTGAAAATGTCTTTGGTGACGGACCATAAAGGACCATCACTATTTACACTTACAATGACGATTTTTTAATGATCAATGATGATGAACATTTTTTGACCGTCACCAAAAGTAACAAAAAGAGAATTGGTGAGGGTCATTAAAAGTTCGTCACTAGAAGTGTCACCAAAGAGAGAATTAGTGATGGGCCTTTAACGACCCTCACCAAAAGTTTCATTGAAAATGTCTTTGGTGATGGACCATAAAGGACCATCACTATATACACTTACAGTGACGGTTTTTTAAGGACCGTCACCATATGTGACATTGGTGACGGACCTTAAAGGTCTGTCACAAGCATGACCCTCACCAATGTGCTTTTTTCTTGTAGTGCATGAATATTTAAGGAGAGTAGCAAGGAGAGCAGCCCTGTAAGGAAAGTAGCAAGGAGAGTATCTACCGTGAAGTTCCATGTCATAATTTCCAAGTCATGGCTTGTACAAGAGTCATATTAAGAGTCACATGTGTCATAGTGTCTTGCCACATCGTTTGTGGAATGTAATTTTTTAATTATCCAAATGAGAAAATTTAAAATGTGTGGAATACCCAAGGATCCCACATGGAATATGAAGAGTCACTAGAAATTTATAATGTCAAATAGATGCTCAAATTCACGTAAGAATTCTAAAATTCATTATAGAAGCTCAAGATTCACGAGGGATGTCAAGAGTCACATAAGAGGCAAAGAGTCACCCAATTTGTTATAAATACACCCTCATAACTCAAGAAAATGGAATTTTTTGACTAGTGTGGAGAGCTCGTGTATTCGTTTGATGTTATGCTTCCTCACCCACTACTGGGAGAAACGCCGACTGAGACAACCCAGAGGGTTTCTCAGTTGCAGTTGTAGCCATTGATAAACAAGCTGGACACCTAGGTGCAAGCTTTTAATAAGGTAATGGGAACTTTTGGAGCAAAAACTACTATATTTCCATCTTTTTCTGAGTTTCAAACACTTAATTTTGGATCTCCATCAACAAAAACCCCTATCCTCACCGCATTACCCTCCACCACATTCCACTCACATCCATAGCCAACCATCACTCCATTCTATAAAAAAAATCCAACAAAGCTTCCCATCCCAGCACTGAAAGGGAAAAGAGCCCCGACCATGAAATATGACCAATTAGTGTACCTCACAAGTGAGGATTGGGCACAACCATTAGTCACTGGAATTCTAATTCAAGAAGATCCTGAGGTAGGAACTCAGACCACCTCTATTTTACTGCAATTAAACCCATCATCATCACACAATGTACCCATTCCGTCACCACCCAATGCACAAAATTCATCACCACATACATCATTCGCATACAAATACCATTCAAAACATGCTCCATCCACTTTCGTGACCATCTCTAATGCAATACCAGCAGGCACCTTAATGGCCATTGACGTTGAGGTGGAGGTCAACTCAGGTACAATAGAAGTAACTGAGGTTAACTCAACCAAATTAGGGCTTGGTACATTTTTAAATCTATTAATCCATACGGGGTCACCCATTTCCTATACTTCTCTCTTTGAGACCTCACTTAAGCCATTTCAACAATCCATGCTATTGCTACAACCATTCATACCTAAACCACCATCCACCAGTCATCACATTCTGGGATCACAAGTTGTCCCACCAAGTCAACCCACATCTCCCCAAGACCACTCAAAACATTCCATTGCCAGTGGGAAACCACTTAGAGAATGGAATCCAAGCCCAGAAATGACAAGTAGTGGCGATATGCAAAATTGGAGACCTGGAAAACTCTTCAAATTTATATAAACAACAGCACGTAAGGCAAAGAACCTACACAATGATATTCTACAGATGTATGAACAACAACAAAATTAAGTCATTGCGCTTAGTGATGAGCGCAATCAACTCCAACACGAGAGGGATACCCTTCAGCAACAGCTTGATCAAGTCACAGAGAATTTCAAGGAACTATAGCGAACAATCACCAGTGTAGAAAAGAGCGCACCAACAGATATTTCAGTATGCTCGGTGGTTGAAGGTTCCATACATGTAAGCATAGCATGTGCCAACTTGGGCAGTGAAAATCAGGAATTAAGAGAAGCACTTGTAGCAAGACCGACACTACCAGACCCTTCTATGGTATATGCAAAAAAGGTAGCACATAGGAAAAATTAGATGCAGGATATGAAGGAAACATCGGGCACGATGGTCACACTTGCATAAAACCTACCAGAGAAACTCCACGAGTGCTCCAACTCGCTTACTAAGAAGTCACAACCCGCCTCAAAGCAACTGTAGAAGCTTGTTCTTGAGAATAGAGGAATATTAGATCCAATCAGTCGCACCCAACTCTATGATCAAGCTGACCCACTTAAGCTACAAATTCAGACGATCGAAGAAAGCTCAGAAAAAATAAAATAACTCCTCAGGGACCTAAGACAACTAGTAAAGCAAAAAGCAGAATTCATTCAGCAGCTGGCATCTGAAGCAGACCCCAAATTCAAAGAGGTGTTTAATGGTCTTCCACAGATAATGGACGCAACTCATGCTGACAAGGTGGTCACTGAGACAAAGCCCATGATGGAAGCATGGCAAGAGGCAATAATTGAGTTCACGCAGCTCAGGACAGAGGTTATGAGCAAAGTTCCAAAGTTGGGGCCTTTGTTAAAGAAGGGGAAATCAGAACAGGAGAAGTTGGAAAGGGAGACAGATGAGGAAACTCAACCAGCAACAGAAGTCGACGGTCAAATAAGGACAACAACAGAGGAAAAATACTGACTCGGGATGAGTCAATAGTGTGTGGTCAGGGTTTTTTGGGGCCTTTGTTTTGAACAACACAATTTTGAGTTGCGGAAGACTAAGAGTAGAAAGAACAGTTGGCATAGTGCAATTAAGGAAGCTAAGGAGCTGTTGCGGTTGCGGAGAACCTACAAACAGATGGCAGAACACAAGTAGGTGACAACACAGATGGCAGGAACGAGGGAAAATGAACAAATAGATGGTCTCCCAGAAGCAGATTCAATTACAGAAAAGAGACAGGAAGTGGTTGAGCACAAGGGAACAACTGAGCAAAGAAGGGGAAAAATACTAACAGTGTCAGTTGGAAGGAGTAGATAAGCAAGGGAAGAGTGAGTCCGAGGAGATTTTTTGAGTATTGAGAGAGCTCTGCGGAGCCTGTATGTACTGTCTTGAGTCAGGATGAACTTTGCAACGTATGTTATGTAATTTTTGGCTAAATTAATAGAAACAGACTAATGTTGTGTTGTGGGATATGAGATGTGTGATGGTAGTTGATAGATATATATTCAGCTATTTCAAATATTTTTTTGATGTTCATATTTTTTATGGCTAAATGATAACTTGTCTCTCAAATCACATATGATGAATATGCTTTGTGTAATGTAATGAATGAATCGTTGTTAGTGATCTCTCTTCGGTATTAATGGTCTAGCTTTCAATCTCAGTAAGGTTACAATATGCCTCAAGTTAGACCCCTTTCTCTCTTGGACAAGGTGAAAATGTCGGTGTTGTCCTAGACTATAGCAGAATCTTGTTGGCTCTGAGCCTGAACCTGGGTCTTGCCCATAAACCTCTTTTTTCACCAACAAGAGCAGTGAATTTGGAAAAACTATAAGAAGTGTAGATCAATTATAGTATGATAATGAAAGATTTATTTGTTTTTAAATTTAGATTTTTAATGTTAATTTGTAAGCAGCAGAAAATAAGAGGATATTTGTGGAAGACAAATCTTACAACAAAGAGCTATAATAATTCCAGTCGAGGTTGGAAGGAGAGAGAAAAAGGAAGGTTCTCCAGAGAAATGTAAAATAATAGACCAAAGGAAGCTGAGATAGAAGGATCCTGAGAGAGGATCTTAAAGTTACGAAAAGTCGAGGTTCAATGAAGGAAACTTGATTAGGTACTTGTAGCAGGGTGAAATAGACTTGCTATTGCAGAGGCTTAATGGAAAAGGATAATTTCATGGAAGAGAAATAAAATATGGATATCACAGCTCATGACAAAGGTTTAGGTGAAAGCCACAACAAAAGGAAAAAATATATCAAGGAAAAAGATATCAGGAGGAAGACAAGTGATGAAGATTTTAATAAGAAAATCACAGAGATGAAAATATGCTTGAATGTGCTTACGGAGTTGCTACTACAAGATGCTAAAGACTAGGAATGAGGATGGGTGCTATAGAAAAATTTGAAGGGGCACAAGTTGCAGGTAAAGTTGAAACATAGGTTGAATATTTAGCATAGGAGTGAATATCTCAAGGAAAATAATATGACTATTTACATTTGTGAACCATGTTAGAAACTAGGACAATATTGAGAGGTGGTTTGAATCAATATTGTACGGATTTTCCTAATTTAAACACTTTCTTTCACTTATGCAATGATATTCAGACACCAAAAATAACTTTGGGTGTGGAGCCTGATTATCTTGTTTATTTTGTATCACAGCGTTGGACCCCTGTACCTTAATGGGGTGGCAACGCTGATCGTAATTAAACGCTGCCTGGGGGGTCTAGGGGGGGCAGCTACGACTTTATGGAGCCCCCCCCGGGTGGGGGGTTTCGGGGGTAGTGCCTCCGAAGCTAAAAAAAAATGTAAAATTGCCTTGTAAAAGTATAGTAATTTCTAGTCAATCTGGGTTGTTCATTAGGCGGATGATATTATGGTAGAAGTTATGTTTAGTTTAGGGTTTTTTTTTCCCTATAAGGCAACCCGTCACTATGTATGAGGGTATTGTATTGCGGCTGTGTATTGTATGTGTATTCTCAGAGCGAGAAACGATTAGGGAGACTGTGAGAGAGAACAGAGGATATTACAGTGGATTTGCTGTAAGGTTGTGTCTCTTCATTTTGATGGATAATAGAAAGGAAGGACTGGCTGTTCGGGGTGGACGTAGCCCAAACTGGGGAACCACGTACATCTGTGTCTCTCTAGTTTTATGTGTTTTCTGTGCTTGTATTTTCCGCATATTTTATGTGCTGCATTGCTTTGTAATATATAATTTTCTAACAACTGTTATTAGAGCCGAAGGTCTATTTGGGTGATAATCTCGTAGGAAAGAAGGGTTCCTGGTTCGAGTGGGAGCAATGGCGGAAGATGGTAAATTTAGGGTCAAAAAATTTAATGGCCAAAACTTCCCGCTGTGGAAGATGCAGATGGAAGATTATCTGTATCAGAAATATCTATACCTACCATTGAGCGGAAAAACAAAGAAGATGTCGACTATGATAGATGAAAAATGTGAGATTCTCGATAGAAAGGCACTGAGATTAGTACGGTTGTGCCTCGCGGTGTCGGTAGCCTTCAATATTTCGAAGGAAACAACAACAAAGGGTTTGATTAAGGCATTGGCGAAATTATATGAAAAACCCTTGGCCTCAAACAAGGTATTTCTTATGAAACGTTTATTTAATATGAAGATGTCAGAAGGTGGATCTGTTGCAGACCATTTAAATGATTTTAATACAGTTACCAGTCAGTTAAGTTCTGTAGGGGTAAACTTTGATGATGAAGTTAGAGCTCTATTATTCTTGTGCTCATTGCCAGAGAGTTGGAATGGTTTAGTAATGGCCATTAGTAACTCTGTCTCTGGATCTAGTACTTTAAAGTTTGATGATTTTGTTGGTGCTATCCTTAGCGAGGAAATGCGACGGAAAAGCTCCGGTGAGACATCAGGTAATGCTTTGAGTGCAGAGTCTAGGGGAAGAAGAATGGAAAGAGGAAAGAGCTCGGGATATCGCAGTAAATCAAGGAAAGGCAAATCCAAGTCTAGATCGGGGATAGTGTGCTGGAATTGTGGAAAGAAAGGACACCTAAAGAAAGACTGTAGATCTCAGAAGGGAAAATAAGGAGACACACAGCAAGAAAAAAAGCATGAAGCAAATGTGACAGGTGATGTGTTACAAGATGCTTTGATTCTTTCTTTCGAAAATGTTACTGATTCTTGGGTTGTAGATTCAGGGGCTTCATTCCATGCCACACTCGATAAGAAATATTTTCATGACTATGTTCAAGGAGATTTTGGACAAGTTCGTTTGGGTGATGATAAACCCTGTAAAATTGTTGGAATGGGTAAAGTTCTTGTAAAACAACAAAATGGAAACCAATGGCTACTAAAGGAGGTAAGGCATGTTCCAGATCTGAAGAAAAATCTAATTTCAACAGGGCAGTTAGGCAGTGAAGGTTGTGTGACAACTTTCACAGATAAAACTTGGAAGGTCACCAAAGGAGCACTGGTAATAGAAAAAGGTGAAAAGGTTGGTACATTGTATTTATGAAATGGTATTTCTAACTATGTTAATGCTTTAACTTCCAAAGGAGCAGATGCAGCATTATGGCATCATAGGCTCAGACACATGAGTGAGAAGGGAATGAAGATTCTTCACTCAAGAAATTTGTTGCCAGGTTTGAAGAATGTTGATTTGGATTTCTATGAGAATTGCATTTATGGAAAACAAAAGAGAGTCAGATTTCTCAGAGTTGGGAAAGAAAAGAAGAGCGAAAAATTGGAGCTTGTGCATACAGATGTATGGGGACCTACTTAGGTATCATCTCTCGGTGGCTCTCGTTATTATGTTACTTTTATTGATGATGCAACTAGAAAAACATGGATTTATTGTATTCAGAATAAATCTGATGTATTTGATACTTTCAAGAAATGGAAAGCTTTGGTTGAGATTGAGACAGGAAAGAAGTTGAAGCGTCTCAGATCAGACAATGGAGGTGAATATTGCAACAAAGAGTTTGATAGGTACTTTTCAGAGCATGGAATTTGTAGAGAGAAGACAGTTCCAAGAACACCACAAGAAAATGGTGTGTCAGAAAGGATGAACAGAACAATCATGGAGCGTGCAAGGTGCATGAGATTGCATGCAGGATTGCCTTTACAATTTTGGGCAGATGCTGTAGATACTGTTGTTTGTCTAATAAACAGAGGGCCTTCAAGTTCCTTGGATGGTGTTATTCTAGAGGAAGCATGGACAGGTAAAAAGGTAAACTACTCTTTTTTAAAGCCTTTTGGTTGTGAGGCCTTTTTCCATATTAATAAAGAAAATAGAACAAAGCTTGAGGCAAAATCAAAGAAATTTACCTTTATTGGATATGGTGTTAATGATTTTGGTTATCGCTTATATGATTATGAAAATCACAAAATCATTAGGAGCAAAGATGTAATATTCAATGAAAAGGTATTGTATAAGAATCAGTTGCAGGAAAAGAAACAAGAAAAAGAAAACAAAGAATACACAGTTCTTGATGAGATCATAGAAAAGGTAAAGGTGCCTGAAAATAATAATAATCAAGAGCCACAACAACAACAACCACCACAACAGCAACAGGCACCTCAAACACCTGAAAGTGGTGTTAGAAGATCTACCAGGATAAGTAGACCCCCTGAACAATACTCTCCTTCATTATATTATTTATTGCTGACTGATTCTGGTGAACCCGAATGTTATGAAGAAGCAATGCAGGTTGAAAGCAGGAAGAAGTGGGAGCTAGCCATGGAATAAGAGATGGACTCCTTAATGCATAACCAGACTTGGGACTTAGTCAGGTTGCCTGCAGGTAAAACTACATTGCAGAATAAATGGGTTTACAGGCTGAAGGAAGAAGATGGAGGAAAACAGAGGTACAAAGCTAGACTTGTGGTGAAGGGGTTTTCACAAAAGAAAGGTATTGATTTTGATGAAATATTTTCTCCTGTTGTTAAAATGAATTCAATCAGAACTATTTTAAGTCTTGTAGTAGCGGAAGATTTACATCTTGAACAGTTAGATGTAAATACAACATTTCTCCATGGAGATTTGGAGGAAGAGATATACATGCAGCAACCAGAAGGATATGAGGTCAAAGGGAAAGAAAAATTGGTGTGCAGGTTAAAGAAGAGCTTGTATGGCTTAAAACAGGCTCCAAGGCAGTGGTATCTAAAATTTGACAAGTTTATGTCTGAAAAAGGTTATACTAGATGTCACTCTGATCATTGTGTTTATCTAAAAAGGAAAAATGATGGCAGCTATATTATATTGTTATTGTATGTAGATGAAATGCTTGTTGCAGGATCTAACATGCAGGAAATAAATGTGCTCAAAAGAAAATTGGCAAATTCATTTGCAATGAAGGATTTGGGAGCTGCAAAACAAATCCTTGGTATGAGAATAACTAGAGACAGGAAAAATTGCAAATTAACACTGTCTCATAATGAGTACATACAAAAGGTGTTGAAAAGATTTAATATGCAGAATGCAAAACCAGTTAGTACACCTTTTGCTAGCCATTTCAAACTTAGTAAGGAGATGTGCCTCAAGACCCAAGAAGAAATGGACTATATGTCTAAAGTTCCATATGCATCAGCAGTTGGAAGCTTAATGTATGCAATGGTCTGCACAAGGCCTGATATTGCACATGCAGTGGGATTTGTAAGCAGGTACATGAACAATCCAGGAAAATAACATTGGATGGTAGTAAAATGGATTCTCAGATATTTGAGAGGTACCACAAATCAAGCATTATGCTTTGGTGGTTCAAACATTGCTCTACAGGGATATGTTGATGCAGATATGGCAGGTGACAGAGATAACAGGAGGAGCACTATAGGATATGTATTTATTGTAGGTGGAACAACTGTCAGTTGGGTTTCAAAAATCCAAAGTGTTGTTGCACTTTCAACAACAGAAGCAGAGTATGTTGCTGCTACAGAGGCTAGTAAAGAAATGATTTGGTTACAAAGGTTTATGGATGAATTGGGTAAGAAGCATGATATGGGCACGTTATACAGTGATAGCCAAAGTGCCATTCATCTTGCAAAGAACTCATCATTTCATTCCAGGACTAAACACATACATCTCAAGTACCATTTCATATGGTCAGTATTGGAAGATGGACAGTTGAAGCTGGAAAAGATACACACTAGCCAGAATCCTGCAGATATGCTAACAAAAGTTGTAACCAGGGAGAAACTAAGAATATGTCAGTTTCAATTGGTCTTCAAGAATGACGATGAAGATGAGAAACAGCAAGGTCCAAAGTGGAGCCATTGTCCAGCAAATGAAGTAATGGTGGAGTTGCTGCAATCAATCTCCAAGTGGGAGATTGTTGGGTGTGGAGCCCGATTATCTTGTTTATTTTGTATCACAGCATTGGACCCCTGTACCTTAATGGGGTGACAACGCCGCTCATAATTAAATGTCACTGGGGGATCCATGGGGGCGATCATGACTTTATGGAGCTCCCCCCCCGGTGGGGGTTTTGGCGAAGTGTCTCTAAGCTAAAAAATAGACAAAACTGTCTCAGAAAGTATACATTTCTAGTCAATCTAGGCCGTTCATTAGGTGGATGATCTAACAGTAGAAGTTATGTTTATTTTAGGGTTTTTTTCCCTAGAAGGAAACCCCTCGCTTTTATGAGGGTATTTTATTGTGGCTATGGATGGTATGTGTATTCTCGAAGCGAGAAACAGATAGGGAGACTATGAGAGATAACAGAGGATACTACAGTGGATCTGTTGTAGGTTTTGTCTCTTCATTTTGCTGGATAATAGAAAGGAAGGACTGGCTGTTCGGGGTGGACGTAGCCCAAACTGGGTGAACCACGTATATCCGTGTCTCTCTGGTTTTATGTGTTTTGTGTGCTTGTATTTTCTGCATATTTTATGTGTTTCATTGCTCTATAATATTTAATTTTCTAACGATAATTTCAAGAACACAAGGAACAAACAAATTCTTCAAAATTCTCTATAATATCTTTTGAAGTTAAGCGACAAATTGTTGTTACAAATTTCTCTGGCTACAACCAGTAAGGAGTTATCACTCCCTGATGTATCAGCTACAACTAAATGGAGCTACAACCCCAAATATTTACTAGCACCTTGTTACATGTTATTTTGTCACCATGACATTTGACTGTTCATATGGGTCTATCACCACCTATATCATGTTCCCTTAGAAGTAAAAAACCCTAATGTTCTTGAAATTCTAGGAATTGGAGAAAAGCTCTGTAAAACCATTAAAATTCTAGCTCCACACTTTTTCTAGCTTTTTCATATGAGTCTGTAGACGTTTGGTCTATAAACCACGACAATCCCCGCACGTTTTTCTATTACCTGCGAACCCCCATAAAAAGTCGAATAAAAGAAAAAGTAAATTCTAGAAGCCTAGCTGGTCGAATATTCTCCCAACTCGAGGCTTCTAGAGTCGCAATCAATTCGAGATTTATCCCTCCACTCATGGAGCTTATCCCTTGGTCCATGGAGCTCAAATCACTTCATGAGAGGAATCCATCCCCCTCTTCATGGAACTGAAACTACCTCCATTTACCTATAAATTGAGCTCAAGTTTCAAGCTCAAGGGTAGATTTGTAGATGCTAAGATTGTAAAGGTAATTGCTGAAGAGAATTCCCAAGAGTGCATACTTTCTACACTAGTTGTTATTGGCATGATAATGATCACACCCTTATGTCCATAACTCCATGTTGGTATTTAGAGAGGAAGGCTTATCAAACTGAAGGGGGATCGATTGCTCAAGACCCCAGGAGAAATATGTACGACATCAAGGCATCAGGTAGTAAGATTACTCTTTTTATTCAAGATAATACATATAGATATCTTTTTCTCATTGAGTTGTTCTTATGCTTATTGAAATAACATCAATACTTAGACTCCTTGATCACTAAGTTGGCTTAGATTTTCTTTATTATTATATGTTGCATATTTTTTTATTATTTTGTCTTGTCTTTGATTGTAGGTTCTACTTACTAAAGAAGCCACTTTGGAACGACGGGACAAAATACTGCATCGAACGTTGGATTTCAAGGTAGGGGCCTGCCCTCTCTAGTTTCTTATAATAATTTTGAAATGCATTTAATCTAGAGAATTTTTTTTTCAAATGGACGTTTGTTTCTAGCTATTCGTTGAATACTAGGGAGATCACTCTTGTCTACAAGAGGGATTAATCTTCATAACACACCTATTGGAATGATCTTGATCTTGGTGGGAGGCCCCCAAGATCTAAAAATTTGAAATTCCATAAGAAAAGAGAGGAGAACGCACAATAAACAAAACCACATAGAATCCTTTTTATTAAAACAAAGCACAAATGTAAAAGGAGTCAGAAAATCATCTCCCTTTGAAACCCTAATTCCATCTTGCCCGACTTGCTAAATTATGCCTGGTGCTCCTTCAAAGAAACCAGAGGTCTTCACCGAGTGGGGAGTCCTCACCTCTTGAACTGTATGTCCCGCCTTATTTGTCCTCGATTTTCCTACCAACTCCGATCGAAAAAATTCTAATAATGTTACCCTGTCCACCCTTGGTTGATACATAGATGCTTCATTGAGGCCTACCACTAAGCTAGAGAGATGATCGTGCTCCCAAATTTGTAATTCAGATGGTGATGGGATAAATATGATCGACTATGGTTGATATTATGCCAGAAATGGCTTGGTGGATGATTATAGAGAACTAACTGAACTGGTAGCTGACACGAAGGGAAAAAACCCTAATGAGGAAAGTGAAACCCCTGAGCTTCCATGGTAGTATTATTAGTAGCAACCTCAACGGGTTCCCCGACGACCACTAGTGGTTTCATACTGGCTTGCTGAGGTGGATCCATAGTCTAGATCAACATGGAATATATGGATTCAGAGGAGAAATCCACTAATTCCTCCTCCATCTAAGTAAATAAGCCCTGAAGGGGATCAATCATCGAATCCGCCAACATAAAAGAGATTTCCGAAATTGTGAGCCCTTACCTTCAACATAGACCGCAGGTCCGGTATCATTCACCTCACCACGACGGCCTCCACCACCTCTAGACTTCTATCAAGACCCTATCTAAACCCTAAATTCTCGCCAACCGCTGCGAAATAACTCGAGCGCACAGCCATTTTTCGTTGTGTTGAAGTTCATGTGACAACTTTTAATTACAAGATTCTTCATTTTTTTGTGGTTGAAAATTATGATAAAGATGAGTATTATTATGCTTTTGCAACGTGTTTATAACAAAAGCTACTACACCAATTAAACCTCCTAAAGGCTCACTTATGAATCATGAATAAAAAAAAAAGACTTCGAGTACGAGTTATCCATAGGTCAATTTAAGAAAAAAAGTGATACTATTAATGTTGAATTTTTACTCGTGAAAGGAATAGTTGGAAATATGGAACAAAATACAATGGGTGAAATTGAAAATAAGATGAATGAAAATAAAAAAGCAATAAAAATAATACTAGAAAAATAAAAAAACATTCTATTACAAAATAAGAGAGAAAATCAAAAAAAAGAATAGTGTTGAAAATCAATCACATATGACAAGTATTTTATGATAATTAAAAAACACAAATATTGAAATTTTATGATAATTAAAAAACACAAATATTGAATCAATCAACCATTATCGTAGCTTTTCAATCCAAGATCTATATCATCGAGGATTCAAGTTAGCACCAAAGAGATGGGCAGTGTGCAACATTCGGCAACAAGGGGCCGAGAGGAAGCGTAAGCAACAAGGAGAGGCCCAATGCCCAAGAGAGGGGGAAATTTGAACACCATACCATCACGATTATTTTATTTCCGTCAATAAAATGTATATGAAATTTATACAAGCATATATAATCCGTAACAGCCCAAAACAGATATTTACATTGTTTTAGAAAAAATAGCGACTTGTAACCCTAATTCTGATTTTTCACTTGTAATACGAAATTATGGAAATGGATCTTTTCATGGGTGGCTCGCAAAACAATATCGATGATGAGCAGAGTTGTCTACGGGTCGATTTTGAGCCATCTAAGATTTCTTGCGATAGAACCATTTATTATGATTGAGGATGATATGGTTGTTTAGACATGTGTCACTTTCAATGTCATTCACATTTGCAAGTGTAGCTACGATTGCATGGGAAGTGCTGCACATTGTAAGCACAAAGTTGTGGTTCATTGCAAGAGGAAAATTTGTTACCAACGAGTCTTATTTACCATGTAGGCATGTACCAGACAAAATTCTAATTTTTTATGCATTTTCATACAAGTGTCATCATTGTGGTCGCAAAGTGTATCATAAGAGTCACACCTAGTCAAAGGGAGTCAACTATACATTCTTAAAGGGAGGTTTTGATGCATTTTCCTACACTAGTATGTCTTATTCATCATAAGAAAATACATCAGAAATATTCCCCAAGTCTTGAGCATTTTTATACTAGCGTCGTCCATGTCGTTGCAAAGTACATCCTAAGTGTCACACTTGAAGTAGGTTACTGTATTAATGTCGCATTGAGGGGATCATGGTTTTATTGTTTACTGAGTGTTTAATGTTGTGTATTCAATTTTTTAGAGTATGGGTGATAATTGATAAGTTTAATTCTGATCTCACTTATACCTTATTGATCTCGCACTTAGTTTAATCCTTGAACTGTGAATTGCATAGTAGTAAGGATAACACATCCCCCTTTCCTCCTGGAACTGTGCAATGTGTTGTTCTTTCCTACAAAGACTGTAAATTGCATAATATTAGTTCTCAACCTTGCCCCCTTGACATCCAAAACTACACAATTTATCCTTCTAGTCAGTCTTCTTTTGTGAATTGCATAGTGGAAAGCCTCAAGTTGTCTTTGAGCCTCCCTAAGATATGCAATTATTCAATCCCTAGGCCCATCTCTCTCATGTACATGTATTGGGAAACTTCAAAGGCTCATGATTTCCTTATTGAGCTCCTTAATTATGTAGTCATCGTGTACAAGTCTCCAAAACTGCGCATTGTACAATACCATGCTTTAGTCCATCACTCATGGCCCCTAGTACTACACACTACACAATCCCTGAGTCTTCTTCCCTGTCCAGCGCCTAGCCCCAACTTGATTAGTTGTTTTTGTAAAGAAAGCTAGATTAGGAGATTTATTGAATGATGTCGTCTTGTCATGAGTGGATTCCACTTGCAGGTACTATATCTTTACATGACAAGATGATGCTCCGAGAGGAAGAAAAGGAGACTATGCTAGAAGAGACTTGTGAGGTTGGAACCATGAATAAGTCATCAAGAAATAAGATGAATGGAAACTAGCTTACTGGAAAAGATCAAAGATCAAGATCGCATGAAGACTGCATATCAATCAACATTTTCGAGGATGAAGATGAAATAAATGTAAGATTTGTCATGACTATTGAAGGGAAAGTAGCAAGGAGAGTAGTCTTGTCATCATGAAGTTCCATGTCATAATTTCCAATTCATGGCTTGTACAAGGGTCATATTAAGAGTCACATGTGTCATAGTGTCTTTCCACATCATTTGTGGAATGCAATTTTGTAATTCTCCAAATGAGAAAATGTAAAATGTGTGGAAGACCCAAGGATCCCACATGGAATATGAAGATTCACTAGAAATTTATAAATTCATATAAAAGCTCAAAGTCATGTAAGAATACGAAAAGTCATTGTAGAAGCTCAAGATTCACGAGGGAGGTCAAGAGTCACATTGGAGGAAGAGAGTCATCTAATTTGTTATAAATACACCCTCATAACTTAATAAAATGGAATTTTGGGACTAGTGTCGTGTTGAGGCCTCGAAAATTGGTGCATCTAGTCACGAACTTAAAAACCGTCCCTTTTCCGTTTGGAATGGTGGCTCTGACTAGATTTATGGGACCAGTTTCCCAATTTGATATAATTGAGGTGAATGGATGGTTTTATCACTGTGTGCAACTTTATAGATGGAAATATTAGCAATCTTGCAATAAACAGTATATCTATCAACTATATCGCAACTTTTGAATGCCTGTATTGCATATGTATCAAATGATAATAGTATAACATGCTTAGAAGTGAATTAATGTCAAATTGTATTCAAACAGATACATGAAAAAAAACATCATAATATAAATAACTATTTCTCATTTGAAGCAAAAAGATAACACATAGGATAGAAGTACCATTTATATGTTCACTCTACTCATTTGAGAAATAATACCTAGTCCAACCTTTTCTATTTAGAAAACTTCAAGAATACAAAAGTGAAACATCTATAAAGTCTTCTTTTCAAAATTTTAGCATCGCTTCTTCAAATACGTGAAGCGGTTTAAATATAAAAATAATAATTCTTAAAATATTTATTACAATAAAAAGTTGAGGAGGTTTAAAACAACCCTACTTAAAGTAAGTGGAATTAAAATAGAAATAGAAATTAAAGGGATGACTTACTCGAGGATTGTCCTACTGTCTCCTTTTCCATTTGTTCCTTCAACTGAATGATATTAAGCATAGGCTTAACCTCTAGAGGTTGGCCTGGCCTAATGCGTAGATATCGAGTAAAATCTACATATGAAAGTGGGGGAAGCATGTAGGAGGATGTATCTGTGAGACAATGCAACATAAGCCACTCGCTATGAGGCTTTACTAAATATCTCCAATACTTATCCCAGTCTAGATTTTCCAGCTTCACAATATGTTCTTCTTTTAGCTTTGACACTTGTTGCCACTGTCTTATCAAGTCTTTTACTAAAGGAAATGCATCGGGAGTACATCTGTCGATAATGTTTGCTATGATGAGATTTTGACTAACAGTTTCTACAATGTTAGTAGCAACATCCTTTTCCTTGCAAATGGCTCTCTCTACATGTTTCAACTGTATATCCCAGTATTTAAATAATATTTCTTTCTTTGAATCCTCGATCCTGGGTAGGTTGGTCTTTCGGCCATCAGTAGAATCCTTCCAAGTGACAAACTGGGAGACCTTATCTTCTATATCATCAAAACTAATCCTCATATCCGCAATGTGATTCACAATTGAATCACTATATTCACACAATTCAAGAATACTTCATAATTTCTAACAAAAAACAACTTGTTGTTGTGCCAATAAAGTGTTTAGTTCTAAGGTATCTTTTTGGAATTCACCAATCTTTGGGTTATATTTTACTTGCTCAATAGAGAGTTGCAAATGGTGAATTTTAATATCCTTGTAAATAATCTCATTCTGATGTTGAATTTTTAAATGGTCCATGCTCTCTTGGAGTTTTGTGATTTGTACCTGTAACTGTTGACTGGCACTTTGTTTCTCTGCTTGTAGCTCTAGTTCAAGTTGGATGATTTTCTCATCCTTTTGTTTCATCGGTTGTTAAACTTCTGATGCTTTTTCAATGGTACTAGAAGCATAAGCTCATGCAAATTGAGTTAGGTGAGTTAGATCCTGTGAAGGATCCGCCTGAGTGTCTTTCCAAACAACATCCATTGATACATATCCTTATACAAGGGGTTGGGGTTGCTCTGATATTTTTCTTTTCTTTTGTCGATTCATGACCGCCTTGTGTTTTGAACTGTAGAAAATGTCCAAAGGAGGAATTTCTTCAATGTTAAGAAATATTTTGGTGGTGTGGAAGGCCAAGATGAATTCCACTCTTTCTGTGCTTACTAATTTGTCAGAGGGTTCAACAGTGAATGAGTCCTAACTTTTATTTTGTGGAGTATACACAATTTGTTGCTGATCACTAACTGTAGGTGTTTGTTCTTCCTAGAGTTTTAGATCAAAATCCTTCCAAACATCCTTTATATTACTCTGGAAATCAAAATCCATAGTTTGAACTTTGACCGATTTATCTTGGTTTCTTGTGCTAAGGACTTCAGTACCTTAGTTTCCGATTCACTTTCCTTATCTTTCTGAGCTAATGGTTGTGAAACATCCAACATTTTCAATGGAACTGCTTCCAATCTCTATTCCTATATTTCTTGAATTTCAGCAATTGCTATGGATGGAAATGTAAAGATGCCAACTTTTGAACTTGGGGATAATTGTCGACATACTCAAATAGGTCATCGAAATCATTGTCTTCGCGCACAAAAGGGCTAATATTCACTTGGGTAGTGAAATTATTAGTAGCTGTAATTAGATCATACTACCTGTTTGGAATTGTAAATAATTTCAAACATTCAATCTGACCAATCTCTACGAGAGCATGCTTGTAATTATCAAGTCCATAAATCCCACAATTAGTAGGAAAATAAGGCCATGATGCTTTCTTGGCCTCATTCGTAAATTTTATTAAGTTGTTTCCATTAGTATGATATGCAACTTCTCTTGCGAGAATCTTTTCAGGAATATACGGGGGAAATTTGTGGTTGTGCTAAGGTCCCAAATACTCGGACATAGGTGAATAGCTCTTCAACAAACCATTTTCCTATAAAGGAAAAATCCACTTGGGCCTCTTTTGACAGTCTAGGGGATTTCTCATTAAAAACAACTTGGAACAGCGAGAGAATAACTCCATGGAAAATTTTGTAAAAATGCTTCTCATACTTAGATTCCCACAACATACTATGAAATATATGAAGAGGTGCAGGGTCTTGGGTAGTCCATTTCCAGAACATGGTTGGAAAATCTAAGGTAAAACACAAAAAATCCATGATATAGGTGCTCATATAGAATGGGGGAAAATTTTTGGAAAAAATGGAATGGTTTTTTCTATATTCTAAAATCTGCATGGAAATATTATTACATAGAATATTTCCCCAATCCATAACATAGGAATCTGCAGCTGCCTGCATGAGAGGGACCCATTATACTGAAAATTGAGTAGTGTCTGGCTAACCAAAAAGCCTGTATATCATCGCAGAGACATAACAATAGGGGCTTGCAAGGGAGTCAGTAGAGTGTGTACACTTTTCTCTATTCTTGTGCTTGTTGGGATTACTCCTCCATTGTGCGATTGGATTTGATTTGAGCTCATTTTATTTGGAAAATTGTGCAAGAAATTCTTTATCATAGACCTTTTTAGGGTCTGGGATATGGTACATCAGCTTCAGGTCTTCAGCTCTGAAGGAACCAATCATTTTTCCTCTGCTGGTAAGAAATGCCCTATCCCCGATAGTGAGATTATCAATGATCCATCTTACCATATCACTGTATGGTAAGATTTTCACTCAGGAAGCAATTCGATGTAGGAAAGAATTAGCTACTTATTCAATTGTATCTTTGCAGGAATTGGGAGTGTCGTCAGTAGCCCAAACGTTGTAAAAAATTAAATGGTTTTTTTGTTCTGAAATATAATGGATTGGGTGGTCCAGACGGGGATTTTTAGAGCCAGCAAATTTTATGGAGTGGCGATTTTGAAAAATTGTGAATGGATCCTGCGATCGTTAGAGAATAACAATATTCCTAATTCTCTTATACTCATTTGAGAAAATTTTGATTTTCATCTAGAGTTGAGAAGGAAATATGTATTAAAAATTATTTTTTTACTATTTGACAAATCATGGCTTATCTCTCCTCTCTCTCTCTCTCTCTATATATATATATATATATATATATATATATATATATATATATATATATATATATATATATATATATAGAGAGAGAGAGAGAGAGAGAGAGAGAGAGAGAGAGAGAGAGAGAATTTAAATTGGATTTTTGAATACATAAATAGATTTCTAATGTCTTCAAATACTTTTGGGAATATAAATTAAATATGGAATTGGAATTTCCAAATTTCACCAATAAATATATTTTAAAAATTTCCAATGTTTACATAGTTGACATTGAAATATTTTACTTAACATCCATAATGAAATATTTTATTTATACACCACATTGTCCATATTAATATATTTTAACTAATGAGAAGATAAGTTGTTGTGATTTTCGTTGAGAAGTTTGTACTGGTTCCAATTTAAAAACATTTTGAAACAAGAGCCACTACAAAGGAGATATCTAGTGGCTCTAGAAAATCAATATATAGGCGCTTCTCCATAGTCCGGTAGGCCCGGTGGCTTCCAATGGATGGTTTTCAGCAAATTCATGAGTTGAGAAAGAGACTTCTTTACTGGTAGTAGCCAAACAGATTTATATGTAATTGTTTGCTTAACATATAATAAATATTTTGAGCACATCAACAACAAGGGTGGTTTTTGACCTAGAGGGGATTTTCCACTAAAAATATTTGTATCATGTGCTGAATGTTTTTATGGTTTATGCTTATGGTTGATGCTACGATCTCTCCTGATGTGTTTTAGTTAATGAAAGTTTAAAGGATTAATTAATTGATGAAAAATATATTTAGTGTCTTCACTATTGATTCACCCCCCTCCACTCAGTAATGTTCTACATTTCTAACAAATATTTATTTTAAATATTGAAAGAAGAGATTATTTTTGGCATTGTAATCCTCTTAAGAATATGTTAAAGGCTAACATGTGAGATTAGCTCCTATGTCTCAAGAAAATGGTTGAAATTAGTTATGCCCATAGGTGTAGGAACAAAAAGAAATAAAATCGTCCTTCTATCATTATTATTCAATATTTTTTTTTAGGATGAGACGGAATACCAACAAAATTTTGCATGACTAGAGATAAATGTCATGTGGTGGATTTTGTGAAAATAATTGCTAGAGATAGATCTAGTTACTTTTAAAAATAAGAAACCAATGGGAGATAAATAGTGGTTAGGAACCTAAATTATTAATGAGACATTGCTAAGGGTGACTAGAAGGTGAATCCTAAATAAGCATTTGAGCATAGTTTTCCTCATAACAAGGAGTGGATCTCGGGAGGAACTAAAAAAGAGTTTGTTCAGGGTTGCGAGGAATGTGGAAGCCTTTAACCTATTATTGAAATGACTTACATAAGTATATGAATAATTAAATAGTGAATTAACAAAAACATGATTGTTAAGAATTAGCAGAAAAGAGTATAGTAGATGATTATTGTATAAGTCAATGGTCTGACTCTAATATAGACTACTGAAAATATTTTTTTGATGAACATAAATATTAATGTATTAGAATTTGAGGGTGTTGTTTGGCTAATTTTTTTTGGCATAAAAGATGTTTAAAATGTGCAATCTGCCATGAAGTACTTTCCATCAAAGAACCTACAACATAATGGAATTGTAATAATCTTTTCCATACACCTTGTATATTTTTTGGTTTTAATGTTGACTTTCATGTCCTTTGTGAAAAGATGAGACAAAGTAACTATCTTTGAAAAGGGGAAAATCCTTGATAATCGCCATCATTATTGCATTTTATTAAATGTATTTTCATTAGATGTTCATTTTTAAATTTTTGTGTTTCTCATAACAATCCTATGATTAGACATTTTTAGATGATTAATAGATTCCAAAAATTATTTAGGTTGTTTTCATGCTATACACTATATTGTGTGTAAGTGTTAATATAATTTTTGAAGAATGAAATTATTTTGGGTGTCACGTGTAGGAAAAATCTTAAATAATAATGATAGAAGGATGATAATCTCGATTTTTCCATAATTTTTCCTACACGTGAATTTTGGAGCCTACTGAGGATCTAACAGTATGTCATTCCATAGTTTCTTCATGATTAAGTAATATTATGTTGAGTATTTAAGTATTCTTTTTGGTTTCTAAGTGTTGAAGTCATTTTCTCACGCATGTTTAGTCTATAACAAGTTCATGACAGTACTCTTTTTATGCAAGCTCAAACAAGCATAGCACACTCCATCAAAAAAGTCCCTATGTAATCTTAAAACTACTTCTATAGTCAGTGCACACATTCATTGAAATTCTCTCACTTTTGGTTGCGATTGTACTTCTATTTCAGTGAGTTTTTCCAACTGTCATTTTTTCTTACCTTCACTTTCAAAAGTGTCACTTCCATGGTTACGACTATCACTTTTTATTATTTTCACTTTAATAAGTTTTGTTTTTAATGTCACAAGTGTCTCTGACACTTGCGAGACATGTGTCACTTTCAATGTCTTTCCTATTTGCAAGTGTTGTTTATACTTTTCTCTTACGGTCACAAGTGTTGTCTTTTCACATGGGAAGTGTTGCACATTGTAAGCACAAAGTTGTGGTTCATTGCGAGAGGAAAATTTGTTACCAATGGGTCCTATTCATCATTTAGACATGTACTAGAAAAACTTCCAAAGTTTTATGCATGTCGTACAAGTGTCATCACTGTGGTCGCTAAGTGTATCATAAGAGTCACAACTAGTGTGTTATGAAACCAACTCCAAAAATAGAATAAAAGATAGATCAACGTCTTAGAAACAATCCACTTTGAGGGGTAGCCTTCTTTTACATTACATAAATGAACAATTCTTGGATGATACAAATGACAAAACCAATTTATATATAGGATTCCATGGGGTCACAATATAATCCTAGGCGACCTAAAAATAATAATGTAAGGGCACAATAATAATGGGTACAATAATAACAATAAGGGGGTTACACTAACAAGAATAAGGGACTATACTAGTAATATAGGGACCTAACATGCCCCTCTCCTTCAAAAAAGTGTTTTCCTCAATGCTTGAGTAGCTCTGGGTGCTTCTGTATAAAATTCTCATCTTCCCATGTAGAATCTTCAGTGGGTAAGTTCTTCCACTTGATGAGATACTCTGAAATTGATCGATTCCGTAGCTGTCGAGTTCTTGTTTCCATGAATGCTTCAGGTTCCAATATGATTTTTCCTTCCTCATCAAGTTCTGGAAATATTGTTTGAACCGGAATATTTTCACCTATAACCTTCTTTAAGCATGAAACATGGAAAACTGGATGTACTCGCGAAGAAGCAGGAAGCTCCAATTTGTATGCCATAGTACCAATATTTTGCAACACCTTGTAAGGACCATAGTACTTTGGCGATAATTTATTATCCTTCTTTGCTTGCTTGAGGGACATTTCTTTGTATGGTTGTAGCCGTAAAAATACCCAATCTCCTACATCAAAACTTCTCTCGCTACGATGTTGATCTGCCTGTTGTTTCATTCGATTTTGTGCCAAATTCGGGTTATCCTTTAAGAGTTGGAGAACTTCTTGCTGATGCTCGATGTGATCTTCCACTGCTTGAACCTTCGAATTTTCCCTTAAAGATGATGTGATCGATAGTGGATGATATCCATAAAGTGCCATAAATGGGGTCATTTTTGCTGCAGTATGGAAGGAAGTGTTATACCACCATTCAGCGAGAGGTAACCACTTGACCCATTGTGTTTGTTTATCAGATACAAAATAATGAAGATATCCTTCCAAACATTTATTTACTATCTCAGTTTGACCATCAGATTGAGGATGATAAGATGAGCTATGAGCTAATTGAGTACCCAAACAAGAAAATAACTCCGTCCAAAAATTTCCAGAAAAAATGGGATCTCTGTCGCTCACAATAACCCTTGGGCTTCCATGTAGCTTTTGAATTCTATCCATAAATGTAGTAGCAACTGTACTTGCTTTAAATGGATGAGATAATGCACAAAGTGTGCATACTTGGTAAGTCTATCAACTACCACCATGATGATTGTTGGATTGTATTAATCATTATTAAATGACTAAGATGGTACACATAAATTATCAATCCAGGGACGTCTTTTATTTCAATGACATTTGCATTGTTTATGTCGATACATCAAACCATAAGCAAATCAAAATAAAGAGAAATAAATTTTGAATTAATTGCTGGAATAAATCACCCATGTA